>JAOXXN010000446.1:95464482-95498116 GCA_026770055.1 Myrmophylax atrothorax
AAATGCTATTTTAAAACTATATTTCATCTAAGTTTATTAAATATTTTTTTAAAAATAACGCAGATACTGATCTCCTTTACACTCACGCATGATGTTTCAGAGCCTTAGTTCACCTGAGGGGTAGTTAGAAATAACCTCCGCTAACAGTAAGTTCTTTTTTGTTATACTCAAAACGCATTCCAGAAAAAGAAAACCCCAAAACTAACTATTCAATGTCTGATCTTAAGTATTGTTATTTTGGAATTTTTTGTCCTAATAAGAGGTAGTAAACAGATTTCAGAAAAATATACATGTCGTAAGTTCATGGTATCATCAGTGTCTACTACTATTTGTTACATTTCTAGAGATACTGGCATTATATTTCTATTTTGGCAATGTTTGCTGCATACAAATATCTTTACAGGACTGCAGTTTTGTTTATAATTTGTAACTCTGTGAATTGAACCTAGTAATAAAAAATCTAGTGGGGTCCTTAACCTTCTGTAGAACTTAGATGAAATCCAAAGAATTCTGTATACATTGTCGAGAAATGAGAGCTGTAACAGGAAAGTTACTTAACACGTAATGATTTATGTGAACTCAGCCATTCCCTCGATGGATTTTTAGTTTTTGTGGAATGTGGATTTGATTAGAGATTTTAGACATTCCTTACTGTATTTCATTTTATCAGTCGGGAACATATGCCACGAGGTGGCCCTTTCCATTCACTATGTCTTTGAGCAAGAAATATTCTCCTATTGTTTCTCTAAGAACCTTGATCTTTTCCATGAAAGCATCTTTTGTTACAGTTTTGTTTCTAGATTGTATTCTTTCTTGTCATCATAAACTAATTTCATGGCATACATGCAAGATAATATAACAGAGTTAAATAAAACTACAAGGTTCATATACTAAAAAATTGTAACAGCCTTGTTCTCTGTGGCTTGTTCCTCTTAGCTTTGCTGATGCAGAAATAATTAGTTTTCTGCAGTTCTGTTGCTTAATAATTTCAGAAGCATTAAGAAGCTGATGTCCAATAATTTATACATTGTCTACCTATACAACTGCTGTTTTAGATAGAAAAATTCCTAGTGAATTACTAAGCCTGCAGGAACATGTAGACAGCATTGACTCTTGTTATTACCACTTTGTTTCTCCAACTCCTGCTTAGAATTTGCTTTTTAAACTATAGTGAGAGTGGTAGAGCTGAACTGTGCTGCAAACTCATTGATGGTTTATAATGAACTCTGAACAGAAATCAAATGATCAGTCACTGCCAGTTTTAGAAAGTTTTGAGAATTTGACTGTAAAGACATTTGGGTTTAGGGTTGTTTTTTTTTTCTTTCAATAAAAACCCCCAGATTCCACAAAATAGAAAACAGCGCCCAGAGAAAAATTCAAAGGTAAATCCTGAAAGACAAGGTAATTTTTAAAACTTAGTCCTGTTTTTTCATATGATAAATCAAACCACTCTGGATTTTTGTGCTATTGTAAGATAACCAGATATTACCATGTATTTCAACAAAAAAAATGGTGCCCTACAAAAATATTCAGAGAGAATCAGTTGTCCACCTAAGTCCTGTTCTTATGGTTTTTTTTCTGATAATTAAAAAGGTCTTTGGTGTCTCAATCACAGCTACCATAATAGTGTCACCCAAAATGTTTGCCTTCTTTGTCTTGAGGTTGAAATACTGTGCAGTACGAGTCTGAAACGTTTTGAAAGTTAATTTCATTCTCTTCAGTAGTTCCACTAATAGCTGATTTATGATATATGAATACTTATAAATGAACTTTGTATAATTAGGTTCTCAGTTCTCAGTAATTTTGAGAATCTCTAGTTGATTATAGTTGCATGAGTTGAGATTTTTATGAAGCTAACATTAGGAATACAAATTGGATTACTGATATTACAATGGTAAGCTTTTTCTCACAATGAAAATAGCTGTGAAGGCAAGATCATGTAATATATTATCATTAAAAAGACATCCAATTATTGGAGGGAAAATAAATAAGACAAACCAGTAAAAGAGATCATATGCCAGAAACGTTCAAAGAAAACAAGCAATAACTAATCAGGTTTCAGATTTAAGAAATATTATTGAAAAATCAGTTTAGTGAAAAATACATATTTTACATATATATGTGTGTGTGTGTGTGTATATGTATATAAAATAGAAAAGCTATTCCTAGAAAAAAGGAGAAAGGAAGTAGAGTTTATGATTCACTATAGAGTAAAATAAACTGAATACAGAAAATCAGAGCTGACATTTTTGAAACAAATAGCAGAGAGAAATTGATGGGTTTGGTATTATCCATACCTTCTAAAGTAGCAATTAATTCTCTGATGTAATTAATTCTTTGCCTCTGAGTTTTAGACAAATATGGTTTTATAAGTTTAAGGAGAAGAAAAAAATGTTCTGATCCCATCATTTGCCCATGTTTATAGTTAAAAAAACTAAAACAAAACAAAAAAATCCCCCAAACCAAACCAAACCAAATCAAAAAACCAAACAAACAAAAAAAACACCCCAACCCAAAAACCCAACAAAGGACGGAAGATTTCCCTATAACTCTGCCTATTGATGTTATATGAAATGATAAAATAAGAATATTTTCCTAAAGCTAGTTTTTAGAATGACTTGGCCTATTCCTGTCTCAGCAATTTTGTCATCTTTTAGAATAATCTGAATTGGTGCAATATTTACATTGAGATGAAATTTGGAATAAACTTCATTGTGACTAGTCAGAGAATATGTTTAAGGAAAAGCAGACAGAATATACTGTATAATTTCTTACACAGTAATGGAGGACTGACTAGATCACACCCAATGGAGATATGGACATATCTACAAGTATTCATTCTTACATATCTATGTGTGTGTATATGTATATATGTATTTACATGTACATATGTTTAGATGTTCTTGTTCTAGCATGTGTCAGTAGGTATGGAGGGGCCTGATAAGAAAATGAAAATGTGCCAGGTCAAACTTGATCTGTGAAATAAGGTGCCTAGAAGATGGGAACAAGTGAAAAATGAGACAAATAGTATAATAAAAATATAGCAGAGATATCCAGAATGATACTTTACTGTTAAAGAATAAAACTCCAAACTTAATCTGACCATTAGGAACATAAGCACCGTTAACTTCAGAGTAAGACTCATTTTCTAAAAATGAAAAACAAACCTCAGGGCAGTCATAAAAAGATAAAGGATGGGATAACTGCACAGAGACTACTGGGAATAACCGGATTAATTTTTCTAATTATTAAAAAAATTGTAAAATTTGCAACAGTTGTTCATGTGTTCCAAAAAATTCAGCCTTTTCTTTTTTTGCTTTAAAATTAGGGCTTTACTATTAATTTGTTGTAGACTGTTCCTTTAAGGGATCATTATCAGCATTAAAAATATACTCTCAAGTGAAGGATAATCATATCTCTGGAAAACAGCTTAGGATACTTAATTGAAAAAGAAGATAATATTGACAAGATATCCAGAAGACTGATCTTTTATTTCTGGGGGAGAGGGAGTATGAGATTACTGCTGACTAATTTTTGAACTTCTTAACTGGAAACCAAGTTCTTGCATAAAAATGTGGCAGAATTGGAGTTTTGATTTTAATTTTGCTCAAGTACAAACTATCAGTTAATAAATGAACGTTTCTGCCAGGTTAGCAAATAATTAGTTCATCTCTATTTCTGTATTATTTGAAATTTATAACTAGGTTGACTAAGAGATGAGATATGCTGTCTAGAGTAGATAGAGCAGAAATAGATCTTTGTAATATAACAAACATATGATAGAATAAATAATTAAAGGTTGCTAAATTAAGCACAATATTTACAGATTAAAAACAACCAGTACGAGACTACCCATCTGAGTCCAGTACTGTCAGGGCCCATAACTACAGGATGACTCTACTGGGGTCTATTTAGATCAAGCTCACTGAAATCTCAAAGATAAAAATGTTTGTCTTCAGCTGCAATGATAGCCCACAGGTCCCTAAACAAATTGCAACAATTTATGTGTTTCTATTTTGTAAACACTATTAACTTGATGTGAGAAATCTGATTACTTAATAGATGTGAAATAGACACTCTTTTCCTAAACCACAATAACTTCCGAAAAATTTAACAAAAAACCCTCAAACCGTTCTACTTAGAAATCAATCCAAATTATTTTGAAGTGCCCTTTTAGAACCATGGAGAGAGAAATAAAATTAATCTTAGATGCATGGTCTAATGATTATATAATTTATGTGAAGTTGATCAACAGCAATAGAAGAAATCGAGAAAGGGAGGCAAACAGATTTGAGCCCTTATCTGAGATGCAGTACATCTAGATTCAAGTGATGATAGGAAAAAAACAAACAACTTCTAACGTGTTTTGATTTTTTTGTAACACAGAAAAGCACAAGTGTTGGCTTTTACCTATTCAAAATAAAGTCTGTAGAAATCTAAAACACTAAGGGAGATAAGCAAGTAAAAGTGTATATTTTTATGCTTAAAGAGCTAACTGCCTGTTAGAACTAAATTAGGTGAGTTATCGACGAATGTGTAATGCTAATGCTACACCGTTGTAACACTTTGTGATGTTTTTGGTCATTATGAATCTGGCAGTTTAGCAGCTTGACAGTAGGCAGTGACATACTAAAATTTATTTTTAAACTTTTCATTGATACCTGTGGCTTGGTTTTAGATTTTTGTCAGTAAGACATTTTAAAAAGGTAATTTTAAAGTCCTATTTAAAAAAAGAATTAAACTAACTCCTCATATTAATAGTTTCCAAAACACACAAAGCATGTGTTTATTAAAATAATCATTCATGATTATTTCATACATGTGTTCTCTGTACTGAAGAATTTAATGAGTTGCAATTTTCTACTTTTTCACAAATGAACTAGAGAAAAATGCCATTTAATAAAGTATTGAATAAATCATAGAATCTTAGGATGTCTCAACTTTGAAGGGACCCATAAGTCCAACTTCCTGGTCCTTGCTGGACTACCTAAAATTAAACCGGTATGAAGAAGACCATCATCCATATGCTCCTTGAATTCTGACAGGCTTGACCTTTTCCCTGGTGAGCCTGTTCTACTCACTGACCACCTTCTCAGCAAAGAACCTTTTCCTAATGTCCAATATGAGTCCTCTAACACAGCTTCATTCTGTTCCCTTGTGTCCTATCAATGGTCACCAGAGAGAGGAGATCAGCATCTCCCTCTCTGCTGCCTGCCTTGAGTAATTTGATGTCATCCCTCAGCCTTTTCCAGGCTAACCAAGCCAAGCAACCTCAACCTCTCCTCCTAAGTCTTGCCCTTGAAACCTCATCTGCACACACCCTAATAGTCTGATGTCCTTCTTATACTGAGACATCCAAAACTGCACACAGTACCTGAGGTGGGGCCATACCAGAGATGTGTACAGTGGGGCAATTTCCTCCCTTGACCCACTAGTGATGCTTTGTCCCATGCCCCCGGGGCCAGGGCTGGCCCTCCTGGCTGCCAGGGCACTGCTGACTCATATTCAACTTGCCATCCACCAGGATCTCCAGATCTCTCTCCATGAACTTGTCTCCAGCCTCAATAAAGAAAGAACTATTTTGGTGATAGTTTTAATAAGGCATGATAAATAATTTATACCCATGGTTTATTTAGAAGCCTGTAAAGCTGCAATTTTATTTCATTGGTAAGACGAATAAAGTATGACTCAAGATGACAATATGTCATTTGATGAAAACTTTTAAAATCTCACTGAACTTTTTAATTGCATCTATTCTGTTACTAGTGATAGAGAAGTAAGGAAATGACTACTAATGACCTAAGAAAAATAAACTTTATTACTATGAATTTTGTACTTTAAGTCACAACTATGCTTTCGTCAGTTATGCTGTAAGAGTAATGTAGTAATATGATCTTTCATGTGTGGACCTTTCGGTATAAAGTGGAATAGCCAATTCCAATAATTTACATTCAGATTCCAAATTAGTTTTGAAAGGTTAGATGGGTTTTAAGGTTTGAGGGTTTTGTTTTTTCTTATTATGCAATAAACATTATTTTACTTGCATAAACATTGTTGTATTTAAAAAAGGCATGTTCCTACCTTATTCTTGGCTATAGGCTTAGCAAGGCTTGCATCTTACTTGTAGCAAGATCTCATTAATGCAAAAAAGTTTACCAAAACTGTCAGATTATTATTTTTGCTGAAATTACTCTTTCTAGTTTGAAGAAAAATGAAGTTTTTCATTGAAAGCCATGATTCCTCAGTGATACATTTGATTTAGCAAATAATTAGTTAAAAATTTCATACATAAAATTGATAGATATGTGTATCTGCTTTATCTAAGCTACACATCTATACAGTATACATATTTCTGGTCAAGTGGTGCCAGCCATATGTTTTGCATGTGTACTTTATATGAAATGCATATTCTCTAAATTCAGAGCACTTAATTCTCGACTACTGAGAGATCCAAATGTTTGTATCTTTATACTGAAGTAGTCACTTATGCTGATAGAAACAGCATTTTGTGCAGTTGCTTACAACTTGAAAATAACCATAAGTGTTTGGAATTAATTACTAGCACGTTTTAAAATGCAATTTTTAAATCACATAGAGTTTGAATTCAGAAAGCCTCAGGCACTATCTGCTGTCAAATTATTCCAAGCACAGCGATGCTTTCAGATTCCTAGAGCACTGTTCTAGCTCTTTCAAAAGCACAACATAGAGAAGGTCATGGTCAAAAATGATGTCCAGTCCAAGGAGGACAGCTAGCTCTGGGGCCAGCTGCTGAGCACAGCCTATGTCCAGACAGTTTGTTACCTACCCTATGAGCATTGTGACCACATCCTGCACACCTGTGCTCACTCTTAGGCAATGTTTTATGCTTAAGTATTTAATAGTGTGGTTGCCTTGGCCTGTGTGCCACTTATGATGAAGGAAATTCCCAAAATATAGGATACTGCAACATAAGAAGTATGTCAGAGGAAAAAAAAACCACAACTACAAACAAACCAAACCCAAAACCCAAGTATTTTTGCTGAGGTCTTCCTTTGCATATCCACATATGTCAGAGAAAAAGTACTAACTCTCCCATTCTAGTTGGGTTCTGTTGTCTTATCTACCTGACTGATGTTTCCTTTCTGTTTCTGTGATAACTTGGTCTCTTGTAAACCTCTTCAAACATGGTGTTGTGAATAGATTAAAAAAGCTCTGGGCAGATATCTGTAGTAGTCTCAGTTCCTTTGGCTCTCATTGGTAATGCACAGTGTATAAATTTAGATTTTTGCATGTGACTGCCAGAAATAATAAACTGCATGTCAGCTGTAAAATTCAGAGCTTTAGAGCTCAAAGCTTATTCAAGTGCTTTGCAGCAGGAACAGTGAGTATTATTGTAATTACCACTAGCATGTTACTTAATGTCAGTATAAACACAGTGGGAGATGGTGTAATTGAGAATGCTGTCATAACAAAATTTTACAGCAGTGGTTAGTACCAAAGAGTTATGGCTGACTTAGGATTGTGCATATGTTGCTGTTACACTGGATGGGAAAATGTGTTTGCTGGCTTTTAAGAATACAGGTAGAATTATTATGAGTTAGTAACTGAAACTTAAAAGTAGTGGCACAGGATGCATGAAGTTAATTTGGGTTTGTTTGTGTGGTTTTGGTTTTTTGTTTGTTTTTTTTTTTTCCTGGGATGGATGATATAAAATGAAGCACTAGAAAGCTATTCAACTAAAACACAAAAAACCAAACCACAACAACAACAAAAAATGCAAAAAAAAGGGGTCATTCAAGATATCACTGGGTAACAAACTTTGATTCTCCTTTCTGATTTATTATAGTTTTACATTAGTTTTCAAATTATTTTAATCCTTGCATATATTATGCACCAGGAAATTTGACTCTGATCCTCAGCTTTATCTCTGGTTCTTCAATTTTCACGTCCTTCCCGCTTTCATTCCTCAGAGGCACAATGGCCCTTTCAATATGCTCCATATAAAAAGCCAGAAATTGAGGAAAGAATCACAGAAATGGCCTGATTTCACCCACAAAAAGGAATCTGTTATGAGAGTAGATCTATTTCAACCCCTATTCCTTCATTAAAAAAAAAGGAGAACACATAAGTATCAGGGTCTAGAAAGTAAGATATGAATTTTTTTGAAAAAACCTGCCCTCCTCTGAAAATTTTTTTTGTTCCAAGAAATGAAACCAATAAGGCTTTGGTAGCCAAGGTTATGGTACATTTCTGTATGCCAAAATTTACTTTACATGTAGAAGAATAAAGCTGTTTGAACTCTTCATCAGCTTTCTGTCTTCTTTTTGGTCAAATTAATGGTCTATAGATTATTAAATTTTTTTCTGTTTCTGCTTTTCTCCCAATTCTTCCTTTTATTTCAGTCACCTACTAGCTTTTTATCCTCTTTCAACAGTCTCCTTTTTTTAATCTCCAGCCACAGTATTCTTCCTTTGATTCACATGCATCCTTTTTCCTTCAAATCTTCCTTTAAAACTCACTTTCACTCACAGGCTTTCAGTTGCGATTGAGAAGAGCAGCACTACTTATACTCCTCTGTTGTCTTAATTAGCTATTCATTTGTTACCCTAATTAGACTGTAAGTTCCTTGTGTTATGCACCTTGCTAAGTTCTTTGTTTTCAAATCTCCACATGCACTTGCAGTATACATATAATGATCATAGCAGTAACTAAAGATGATAAAACAGACAAGTACGAAACGCTTCTCTCCTGATCATTCACCTATGCAGAAATATTTTAATTACTATTGCTTTAGCTTTCATAGACACATTATCAAACAACAAAAGCCTCTTGATGAATTTTTAATTTCTTTTACCAATGAATTGTATGGCTGACTTATTTTCTTGGGAGTTTTTAATTATATGTTTTAATAGCAAATGCCACTAATGATCAGCATATTTTAAAGCTTTCAATGAAATCTTACTGAACAAGGAAGGTTACAAGAAGTCTGCTAAATCCTTCAGCAAAATATTAGGCACCATTCAAGGCTTAGCAGGAAATTCCTATACTCTGTATTTTTTTTGAAATTTTGTAAATAACCATTAAAAATATATATTATTAACTGATGATGCAAGAACCTTGGAAGATCCATCTGGCAAGTTCTCTGCATTCATTTACCCTCTGTAATCATCCTGATTCAGAAAGAAAAAAAAAACAAAAAACCCCACAAAAACCTGAGAAAGCATAGTATGATTATTAATGCTTCCTCATTTAGGAGATCACTTTCATCTATAAGAATATTTTTTCTGCAGTTTTCTATAGTTATAAGAAATGATTGAGAGAGGTCTTTAGAAAGAAATGTTCAATATTTTTAAATTTGTATCAAAAAGAGACTGTTTCTGTGATTTTGTGTCCAGTGTCACAGAGCCAGATTCTCCATATTGGTTCATAGTAGGTGTCTCTGCCTACCTTCATTCTTATTTACTCTGCTGCTAAAGTGACATCAAGAAGGAAAAAAAGTCAAAAAATCCAAACCCAAACCCTCTGCATCTTAAGGGCCAGAAGATGTTCTATTCCATTCACTTGTATAATATTTTGTTTCTGTGTTTGCATATGTTTGAGTATGCTATGCAAAAAGAGCTGAGTTTGCTATGGCAGAAGCAAGGATGATGCTTCACTTGTTTAAAGTGCAACTTCCCTAGTAATTGATATTTTGTTCATCAGCTGAAGGAGCTTGTGGAGGGACACTACGTGGGACAAGTGGAACTATTTCAAGTCCGCACTTCCCTTCTGAGTATGAAAATAATGCTGATTGCACCTGGACCATATTGGCTGAACCAGGAGATACCATTGCTTTAGTCTTTACTGACTTCCAGTTAGAGGAAGGATATGACTTCTTAGAGATCAGTGGAACAGAAGCACCATCGATATGGTAAGTCAGAGATCTTGTAAAGATGTCACTTTATTGTTTTCTGGTTTTAGTGCCTGTTTGGAAAAGATATTAGAGGATATTTAAGATATTTTCTACCTATTAGTAAGACCATTTTTATGCATTTTCTTTGGGCTCTTTCACCTTTCAGAACTTAAAAAAAAAATAAGGCTCTTTCCTTCTGTTTCTTTCCACATGTTGATACTTCCTCTTATTTTCCTCCATCTTAAAAAACTATATTTGTAAGGTAGCTTATCAGTGAGCATTTGTTAATGTTATGCATTTGAGCTTGGTATAAGAACAATTTCTGATGTTGTGCCTAGACCAGCTTATAATGATATTGTACTCCAACTATGAAAGTAGTGAGCAAAAGGCAGTCACATAGTAAAACAGGAATATCTAGATTCCTAATAGATGCCATCTTACTCTAAAAAGGCTATAATTCAGTCTTCCTACATGTACTCATGTATGCAAGTATTATTATGTTATCTGATGTTAAAACAGTTTGCTTAGCAATATTAGACCTTAGTAAATTTAATACTAAACCTACATTCTCTGTACTGAGTAAAAGGCAATTGTTCTGTCTATGGGAATAGATTAAACTGCAGAAGTTCATATTATGATTTCTTAGCAGGCTACATATGCAGGTTTTTCATTCTTTTCATCTCTGAAAACGTCTTGTGCTTGACATATGCACCATTGCTATAAAATGTAGCCTAGAAAAAAATGCAGATCTGCTCACAGATGACTGATGAGTATTATCTTCAGAATGCCTTTCTGGAGATAGGAAGCAATCTCACTATAATTTGGATGTCATAACAGGCTACACAGTGCAATGTATTAATAATTGTGAAGTTCTAGTAGCATCTGATCTGATGAAAACCTATCAAATAAAAATGTGTGGTAACTATGCCAGGCAAATATGTAAAAACTTTGTTTAGAAGATATTTGTATATCTATATCACAAGATTGCTCTCTAACATTTCCACAAGACCAAAAGCTGTGTAATGGCAGTCAATGAAGCAGCTTTGTATGTAATTGAGTGCTCATGTCTGACTGTCTGAGGCACAATAAGTGAGTATCCTGTTGTCTCTCTCTCATACGCAGACACACGCACAACAATCATCAGTGCAGATGTTTTCTTCTCAGGGGTTCTAAGGACCAGAAGCTGAAACCTGGAAGCAGAAGGACTAATGTAATTTTTCTGCAGAACATAAAAGTCTATCCATTTGTGTAAGAGACTCTAATAGACACCTAGCAACATATTTGTGCTTTTGTTGCAAGAAATTGGTCTATTACTGAACTGTAACATGGAAATATATCTATAATTTTACATTTACAGAAAGTCATATGAATGTATCTGTTCTCCTGAAGATTTCTGGTAATATATGAGGTAGAAGACAATGACCATAACACAGTGGAGACATATTCTGCATTGATTTCATATAATGATATAACCAGTGTTACATTGGAAATCAGAGATATAATAAGTAGCTTATTATATGTATCTTATTTCTCCTACAATTCTCAACATTTCTCTTGCTTCCTCTGATATTTGTTTTCTGAGGGTTGGAGATTTTATTTTCTTATTAATACTAAACTCAGATCTTTAAAACCTAGACATTTATTATAAGCTTCTAAGCTCATAGAATCACAGTTTGGGTTGGAAGGAATCTTTGAAGGTCATCTGGTCATACTGCTCTGCAATGAAGAAGGACATCTTTAACTAGATCAGGTTGCTCAGAGCCTCATCCAACCTGACCTTGAATGTTCCATGTATGGGGCATCTATTACCTCTGTAGGCAACCTCTGCAGGCAACCTCTGCCAGTGTTTCACCACCCTAATTGTAAAAAATGTCTTCTATGTAGTCTAAATGTAGTCTAAATCTACCCTCTTTTGTCCATTTGCAACAGGGTCTGCTAAAAATGTTGTTCCCATCTTTCTTATAAGCTTCCTTTAAGTATTGAAAGACATTTGTAATAAGGTCTCCATAGAGCCTTCTCTTCTTCAGACTGAGAAGCCTCTCTCAGCCTTTCCTCACAGGAGAGGTGTTCAAGCCCTGGGATTGTTTTTGTGGCCCTCCTCTGGACTTGCTCTGTCTTTCCTGTGCTGAAGCAGAGCTGGGCACAGAGCACTTCAAATGGGATCTCATGAGAGCGGAGTAGACGGACAGACTCACCTCCCTCGACCAGTTGGCCACACTGCTTTTGCTGCAGCCCAGCATAAGATTGACTTTCTGGCCTGCAAGTTCACATTGCCAGCTTATATCCAGCTGTTCATCCACCAGCCTGTGGTGATACCAAGCAGCACCTTGCACTTGGCCTTGTTGAACCTTGTTGAGTTTCCCATGCGCCCACTTCTCAAGATTGTCCAGATACATCTAGATGGCATCCCATCCTTCAGGTGTGTCAACCTCATCACATCTTGGTAGCATCAGCAAACTTGCAGAGGGTGCACTTGAAACCGCTGTCCAGGTCATTGATGAATATTAAACAGTACTAGTATCAGTGATACAGGATAGTATCAGGATTAGTACAGGATCACTGATGAAAGTTTGGAGAAACTATAGAGAGTTTTGTAAGAAATGTTTAAAGGATTATTGGATAATTTGGAATGAAGCAACACATTCAGCTATATTTAAGCCAGAACAGTTACCATAGCGACATTAGAGCCATGCTAAATGTAGTACATGTTGTAATCTGCTAAAATCAGCTGTTTGTTTAAATGTGAAGTTGTTCCATACTTAAAACTAATGGTGTAGAGGTGTATCATCTTAAAATGTGAGTTTTTCTTAATTGCTTCCTTTTATTGTATCTGGCATCATGTCAGCAGCTTTATACATTATTCTGTATTAGGAGAAATATTCCATTAATATGGTCGGGTAATTATGGTTGTTTTTTTCACTTAATGGAATATTTAATTTAAAATAAGCCAGATATTATCCTAGTGAAGGACACAGAAAGACACATATATGAGCACTGTAAAAGCTAGAAAGAAAATAAGAATGAAGAAAATAATGTCAGACTGACAATTCTTTACTAAGCGTATGATGCAATAGGTCTGGATTATCCTCTCCAAAAATATCCACAAGGTTAGAAGCAGTTCTGGCATGATTGCAGTAAAAATCTGGATGGAAATTTTTAAGTTAAACAATGGAAATGCTAGAAGAAGTAGAATCTAAATGCGAGGTAATCTGATGTGTCTATAAAATATGTATACAAGATATTTTATATTATAATGATTATATAGATTATTTATCTTATTCTTATATAATAGTAATATTAAACATATTGTATTACTTATATGCTTTACATGTTTGTAAACCTTCTTGAAGATGTTGACTTATTTCCCCCTTTTTATTATTATTTTCATGTTAGGTAAAGCTGGGCAATTCACATGGGCATAGATAGACCCAACTCAGGCTTTTTCATGTAAATGTTGGTTTGCCATAATTTTTACAAAATCTTTAGTTTATCTTAGATGGTTTCATTGTGCATGAGAGGTGATTATGATACTAAGAATAATTCTGTAATTATTATTTTATTTAACTTGGAACCTTAACATCAAACAAGCTTTGTTCATTTTTTTTTCTTTTTCCTTATAATACTAAATTTATTGGTCTGTACTTGATTTTAAACCAAACACCATTACCCTTCACATTTTTGTCAGTATTTGCCAATGCAGAAGAATGAACTACACTTCATACTTCTTAGTCTAAATTAATTTCTTTATAGTATTTAAAAATACCTTCAAGATTATTCTGACTTCCTTATAAATCACCTCAATATCCTTATGAAGGGCCATAAAAATGTATGTGGATGTAAGAGTGACTTGGAAGCAGCAATAATGAATTGCTATAATCTTGGCATACAATTTGACATAAGTACCTGGAGTCATATGAAACTTTCTTCTTATTTCTATATTAATGAATAATTCTTATAACAGCTGCATACTATTTTGTTTTTTTCTTAGATAAATACATAAGTCCAAACAGATATATTTCAAAATACAGGCTTTTGATCTGAATGTTTCCTGTCCTATTTATGGATATCTGTCTTAATTACCACCCTTATTGTGAGAGGTCTATAGCAAAGTAAAGCATGAGATAATGATCTAAATCACTTTTTTTTATAAACACGTATGGCAGTAGTTCCAGACAGATGAGCTGAATGTTTAGTTTAGAATTACATAATTAGACAGCTAAAGAGCACCATCTATCGGTGTACAGTGAAAAGATGTGTTGCTTGTGGATGCACCTTCAATAAAATCGCTCTACACAAGAAAAAGGCTTGTCACATACCTATGCCAATATCAGATGCTATTTGCATTTCCTTCTATAACAGGTGAGAAAGAATATGCCATGGCCACACAACTAAAAGAAGGCAGTTAGATTCCAGCTTTGAGATAGAGTTTGAGAACCCCATTAGATTTTTATTAATTTATGTGTAATTACTTACTTAGTTTAAGCCTCTTTAGAGATATTTTGACCACCATCCCGCTTTTTTTTTGTCACCAGTGAAACTCTGCAAAGTCATATGCTTGTCTTGGAGTTACTGGTAAATGGTTCTCTTTCTGTCTACTAGTTTTTGGAAGCTCTTACCTTTCTTTAGCTTTTAACTAGATTTCCCCTATTACCTGTTTTGGTTAGGAAATTGAGTCCAATAAGTATAAGCTTTTCTACTGGATAACCTGTCTATCTAACCTGCCATGAACCACATTTCTTTTTTTTTTCTTTTTTCTCTCTTTTTTTTTTTGTTGTTGGAAAACAAGTTACATAGTTACTGACAAAATTCTTTCTATTGACTTTCACGTTACAAAGTTTTCAGTTACAAGATAAAAAAATCACATAATAATTCCCAATTGCAAATATCATTAAAGCCATCTAGCATTTGAACCCAACCTATCAAATACAGTAAAACAAAAACTTTTAACATTGATTTAACATAAATATTGTTCAGTTCCAAATACCCAAGAAACATTGGAAGCACAAAGACACTTTTAAGGTGAGTGACAACTAAAGAATGTGTGTCTTTATGAACAGATTTTTAAGACTGAAAAATGCACTGATTGTGACAGAATATTAAGTTTTTTCAATTCATAATATGTTTATTTACCAGATTAGAATTAAAGTTTGGTCAATTTTTCCTAACAGATTTCTTCCATACGTCATTTGTTCAGACTCTTGCTATAGCACACACCATCAGGAGGCATTTACGTAGTGCAAACTGAATAAATGATAGAAAAATCCCCAAAATAAGAAATGTGACAAGCATCATGTTACTTTAAAAGGCTCAGCGGATTACCTCTTTTCCCCAGTGTCTGAGTTCTGCTAGTTGATGCCTTTGGTAATGGTGCTTATCTTTCCTAGTTTCTCACAGCTGTTTTCTGTTGGCAACACCTATGCTTCCACTGGTCTCTTCCCTTGCCTTCCACCAACATGTCCGTAATATTTCTGCATCCTCCTTCAGGATTTCCTGCCATGTTGAATGGTTTAAGCTTAAAATCTGTTAAAACTTATCCAAAATAAGTGTGGACAATTCATAGTTGATCTTGATTTCTAATAGATTAGAGGTTGAAAAACATAGGTCAACCATGTAGTATAGTCATAGTGCAAATGGTGCATCAGAAGTTTACAATGTGCTGCACTTGAGTGCCATTGGAATTCTGTAATCTTGGAGGGAATGTCTTTCTGGTCTCAGAGTTGTTAAACATAGTCTCAGAGAGGATTGTCCCACTCACTGATTAGGGAATTTATAAAGAAAATTGGCAGAGTGTTTTGCATAGGATACCAGCTATGTATACTAAGCACATCATACAGACAACTGGTGTGCTTTAGTTCTCAGAGTATTGCTTTCCAGAGTCTTTTTAAATTCCTTGAGTAGGAAATAGCATGTTTTAACTCAGTATCTATAGCCACTTCTTTTCCATAGCAGTTGCTAAACTCAAACATATGCAGATAAACAGCTTCTTCACTCCCACAGTTTTCCCATAATAAGGATTAAGAAGATGGTATCATCAGTGATATATCTTGTACTTGGCTATATTTATCAAAATCATCATGTTCCAAAATGGATTTTCTGCAGGCATTCAAATACCTACTTGAAAAAATGAATTATCCACAGTTGTAAGTAGACTTGGGAAAATACAGTGAGCACTGCTCAGTACCTTCAGAGTCTATGAAAAAAAAAATAGAAATGTAGATGAGACAAGCTACAAAGAAGTTGGTATCTTAAGACAGGGTTACATCTCTTTCTACCATCCTGCACATTGTCTTCCTTTTCCTTCCAGCATCCATATGACAAATTTTTTTATTGTTTTAATACAGAGGAACATATGTGAGGTTTTTGTTTATTATTTAAGTGTATGATAAATACTACAGTATGTATTATAAGGAGATGAGCTCTGGTAGTTGCAATGACGCACTTTCAGAGTCTGATTACTAAAATGACCGTAATGAAGAGGACAAAGAGTACAAGCAGTGGTTTCAAAAGTAAGCTCAAATGTAACATCCAAATTTATATGTGATCTCTGAGTCGGTGACATTGAATTTGAAGAAAGGAGGTGTTGGAGGGAATAAGTGCTTTCAGTTGAGGCGCTAGGAGACAAGAGTGAATCTAACATGAAAAGAATTTTGATTTGCTATGTTGAGGTATACTATGACAGATTTTAAAGTCTTGGTAACATTTTGGAAGCAGCTTTGGGCTGCTTTGGGGGGGCAGGGGAATATGGTGCTCTTGGTCAGAAGAGCCTTTGCAGAGTGACACCCCAAATGAGCCTGGGAGGTGTGCTTTAGTCAGCCATCATACTGGACAGGGTAAACAAAAACATCCTAGACCCATGGGAATAACACTGTCACCAGTATTACTTTGACCCAGAAGGCACATTTCCTCTCCTGTCCTCTTCCTCCAGGCAGAACTGTTCTATACACTGACCTTTGCCGTGTAGGACAGCAGTGAACCCTGGCCTGCCCTCCTCTTTCCTGGTAAACACATGGTAGCTCTATCCATATCCTGTGGTCTTTACCCAGATACTGGTGCATACAATGATGGCAAGGGCTGAGATAGGTACATAATGCTACTGAGAGCTCCAGGTAGAAATGTAACAAACCACTTTCCCATTATTCCTTTTGGATCACAGCTTTCCTTTCTGTTATTTCTTAATCTTGTGTTTAATCTGATAAAAAGATTGTAGAGTCCTGCTGCAAAGACAAATCTATTTAAGGCTCAGTTAATAAATATATTTAGTTTGTGATCATATCTGGCATGGAAATCTTGCCAAAGATTGTCTTAGACTTGTATTTAAAGAAAGCATATCTAAAATGCCCTGCTTATCTCTTGTAGTATTTTCATGCTAAATAATAAATATATATTGGTACCTGTATCCATAAGACTATGTTGAAAGTTTTGCAAGGATTTTGACCCTAAAATTAATATGAAGGTAAATATACTTCATGCTACCAATAGTGACTAAACTCATGCACACTCTTGTCTGTGCTGGCTGTAAAGACATGGAGACCACTTAGCTATTAACACCAGCACTTGAGTGGTGTATGAAGTGAGAAGTACAGAGGCAGTAAATTGATGCTTAATTCACAGAACAGTATTGCTTTCTTTGCACCTATTAATTTACAGCCGACTGTGCTGAAGAGGTATAAAGGCTTAATTCATAGCACATCACAAACTGACAGGAACATAAGAGTGAGGGAACTCACTTAAGGAAGCACTGTGACCTATATTTTAATTTTCCACCACATTTAAAATAACATGAAATTGACTAGATTTTAAAATTAAGTATGCAAACAAGGTTTAAATACATTGGCAGATAGCTCAGATTGCTTAAAATTCAACTAGCTTCACTATATTTCTAAACAGTTTTTTTATCCCTGGCCATTGGGTGCTCCTAAAATTTCCTTCTACTAGGTATGTTGCATTGTTCTAGAATATCTATAGCATTAGCTTTATTTTATTCCAAAATTATTGACATTGGATTCAGTAAAATATATTCTAATGATGAAACAGCTCATACCAGTGTAGTCATGTCAGAAACTTTTCTTAGATATATTTATGAATTGTGATATTTTTTGCTTTTATGCAGAGTCTACCCATTACAGTCAGCCTGCATGAGTTGTGGCCTCTTTTCCCTTTAGACTCAATGAGGATGAAGAATGGTAATTTACCAAACTGTTCTTTTCTAAAGTACTGTTGTATTTAAAATATATTAGAATTTAGCTGTTACCCTTTTCTTAAATATATAATTTCGTGGGTTTTTTTTTTAAATACTGCTTGATTTTTTTAAGAGAAGAATAACATTTTAGAATATGAAAATCAAGTGTGAATATAGGTCTGTTTTATTTTTTTCCTGGATGTACTGAAAACTACTAAAACATGGTACATAAGAGTTTTGTTATGTAATTTGAATTATTTTCTTTCCCAAAATATATACAAAAGTGAATATACTTTTCCAGAAAACTCTTGCTGAATTTCCACTGCAAGCTTTTTAGGCTATCCATTAGTTGTTGCATGTTTTTTTTCTGCTGAGACCAGTGCTGAGATCTACAGCAGCTCAGAGTAAACCCGTCAATGAACTGTTCTTACAGTTAATAAATACCTTGGCCCCTGGTATCTCTGTTTAGTTAGCACACAGAATACATTGATTATTTCTTTGACTCTAAAACAAAGTTAAATTGAATTTAAATAACATGTTTATTGATGGCTACTCTCTTTTTAATGCCTGCACAGTAGGCTAGTGATTGAACTTAATGGGTTTTCTGCAGACGTCTGCACTTAGAAAAGACTGTGCTGTTTTGTATCTCTGATGTTTTAAAGTGGTAGTTATAGCACAGAAAGTTTAGATATGATGTGTAGTGGTCACTGAGATTTTGTTTCTCTTTATCCAATCTCCCAAGTGGGCAAGGGAGAGGGCAACCATCAGGGAAAGCAATTTTCTGTGAATAAAAAGAAAACACAAGGATTTTGCTAGTTTAGCCAAGCTTGCAACAGCACCACAGTGAAAAGTAGAGATTTCAAATGTGAACCAACTAAAATAAAAATGGAAGTACTCAAGATAACTTTTTATACACTGGATGATGATGGATATATTAATTAAAAAGCTATTCAGTATGCTGATAAAACTGGCAAATTATTCCATCCCAATTTTAGTGAAGTAAGTAGAAGGGACAGGAAAACATGCAAGTTTTCCTCACCAGAAAGCAGGAACTTGTGTTAGAAAAAAAAAAAATTCTTTCAAATGATATGACCCTAGTATTATTTTTTTTTTAATTAGAAACAATACAATAAAATATTACGTGAAAATCCGAGTAATACGGTGGAATTTTTTAATTTTAAGTTTATACAAAATCTCATGTACAGATATGTGATCACCTGGATTTGGAGGAGATTAAGGATATAGTTTTCCTTTGTATTTAGAGCTTTTAGAAAGTATAAGGTAGTAAAAGAAAAGCTCAATTTCAGTTATTGTTTTATATCAAAGCAAAAGCCACACTTTTGTTTAGAACATATTCACTTTTGCACCCTTATTTTGAAATTAGAATGACAGGGCCAAATGCCTCAAAAACTATACAGGAAGTAACATGTAAATTAATTCAAATAACTTCAAATCAGGTTTATAAACTGCATATTTAGTTACATTGACACAATAATCTGCAGTTGTCTTATTTAGCTGACTGAGAGCAGTGTAGTGTCTAATGCATGCCAAAACAGAAGTGGAATATATTCTAGTGAGCATATATGCAGATTTACTTGTCATTTGTCATCTTTTCATGTATATAAAAATATCATTAATATTACAGAGTTAAGCACTCAAGAATAAAGAATGCCATTTTTAGTTTGTCCCACTTATACATAAAAGTTGACATGGGTTTTTAATTATGCCATCAAATGCTGTTATATTTAACCATGTTCTGAAACTGAATTACTATTGTGCATTTAAACACTCAGGTCAGTAGAACTGCTTCTACATATATTGAGATGAGAAGTGGAGTGCATTATGTGGGATATTAAAGGAAAAGAAAGGAATGTCTCATGATTAAAACAAATTGAGTACCACTTTAAAATGTAGGTCTTTTATGTGCTTTATTCATAGAGTTTCTGTGTCATGGTACCTCTTATCTTCATAAAAGAATTTTGCAGTTTTGCTATTGCTATGGTCCTTATTTCTCATATAGTTGGCTTCAACTTTTTCAACTCTTCTTTCAGCTGCAATTATGCTGAATGTTGTGTCAATAATATACGTTGAGTGCTGTTTCTAAAATTCAGACTTTAGTCCTCATTGAGGAAAAACCCTTTAAAATATCAGTGCCAAAATGTAGGTTCCATGTCCTGAAAAGGAATGTTTTTTTTAAATGTTTATATTTATTTTCTTGTGCTATAAGAAAAAATACTAGTAGTAGTAGTAGTAGTAGTACTATACCAGTGTTTTGCAAACATAAACAAAAAGATGATTTGAGTTTATGAAATACTGTAAGGAAGCACATTTAAAACCTTCTACCTTTTCTTCTTTAAATATTTAGGGACCCTTTTTAATTAGTGTCCATCTTGTTTAACCAGATTTTAAAAGAACAAGTTAATTTGAATAATTTTTTTTAAAAACCTCACCCCTTCCCAACTAGAATATTCATCTAGTAGTTGTACCACAGGAGTTTCTCAAAACTCTTCCTCTTATAAACTGTGTAATTCCAGCAATTTCTACAGTAGACTAAGAGTTTCATGTCAGTTTCATAAACTGAAACTGTGCTTGGATACCATTTAAGACTGTAAACATCATTATTTACTCATCTTCACTCTTTGAGGGGAAAAAAAAGTTCTTTTATTTACCTTTGAAATGTGCTCATTTTTGATAGAGAAAAGTGTAGCATTCCATTTTGGCAGATAATAATATGTCTATATCTATATAGTATGTATATTATATACATCTACATGCATATACACACATATATATATAACTCACAGCAGTTTTCCAACAGAAAACTCTAAAACCTTATATGCATTGTTACTAAAAAGGTGGAAGTATTGAATATCACGATTGCCATTTTCTGTTTCTGAGGTCAAAACTTAACATTTATGACCAGCCTATATCTTAGAACTATTTAAAATATGGTAAAATGTCCTTTTGATATTATCTCCTTGAAGATGATAAGACTCCTTTGATGTCATTCCAAATACTCCAATTTATTTCTTTTTTGGTCAGCCATGATGAATACTTAAGGAAAGCCTTTTCTAGAAAGAAAAATGAAGAAAATCAAAGAACTTTCACATACAGTGAATTTAATTTCAAGGCAAGTATGTGTTTTTATAATGATTTAGCTTAATGACAGACTGACAAATTGACAGAATTCAACTGATATAAAAAATACTTGTCCTCATAACCTCATCAGTGATAGAAGAGGAAAAGGATGCTCAAGCCATTCATGTGAGTCCCTATTACATGGTTCTCAGTACAGTATTGTAATGAAGAGTCCTTTGTGAAGCATATTAAAGGTGTGCATAAACCGGCATTAGACCAAAATTAGAATGCTTGAGACAGACTCTTCATTTCTTGATTTCTTAGAAACTGATGTACGAGTCTTCACAATAAATATTTAGAATTAGCACAGTGCCCCCTGGGTACCAATATGGTAATAAAAAAACATGGGTAGTGTGTTTTCTTCAGCTGTGGTGTTTGAAAACAATCCACTAAAATCCCATTGGGCTAGATGAAACTCTTAAAAATGTTAATTTTTTCTGTGTACAGTAAGTAGCAGTAAAGCCCTGCAAATCTAGATAGACTTGAGAGCTGAATTAATATGTTTTGTTTATGTTGGGGATTTATCCACATTTTAAATGGTTCTATACTGGAAAAAAACTCAAGTTGTCAAATTTTAGACACTGACAAAAGTTGTTTACAATTTTGTTGTTAAAAGTTTTTTTGTTTATAAAAAGCCCCAATGTTTTTGTTTAAAATAAAAAAGAATCTCTCATTAAAAAAAAAAAAGATTTTAATGTTTCTCAGAAGATTGAAAGATTACATGTTTGATATTAAAATGTTATAAAGAGTTTGCAGATCCTGGGTTTTTTTACAAATATGGATATTCTTTCAGAAACATTTCCTTCTCAGGAATGAAGTTTGTTCATCATCATCATGGCTAGGCTTCACGAAGGAAGATTTGGGAAGGGCACTACCCACGCTGGGTCAGCTTGGAGAGTTGGGGCATAGATGCTAAAAAGGACAACATGTTGTTTGTTGTTTAGTGAGATGCATAAGAAGATAATGTGACCAGAATGACCTGTTAGCAAATTTTCAGGTTTGGAGATGATGCCGTTTTTAATCATGAAGCCAAATCCTGAAAGGTGACTTTTGGTTTTGGATTTGCCTGAGCAGTAGAGTGTGTATCTGGTTCATCCGCCAAGGCCTAGCGAGTTTGGATGGTGTCAGCGAATACCTCCAGATGCAGGTTTGGTTAGAGTATCTTTCTCTTAGATGGAAAGCCTTACAGGGCTAAGTGAGCTCCATCTGCCTGTGTTTTGGAGTTTTCTTTCTCCTAGGATGGTTGCCAGAGGGCTAGCGAGCCCATCCTGCCTGTGGACACACTTTGTCTGACCCTTCAGCTGAGCCCTGTCTGGCACGGGAGACCCTACCAGAGGCACATACCACTGCCAGCACAGCACACAGCCTCATGAGGGCACAAAAGTTTCTGCCCTGTGACAAGGGGGTGTCCCCAGACAAGAGTTTGTTCAAAGTATATAGAACAGGATTATTTTTTGTTTTGTCTTGGTTTTGTTATTTAGATATCTTTATTCAATGTGCTTCCTCTTTTTGATAGACCAAACCACCTGTATTTTTTTATGCATGTCTGATGCAAAGCTGCTGCATGCTTTTTTAAGATATCATAACCTGAAAAATTTGGGAAACAGATATGAAATTCATATTTAGGAACAAGATATTCCCTTTCTGGTGATCAGCTCTGGTGACCTGTGTAAATGTGATGGCTAGGCTTTGAGTACAAAGATTTTAGGAAGGGCTCTACCGACGTGGGTGTGTCCTTCAAGCCTGTGCATTGGACTTTTTAGGTGAGGCACAGTGTGCGTGGAACTGGCCCCACCCTTTAACTCCTAAGGTTCATCTGCCACGGCTGAGTGGTCTTGGATGGTGACAGTGAAGTCCTCAGGACTAGAACCTACAGCACCCAGTATTCTCAGGAGGTCTCCCATCCAAGTATTAATCCCGGGGCGTAGCACAAGAGTGTTGCTTGGATGGGAACTGGTTGACGTAATCTAAAAAAGAAGCATAGATATGTGTTTGTGTTTTCTGTGACTTTTATTAAGTTACAACTGGCCAATCTAACCTTCTGCCAGCCCAGAGCACTGAGTGCCACATCTTGTTATCAGACTTGGTCAGGAATTCTAGCAAAAAAAGGAAAGAAACTGTGTCCAGTGAATCCTATAAAAACTTACCCACTTTGAAACAGGTAGCAGAGGGATCCAGTCAAGTAAACCAAAGGAACTCCCTATCTTGGGATGCACTTTTTTAGACTACCCTTTTTGAAAAATATCTTTGTGAGAATCAAGAGCAAATGTCTCTTTTTCCATTTTTTATATGGATTTCTTTTATATTTCTGTTCTTGGACTGTCAATTCATGAACCTTAACATTTACCAGTATGAAGCAAGTCAAGCTGTCCCATAGTATATTTAAAGGGCCTGGGAGGATGAAGACATGGGGGTAAATAGATCAAGTGCAGATTCTTGCAGAATCCACTCAAAACCCTAAAGATCCTTTTCAAGAGCATGAATTTGTATCAAGTAGAGAGGTAGAAAAGTACAAAACAGCATGGAGTTTCCTGTCCTCTGTGTTAAACAAAGGCAGTCTGTCCCCAGTAGGATTTTCCTGAGACATTGGAGATCTAGTGGGAATTTGCCTAATTTTGTAGCTGAGAGGCTGTCAGAGGGCAGTTTTGGCGAATAGAGCCAAAGAACAGCACCATACCACTGACAGCATGTGGTCTCAAATATGTTTATGGAGGAAACATATCAGGTTAGGTACACGTTGGGAGGAGCTGCTGACCCCCAAAAGAGCAGAGAAGCCCTGCAGGGAGACTGGACAAATGAGAGATTGGCAATCACCAACTGCGTGAAGTTTTAACAAGAATGCCAGACTCTGTACCTGGGAAGGGGCAGTCTTGGTTGTGCGTATAAACTGGGGAATGAGAAGCTGGAGAGCAGTGATGAGGAAAGGGACCTGGAAGTCCTGATGGATGGCAAGTTGAATATGAGTCAGCAGTGCCCTGGCAGCCAGGAGAGCCAACTGTGTCCTGGAGGGGCATCAGGCACAGCATCGCCAGCCAGTCAAGAAAGCAGATTGTGTGGCTCTGCTCTGCACTAGTGTGGCCTCACCTTGAATATTGTGTGCAGTTTTGGGCACTGCAATATAAGAAAGATACCACATTGTTAGAGAGTATCCAAAGGAGGGCAACGAAGATGGTGAAGAGCCTTGAGGGGAAGCTGTATGAGGAGCGGCTGAGGATGCTTGGTGTGTTCAGCCTGGAGAAGGGACTGAGGGGAGACCTCATTGCACTGTAAAACGTCCTCATGAGGGGAAGCACAGGGTCAGGTACAGATCTCTTCACTCTGGTGACCACTGGCAGAACCCACGGAAATGGCCTGAAGCTGCATCAAGGGAGGTGTAGGTGTATCAGGAAAAGATTCTTCACCCAGAGGGTGGTTGAGCACTGGAACAGGCTCCCCAGGGAAGTGGTCACAGCACCAAGCCTGTCTGAGTTCAAGAAGTATTTGGACAACATTCTCGTGCACATGGTGCGATTCTTGAGGTGTCCTGCACAGGGCCAGGAGTTGGACTTGATGATCCTTGTGGGTCCCTTCCAACTCAGCATATTCTGTGATTCTGATCGGTCTGTCTGTCTATCTATCTGTCTATCTATCTATCCATCCATCCATCCATCCATCCATGTGGGTGTATAATGATTTCTATTCTATAGCACACACACAGATTCCCCCACACTTACACCAGCTGGTTGGCACGTCAGGTTTGCTGCTGACTTGGCTTCTCTGTCTTCCATATCATGCTTAGTTTTCTACACCTTGTATTTAATGTCTGTGTATATTCCCCCTGAGAGTCTTTTAGTTTAACATTTTACAGTTTTCTACATTAAATCACTGTCATGAGCTGCCAATGACCTCAGCCCCTGACCCATTTCTGAACAGCCAAACCTGACTGACCTTCTACATGTGGCTTGAATATAGATGGCAACACTAATTTCTGTCAACATTTTCTGGTCCAAAGGAGCATGTTTTGATTTGGAAACAGTCAGCTGTGGAAGTGCAGGAGTAACACAGTCATTCCTTGCTTATGACAAGTGGTTGACAGCGTTGTGCATAGCAGGGAGTTGTTTCCTCATTAAGGTGAGGTGCTCACAGAGATAGTCATATTCAAAGGACTTTGGTTTCAAGATGACATTTAGCTCAATGCAAACAGGTATTGCTCATCTGCAGTAAGCATTCAACATACTGAAAGGTGCCAATAACTGCATTTGTGTTCATATGTGACTTGGTTTAAGGATGCTTAACCCGACAAAAAAACAGTAGTGTAAAATATAGAATACTGCTTGTTGTGAATATATGAGATTTTATATTCACAGCTGGGAAAGTGTTCTGAAATTTTTAATCACTGACGTAACATGGTGAAAGCTGGATTGTTTTGTATTTAATATATATAGTCAACAGGGATTTACCTAGGCTATGTTGTAAAGAAGAGAAACCTTTGAAAATATAGCATGACTACTAGGGTTTTTAGCTATACAGTTATATTCCCTCTATTTTTTTTTTCATTTAAAAAGGAAAAGAAACTCCAATTTGATGTAGCTTTATACAAAGAATGAAGCCAATAGTTTTACCAGTTGGAAGGCAATGATACAATGATGTTTGTAGGAGGTACTTAGCCATATTTATTGGATGAGCTGTACAAATCCAAAACCTCCAAAAGGTGTGGAGAAAGTAAATTTTGAAAAATAGGGTATGAAACATTAACGAACAAATAATCATTTTTATTCTCAGCATGTTACTACAAATAGAGTACATCTGGCCCACCCAGCAGCTGCATCGTTTAGAAGCTCTTGAGAGGGCTTGTGGAGGTGAGGAGAATATAAATCACAAGTTGAACAGAAAAAGTAGGCAGAGAGACAGAAATACAGTCAGTAAGTATCTAAAATGCATCAGTAAAAAAGGAATGTGGGAGCTTTTTATTCCATTTTTTAAGAAGGAATAGAAACTGAAAATCTGAACAGATTTAAAAATTACTTGTTTTAATTTTTAATGTAATACTATGATAAAGGATTATTACAGAGAACTTTTTTCCAGAGCCAAAAAAAAAAAATTCTAGTATTTTATTTTAGAGGCATTTCCTGTAAAATTAGGGAAAAATCAAACAATTCTTTGTTCAAAGAAGTTGAAGATAATATTTGATAAATGGAATGTACCATCTGTATTTATTTTTAATATTCCTAATTATTATTTCCCTAATTATCTAGCCACACTTAACAGAATTAGCACCATGAAGCTATCATGCTGGAAAACATCCCATTTCAACTTTAATTTAGAACTAAATATTTTCATTCAGTGATACAAACTAGTATTTATTTTCCCCAAAGTATTCCCTTAGCAGTACTCTTTCAAATGACTTTTTACAAAAAACAGAGGGCCCCATTCAGTATCTTAATCACTGTCTCTAATAATTAGCCTTAGCTCCACTACAACACAATGATGCTTGCTGTGCTTATTGTATTTTAACTGTTGGTGACTTCTTTGAAGATATCATCAGCTTGCTTGTTTGTTTGTTTTGGGTTTTCTTGTTGGTTTTGGTTTTTATTAATTACATTTAGGTAGGATATGCTTCTGCTTTTGAAAAAGTCAGAAAGTGTCATAGGAGAAAAGTAAAGATGCTTGTCTGAAACTTAAGTATATAAATTTCTTCATTGTTCAGAGATGTGCATATTTCTCAGTCAAAGCTAATTAGTTGTCATGCTACTGCTGGTGTAGATTATATAGGAGTATTGACATACTTGAATTCATAAATATATTTCATTCATCATTTTATCTGTCGTTATGGGTACCTCATTTTTTGGAGTTGTACAATGACTTGGTTAGATAGTTTTATCAAGTTGTAGTATTTACTCTCCACTAGTTTTCCAACTGTTACTTCTGTGTGAGGGTGATCTGTCAACAGATTGGGCAGCTAAAGGAACTGAAAATGCATGTGTTTCTGCTCTGAAATCCTGCGTTATGTTCAGATGTAATTAGTGACAGATTTTGACTGAACTGCTGGGGAAGAAAAAAAAAACAAAAAGAAATCCCAAACACCCAAATCTAACCCACAGATTTAATTCCTTTTGAGCAATGATAAATATTGTTAACTGGAGAATAATCTAGCTAAACAGGCTTAATCTGGCCAAACAGAGGCTTTACAGTGTCATAAAACCCCAGAGCCATATTTTATACCCTTCTTTTTGGGGAAAACAGATTAGTGATTTCTGAGCTGTCCTTATAGTCAGCTGCATACATGTAATTTGGTGACAGCACAGAGGCAGTTTGGTGTAGCTAAAGCTGGCAATGCCTTTGACCCAGAACATCCTTGAACATCCTACAGATGATTTCTGCAGCACCTGCAGTTAGATTCTACTACATAAAATGTGATCTTTGTGCCACTTTTCAACCTTTTATTCTCTGGTGCCTGTACCAATCACAAATGAACAAAAAATATACACTATATATAAAGATACACAAAAAATAGAAATATTTTCAAAATAAACAACAGGCATATCTGATGGGCCTATGTCTATTAAATTAAGCAAAACCAGCATGTTGATTGGAATAAAGGAAGAATAACAGAAAAAAAAAGGTTACATGTGAGGAAACAAAGCATAAGAATTTGAAGTTCTGCATCGGAATATACTGTAATGTTTGTCTGAAGTTCTATACCAGTGAGAGCATATTTGCACCAAGCTGAACAAAATAATGTCCTTACACCTTTGCATGGGACAGGTTTCTTGGCTGCTACCACTGCCTGTTGTTTTTTGTAGTTTGTTTTGTTGTTGTTGTTGTTTTGGTTGGGTTTATAGTTACAATTGAAATACTGTATCCAGATTTTCATCTGGCATTCCTGATGCTGTTCTGATTTATGGCACACTAACATTAGTGACTTTTGGTGGATAAACAAAGAAGGTTCTCAGTGGTAGGTAGTATCTTTTATTAGGCTAACTGCTAGATGAAATATACAAACTTGTGTATACCTAATCCATTCTTATACAATGAAGTGGAAAAACAAAATCTGAAAACTGAATACAGGGCAGCATTTCAAATTTTTTTTCTCGCTTTTGTACTTTAACCATTTAAATAATCCAAAGCAAAAAAAGCTCAATATGTACTTGTTGATCCTAAGAAGGTATTAAAAAGGAAAGAGGTGATAAACATGTGAGTTCTTATGAGACAGGGAGAAAAAAATTTTGTGCAACATTAAAGGATTAGTTGGAAGAAAATTGCAATAAAACTCACCTTTCTCCTGAATCTATAATGTTCAATGTTCAGTCTGAATTATTAGTTTTAGATTCCAGACTTGGCTGTAGAAGGGGTCTTGTGGGTCTCCTAAGGGAAACTTGACTGTATAGTAATGATGTTGATTAAACAAGAAAAGGAAAATATTCTGTCATTGCTGACTGGTGTTTTCTTTGCTCATTAGTTATCTGCATATTGATTTCTTCCAACCTGGTATTCTATGATGCTGTATTTTCTATGGCTGAACATCATATGAGTACAGGCATTCCAGTTCTTATGGACTATGTTCTCAAGGACAATGGTGGAACAGGAGATGGTATGTCTGGGAAGTAAGATCTGAATGAAAAATATTACTGGATGTTATCTAGAAGATTATTACTAAAATGGCTATAACTGCACATTCTATAAGGTCAAAAAAGCATAATTTAATTCTTATTGTATTAATAGCTAGTTAAAAACAAAGGAAAACTAAACCCTACCCACTACATCTGCCAGTGCATTATGGAAGGTGGTATCTTGGTGGCATTCCCAAGAAGGAATTCTTGCATACTTCTAGTTTGTGAATGAAATACAAAAACTTGTCACAGGAATTAAGAGAGATAGAAGGGAGTGGTTTTGGCCTGGAAGCTTCATGGTGTCTGCTGTAGGACCTGGGTTTTTCCATTAGTAATGGACATAGAGTCAAGCCACTATGAGACTTCTCCATGGGGCAGAAGTCAAAGTACAAATTCGTCAATCTTATCCAGTGACTTTGCCTTGACTGTGTACAGCTTGGGAAGTATACAGTCTACTTCCTACAGTATACCTTCTTGTCCAAAATGGAAGTTGGATTTATGTTTAGAATTCTTGTACGTAATTGTCAAATGATGCTTAAAAAAAAAAATCAAAACTAGAACTACGCAAAGTTGATAAGGAAGCAAGTCTTTAGTGATGTCATATCTGGTACTTTGGTTCACTAACTTGTTTATCTTGATTGTAGTGCATCATTTCCAAGAATTACATCAAGTGTTTATGAGAAAGGTAGCCAAAATAAACAAGTGGAAGTTAGTCATATGTTAGGTTGTGCTTGTTATTAAAAATATATAGAATGGTTTCTTATGAATCCTCCTACTAAATTGATAGAGGAAGCAAATTCTGTTAGGCTTCTCTTGTACTTTCATGTACAATTTATTTTGTAAGATTCTCTCTCTCTGTGGTATTGGGCAAAAATATTCAACCAAGTAACTCATAGTATGTTATCGATTAAAATAATTTATGTAAATCATTAATTCTTTTGTGCAGTTTGTCAGCAGTTCAAGTCCTCCAGTATGGATGGATTTTTCTTAAATCCCACTGCTTTATTTTCGAGATAAGGGAAAAACAAATTCAAAATAAAATAGAAATTCAGTTAAGAAATAAAAATGGAAAGCTGTTCCTCAAAGTAAACTTCTATTCTGTGATGAAATAAAACATACTTTTCTACATATTTTGTTTTGTTTTTGTGAAATAATGAAGTGAAGTCTTCTTGGTATGATTTTGTCTTTTAACTAAGAGTTGCTGTAAATGCAGACACCAGAATATTTTTCTTTGAAGCTTCACTATTAAAACCACAAAGATACAAGGAACTGTACCTATGCATCCACCTATCTAATTTTTTTTAATGTGTACTATTCATAAAGAAAATGATAAATAATTTATCTCCATCTGTGCAGCTGAATTTTACCACCATGTTACTCTGTAACTGTCAACTCTATTAGCTCATGTGCATGCTGTAGAAGCTAACTCAGGGAAATTTGACGTTACTTTCTAGGTCTTTAAAGACAAAATGCCTAGTGAGACAGTGTTTTAAACAAGTAGTCAGTAATGCTTAATTGAATTATCTGTCCAGAAGGATATTTGAAGATTGTATTACAGAATGAGTTTTCGCTCTGCATTTTCACTTATATGAGTCTTTAATTGATGAAAGCGCATGCAAGTCAATGACTTTGATTTCTTTCCAAACTACAAATTTTGCATCCACCTCTGTCTTCTGGTGCTATTTACTGAATTTTTCAGTAGATTGAAATAGTTTTGAATATTTTCTTAATATTTCAGTTAAAATAGTTACCATGAGAGTAACAAATTCTTTTAACCTTAATCGCTACAACCAAACATAGTTGTATGTTTATATTAAATTGCTCAGTTTTAAAACAGAAGAAAAAAAAGCTAGTAAGCCTCAAACCTTCTCATTTTCTTTCAGAAAAGTAAAAAGCTTATTGCATGATTCTCCATACTCTGTGAATGAAAATACAAATGGCTTAATTTCATCAAAGAACTTTTACATACACCTAAATAAGATTCTCTGTCATCCTATTTGATTTACATGGAATTTTTATATACTTGGTCATTTACCAAAATATCATAGTGGACACATGTGCTTGTGTAATTTATATATATGACATTTTAAATCCACACATATAACACATATACTAAAGCCATGCTGGTTTTGTTCTCTAACCACAGTATTCTTTTTATTTTTTTTTTTTATTTTTTCTGTGCCTCAAAATACTGCAAAGGTGAAAACAGTATAATGCACGTTGCACTGTAAAGGAAATTCAGAAATAAGAAAAATTTTACAGAAAAACGGAAGGGATGAAAAAGAAAATTTGAATCCTGTTGGCTTCACTAACGACACAAACTCCAAAATTTCTTCCTCATTTCTCTCTACTTCTACATTATGAGATTTTTCTCTGCTACCACAGAAAAACAGTGATTATAAATGAGGTTTACTTCACTGATGGCTTCACATGGGCTTTGTGTCAGTGTGTCTGTTTTAATTTATAGGATAGACCACTTGATTTTTACTGCTGTTTTTGATCTTGCAGTATTCAAACAATAAGCAGTCTCCCTGGAAAGAATTGTTACTGGTGAGCTTTTGAATCTCTATAATAACTGAAGAAGGACGTGAAGAGTGACACATCAGTCAAGGGCATGCATTTATGATCAGTTCCTATGATGGTTGGAATTTTACCTGATGTTACAGTCATGCAAGCTCCTCCACAATGATTACTGGGGTTCTAGGGTACACAATATGAAGTGATGGTAAAATAATTGGGTTTTTTCAAGGTGAAAGTGAAGGTTTGCAGATTTGGGAAACTTATTTCTTCAACCTAACATGAAGGTACTAGATCGCAAAGACACACACAGATTGTTTGAGAAGTACATAGTGATAAGACAAGAAAGGAAATTCCAAATACATATAAGGAAAAAAAGTCCTTATGGGAACAATTTCCCCAGAGAGGCTGAGGAATCTGCATCCTTTGTTGAAAAAGACCCATGGCATCCCCACATAATTGAATCTACTTTTGAGTTTGGGTTTGGGCTACATGATTTCCCAATCTCCCTTCCAATAAAATTATCCTATGTCGCTAAATTTGCTTCCAATCAAAAAAAGAGAAATAGCATTTTAACTTTTTCCAATGGTTTTTGATTTCATGTTCCATTTAACTGCAAATTCCACCAGTATTTTTATTTTCTAACCACATTCTTTTACCAAGAGTCCATCATCATTGTGTGAGTTTCTCTGAAGTTCGCAAAGACTGTGCCTTTCCTATTCCTTCACTTGCCATTGCTACTAGGATAAGGGAACAGTAGGCAACAGTGCTTCTTACAGATGTGGTTGGCTCTATTTAAAACAGCTAAAGTGCCAGAGAAATCTCATGGTCTCTATGTAGAAAAAAAGAATTAGAAAATATATGTGCATATGAAGTGTAGTGTCATTGGGGACTGTGTGACCTGCAGTGATTTTGCAATGATAAAATGAACCCATTTGTTTTAAAAAAGTATTTTAACTGCTTTCTAATATTACATGAAAATAACTAGGAAGTTTACTTTTTCTTCTGTCTTATCAGTCATATTTGTGTGAGCCTTTATAACAAGGTTTTAAAACACAAGCAGACAATTAATGAGGAAGTCTCTTTATATATAATGCTATAGAGAATGATCAGTAAATAGTTTGTGATTATAATTTACACATATGCCTGAATATAAATGTAAATACTGTAAATTAATGGGTTTTTTATTCCTGATAGCTTATGAATTTTATTTCTACTGCCTCATTTACAGACTCATTTAGCTGCATAATTGACAGTGATAATTTTAGTGGAATTTATGTGTGATGCAAGCTTTCCTCTGGAGCCTTGGAGTCAATGTTTATAGTTTTTACACAACCTTTGAAATGAATGAAAGTAATATGATTTTATGTTTTTGTCTTAGCAAGTTGTGGGGAACACTGTGTTGTAGTACTAAAGCCAGCAGATAATTCTGAGACCTTTTGAAAAGCTGCTTTCAAAAAATCCTGGCAATGTTGTGTAGTCCTTCATCTTAATGACTGTATAAGTTAAAAGTACAAAGGGAAGTGTGTCCTTGGATTATACCTGTCAAAAATGTGTGCTTTGCTTCTTTTAAAACATCCAGAAATAGAACATTTGACAATTGTGTGTGCTTCCAGATACAAGATCAGTATAATGTTTGGTGTGATGTTTCTTCTTCTTCTGTGAAATTTCCCATACTGTCTTCTGGTCCTTGAGTGTTTGGATTTTTTTGTGGTATTTGTTTCTCTAAACTACAACTACTTGAAAAAAAAAACAACATTCTTGTGCCCAGAGAAGACTGTTTTCTTAAACAACTCTCTATCATTAGAAAGTATTTGCAGTATTTTCCCTTAAAGAACTCCCACGCATATGGCAGAAGAAAAATTGAGTAAAGTCTGTGCTGACAGGTTTTGCTGGGCCTAGGTGTTGTAGTTTGTTGCTGTCCAAATGCAATGCCTCTAGAGTTTGCAAGAGTTGCATGGGATGGTGTTCAGTAAACATTTTATCAAGTTTTTGTGCATCCTTGTTTAACTGTAGTTAGTGGGTTTTGTATATCAAAACCAATGTCTTCTAGCTTCTGAGGTTCTTTGTCCTCAAGGTTTGTTTAAACATGGGCAAATACTTCTTTCTTTTTTAATTTCTTTTTATTTTTTCTTCCTTTTTTATATTTTCTTTTTTCGTTTTTTTTCTATCAGGTGCAAATAACTTCAGCTGTACATTAAATACATTAAGTAACTCAAAATAAAATGAGATAGTATTAAATAAAAGCTCTGTGACATTTTTTACATACTTGTAGTACTGCAAAAGATCATCTAGGTCACTGAGTTCAGTTTCCTTAGTCTCAAGCAGCAATCAGTAATT
>JAOXXN010000446.1:95553777-95568264 GCA_026770055.1 Myrmophylax atrothorax
CCTTGAGATTATTAAAATTCACAAGTACTATTATGTTCTGAATAAAACATTGAAATTTTTTATTTAAATTTTGCTTAACAGTAGAAGCCCTACACGTAACAGTGAGGGGTAAAATTTATGAGAAAAGATCTTTCATAAAATGATTATTGCAACACCATGTAGCATACATATACATAAGTATGCTTTCAAAATTTCTTAATAATGTCACAGATAGACTTCCAAATATGCCACATTCTGATTTTTCTTCCATTTTCTAAAAAATAATCACTGATAGTTGTAGGGGTTTGAGGATGCCAAGTACTGTTGATCCTGCAATATTTCTATTATGTTGAAATTTCCTGTGTATATTAAAATGTTTTTATTAAGCAGTATATTATTTTACTGTCTTTTCTGTATCATTGTATTACAATAGCATGCTGATGCTCAAATTACAGAATGTCTACTGCCCTAGGACCTGTACAGACATATAGTACAAAGAGACTACTAACTATTTTTATTTACAACATCCTGAGAGACAAAATGGACATTTCAATATACAGGTGAAAAAATGGGAGAACAGGATATGGAAATAAAAACTACCAAGGGTTCTTGTAGTTCTTATGTATGAAGGAAATTAATTTCAAACTGGGTGGTTTTCAGCTGTGCCCTTTTACTTCCACGAACTTCCTGAGTGCCTGACCTTGCTTTTATATTGAGCATGTGTAATTATACATGTTTAGCATCTTCTTGCATATGGAACTGCTGATAACACAAAATAAATTATGAGAAATAGTCTCAAGCTTTCACAGCTTTCCCTTCCCTATATTGCACCAATTTCTTTAAAAGAAATACTTTAGGTAGGATTACATCCTATGATTGTTTTATGTTGAGGATATTTCGTCTGGCATGCCTCTAATATTGTGGACTCCCTTTACAAATGGAGCTTTCTGATTCAACTTAGCATTATCACCCTGATGGCATGAAAATAGGACAATATGTAGAAATGGGAGCAAAACTGTTTAATATAATGTACACAAAGTAGGTAACGAAAATTATGATGGTTTTAAAAACTGAATTATGGAAATTATTTCTCTTAATATTCTGCAAAATGACAGGTAAAATCCTGTCCTCTCATGTTCTACAAAAGCAGGTAATGTCATGGGACAGGATCCTTTATGTATGGTCCCTTCTAAAGTCACAACTTTCCAGAATGTGTGTATCATGCTTTATCCATTTATAAAGCAAATTCATCATGAGACATAATTTAACCATGAATCATCTCAGTCAGTTACATCTTTGGTAAAACGTGACCTTCATAGTCGTAAAAAAAGAAATGATTTATCAGTATGTAGTCTAGATTTCAGACTGGAGACAGACTCCTTTGGTTTGAAATTGCTGATCAAAACTACCATTTCACCACAACTGTCAAACTGTTTGATAATATAGTTATGGAATAAACATCTGAATTCATGACACATATAAGAGAATAAATAACCCACACAGTGAGTTTTGGTTAAAAATGCACATTTCAAATGACGGCATTGATCTGTATTCTGTACACAAACCTTTATGTACATAACCATAGTCTAAAATTAATTAAAACCCTGTTTTATTTAGCACAGTTGAAATAACCTATTAAGTAACTCAAGAGTTAATTCTGTATTCTCACCTGAAAAATTGCACTGCCTCTTTCCTTTATAATGATAGATATCTGAAGTTATCAAAAAGGACAAAACACACTATCATGGATACAACAGAACTGGCATGTCATTAAACTGCTCCTCATCAGCTAATTTGGGAACTGATTGAATAAATGCGGCAAAAATCTTTTCCACCTCAAAGGAAAGAAAGTTAATTCTACAACTACTGTTGATGGACTCATGACTAATTGGAATAGGCAATAATGATCAGGTGTACTGTTTTATAGAGCCTACTGAGATAATAAGCAACTTTTATATTGTCATTCTCAAGCCATGCCAATCTCTCATTCTGCAGTAATTTCTCATCTGTATTGGGATGTAGATGTGTTGGCTGGTGAGAGCCTATACAGGTGGTTATAAGCTCTCTGTGTTTACTGTCTCATGTTATTATTTCCACAGTATGGTAGTATATTCTTTTGGATGCTAGAGATTGTTGTTGGTAATTTTTTTCTTTCAGAGGTTTTCTTTCTTCAGATATTCACTGTTATTATAGTGGCACCCCTGTAGATTGATTTTACACATGAAGAACTGTTGCCAAGTCAGTGTCAGTTTAGAATATTTAAAGGCTGTATGATAAATAAATAAAAAGAAAATAAATAAATAGATATAAATAGGTAGATAAAGGTAAGTTTTAAAATCTCAGGGTAAAAATATACCAACAAATCCTCATCAAAACTTATATGTAAACAATTATTTTTAGGGAAGTTTATCAGGGTTTTCTAATTGAAAAAGCAATAATTTTTGTTTAGAGAGATCAGAAATGTCTTTTAAAAAATTATTGGGTTTTTTTTTCCCCATGAAGGATAACAAAATATGCAATTTTTATTTATTTATGAAGATCCAAGTGGCTACAAACTCCTTCTGCATTTTATACTTAACAGGCAGTAAAGATTCCCATAATAGCAAGATTTCTTTCCATAGAATTTTTAACACTTTGATGACCCAAACAAATATGCAAAAAGCATAACATTTTCTAATTACTATGGGGTAGTTTTATTTAGAGAGGTCTCCAAGTACGCAGTGAAAGCAACTCTTGTGCAACAGATTTAAAACAATCCATCTTCCAACAAACCTATTATAAGTATTCATTTAAAGAAGGGATATTTTTTCCTGAAATTATGATTGAATTTCAAATTTATCACAAAACCCAGTTTGCTTATCAGGTCTTTTGAGGCATGACATGATGAATGCCATTGTGGACTTTCAGTGATAAGAGAGACCTAGAGTCCAGGCATTCAAGGCTACTCCTGCACTTACTCAAAAAATTGCTTTGTATAAAAAAATATGTTAACAGTAAAGGAGTCAAGAGTGGAACTCAAATCTTCTATTATAGGCAATAGGCTTTTTCTGACTTTTTATTTCCCCCGTATTTGTTAATGGAACTGTGTAAGACACCTCTTTTCTGAAGTGGGGAACAGAGGGTCCTCCCTGTGTTAGAAGTGCCTAAAGCACAAGACACTGAACAAGAAGACTGCATTGAGGTTTCTGCACCATAGGCTAATATAGAAAGGAATTGTATCTTAACTTTTTATTTCTTTTTTTTTTTTTTTTTTTTTTTGGCTGGGGGGAGAGAATTGGAAACCTCAACTTTTTATAATGTGTTAGATGGCCTTTCAAAATATCCAGTGGACAAGGGTTCCTCAAGACTGATAAAAGAGCATCATCTTCTTGGACTCAGAAATCTGCAGTTTTTTAAGTCAGGTGCTGATGGAATTAAGTATTGCATAGTGGTAGTTCTAAAGCAGACTATTCAGAGTGACACAACAACTAAATGTCAAACTTTACACATGCCAGTTTAATGTGTCCAGGACCTTTCATGTATTTGGCATTTCAGACTCACATATGATTCACGACAACTACTCTTTCACCTGGGCTGCAAACATAGAGCAATTTCTTCCCTCTGTGATTGTCTTTCACAGAAAAATGATCTCTGACTAGAAGAGATTAAGTTTTGGAGCAAGAAGCATGACCATATGAAACCACAGATACCTATTTAAGACTGTAACTTTTCCTTTTTAAAATTGCTTCCTATATAGCTGCATCTGATTTGGGCAGTGGTAGAACAGGTAAAGTAACGGTATTGAAAGTGAGGTATTTGATGAGAAAAGGGAACCAAATTATCTCCCCTTAGATTTTTTTAACCTCTTATGTTGTTAAATAAAAATTTCTCATGTAGAAATCATTGTAGTTTAAGCGGAATCAAGTTTTGTTACATATTGTCCTCTAGCCCTGCCCCTTCTTCTCCTAATGTTCTGAAATAATATTCAAAGCCAAGGATTATCCATTGATAGAAACACCAAGGAGTGTATTGACATTGCAGTATTACTGTTATTGTTTTGCATTTTTCTAAGCATAGAAAGACAAACTATATAGTGCAATAGGAAAGAACTCAAGGTAAACTGAAACTGCTGAAAAAGTGAAGAGGAAATCTCATGGCTTACCCCAAAAGCTTTGTTAAAGAATCTTTGGAAGTTTCATTTTCTCTGAGAATTAAGGACCTCATCTAGTCCTTCTTTCTATTACAGAAAGAAGGACCAGGAGAGCAGGAATATATTCATTACTAGTAGTATGTTGACAGACTTTTTGGTTTAAAATACATATAAATACCAAATATTTACTTAATTCAAATGTGTTTTGAACGAGGTATTTAAATAAAGTCAAACAGTGATAAACTGCTGAGCATTATGTCACTGTGGCCTACAATTCCTGTCCTAAATTATTTTCTCCTAAGGACAGCTATAATTTCTGAAGGAGAGGCAATTTAAGAATACATCTTGAATTTTAGTTATTTCAGAACACATTCAAATCACATGAGAACAGAATTGCATACTTTATTTGAAAACATAGGGAGTCTGCTTGTTAAGAATTAATAGACTTTGTTTTTTCTTCATGATGACTTGAAAAATCATGGATTGCTTCTAGTTAATAAAATAAAAATGCAGTTTGGGAAAGAAAAATACCAGTTATGACATCTGACCAGGAATATGCAGATTTTACATTATAAATTATTGATTCTTTGTAGGGGTTGTCACAGAAGTCTCTCAACTTTTTTGCGTGAATTTTTTAATGAAGAAATTGTAATCAGTTCCACCTTATTAAAATTGAAAGTTTAAATCTGATTACTTTGACATATTAAGAAGTGAAATAAATAAGTAGCTATGTATAACTAGAGATTCTCTGAGTAAATTGATCTATAAATATGTTTAAGCATTTTCTAATTATTTAAAAATAGAAATGAATTTTTTTCCTGTTCCTTCCCAGCATATAAGGGTAATAGTTGATTAGTCTACAGGTTAGCTGCACAAATTCCTTAGAGTAGAATTTGGCAAGAAATTAAAGCACTTGTACTCAAAAGTCTGTATGTTAATGTCTACATGTGGAAGATGACTAAGCTTCCCTTAGGTCAATGCAATGTCAGGCAATACACTAAATTGAGTCTAGAAATCCATTTAGCTCGAGAACCAGCCATTAGCAATGCAATTCACTTGCTTTAGCATATCCTGGGGTATCTGAGGATGGAATTGTCAGATATTGCAAAAGACCTGTTGAAAGTCCCTCCCTTTTGCAGCATGAGGTGAATTAACTGAATGAAGCAGCTATGCTGCCTGCGTACACATGTGATTTGTCTCTTGGTTTCGTCCTGATCTTAAGCCCAGTGTTGAGGCTGAATTCAGCATTTAGTTGCTTATATAATTGCCCAGAGCCATAGGGTTTACAAACACTTCCAACAGATGTTTGGCAGACATGACTTATAAAAGCTAAAGAAAATTTTTCCCTTCTGCAAACAGAATTAGACTAATTTAAGATGTATAAGTGTCACTATATTCTTGTATTTAAATAATCTCACCAATAATTGAGTCCTTGTGTTCAATCTAGCTGCCTCCTGGTAGGCAACAAGTGTAGACATCAAGGCATCACTGGATCAGCAGCTGGCTTGCCTTCTTGATATGATATCTCAAATGACCCTATGCACCCAGGTATGGTCAACTGAATCATACCCTAAAAGCCTCCAAGATCTCCAAAATTAAATGTTTCGATATAGTTCCTTGGCCAAAATTCATTTGCTAAAGGACATAGTAGGACCAAGATTACTTGCAAAACAGGTAGCAACAAAGCCACTTTCTTTTGCTATTTTCTCTACAAATACTTTTAAAGGAGAGGGGAAAAAACCCCAAACACTAAAGCATAACTTTGGTTTAGAACAATGGAAAGTGGGCTGTTGTAAGACCAAAGAAAGAATCTTTCTGTTACAGAAGATTTTGCATTTTTAACTTTTAGTTCTCTGTTACTTCATGGTGCAGAAGCAGTAGGGATAGCTGTGGTGTTCTTGATTACTATAATTTTTCCATTACTGCTATTTGTGTGAGTCTTGCCATAAAGGAAGATATTCCGCAGATTTTTTCATGTAAGCATGACAAGGTATTGCTCCAGGGTCAGATAATAATAAACTTCAATGAAAAGTAATGGTAAAGGAATTATATCCTAGACTGTATTTCATATGACATTGAATATTCCCAAAAGTTAAATGTAAAGGTTCATTTGACTATTGAAGGAAGGTGAATAAAATCAAGTAAAACATTTTCAAAAGTATTTCCATAAAATAGTTTTTAGTTTATAAGGACAATATTGCTTGTACTGTTAGAACTAGCAAAAAACCAAACCAAACCAACAAAAAAACCCCAACCAATCAAATAAACAATAAAAAACAAACAAACAACCAAAACCAAAACCAAACACAACAAAAAACACACCCTCCCAGAACGTAAGTCTCAAATAATTAATTTTGGCCAGCACACAGTATTGATGCTTGGGGAAAACAGAAGAATAATCAATGATTTTTTTTTCATCCTTTCAAATACTCTAAAATAGAGTCAAAATAGCAAAAAATCTGTGTTTTGTTTGACTCAAAATAATTTGATTATCTTACATTATTTGGTTTCTTTCTGAAACATGAAGGAAGACTAGTTGAAGTTATTTGCTAACAAAAACATTGTTGAGATTCAAATCTAAGGCTGAAAAAGTGTTACTATCTCTCCCCTCATTTTTTCCTCCTGGTTTTAAATAAAGATTGTGCAATCAAAATCAAAGGAGGTTGCTTGATAAATGTGGAATGGCTTAGGCAATTCTTTTTAATGTTTTGTATCTCAGTGGCTGCCAAAGTGTCTTGATTAATCAATTCTATTTTTACATATAACTAATGTTTTTCTGCAGCTTGATGCTGTCTGATTACTGTTACTTGAAGTAAGTTTATGTGACTTTCCAAAGTCCAACAAATAGATGGATTCAGCAACACATCTCATGATACAATCCTTATCTTTGGTTAAATCTTTCTCCCTGCCTTTCTTGAGTGATTGGAATCTGTAGAAGTAATGCTAAGTATGAATTAGTTCCATTTAGTAATCCATGAATAAAAACAGTTAGTTTAAAAATATGCTATCATTAATATATGATTTCAAAGGTGATCTATCAAAATAACTTTGGGCATAGTAGTTAACCACCATTGAGATGTTAAGCTGAACAGTGGAAATCTTTTCAGTGAAAAAAGAAATGCTGATTTTGATTAATAACTTCATAATTTTCAGATTACTATCTATTTTATAATGAATCTTCTTATGGTAAACAGTAGAAAAGCTACTCTAAGAATTCAAATGGCTATGTATTGTCAGTCTTGAGTTTTATCTGTAAGCACCCATTTGTCAGTCCTTGCACTAACCTGTGTGCAAAGCCTTTGTATATTCTATGCATATTCCAGTTTCTGTAAGGGCATCCCCCTGCACAATGGCATGTAGGAAGTGATTATAGATATTTCTGACTTCCTGAAGAGCTGTATTACATTTTAAGTTCTTGAAGAGCTGCATGTTTTGTGCAGCTCTCAGTGTGTCACCTGAGGAATCTGCTCATCTGCGTAATACAGTTTTTTAGATACAACCTTCCTGCTGTGTGATTTAAGCAGATCACAAACCCCTGGATTTACTACTATACTGTCGGAAACACACTTTTTGTTGCTGTTGCTTTAGTTTGTGAGTACAAAATACAGTCAAATAAAAACATCCATATAGGTAGATGTATGTAACTGGTAGACTGAGATGCAGTCCTTCAGGATAAACATGTTCCTGTGAATCTCTGCTCCAGCATCTGGAGTATTGCCTCCAGTGGTGTTCACAAGGTCGCTTTTGACACTTTCTGACCTCACTCCTTACATTGCCATGCAGTGTTTTCCCCTTTCTTAAACACATTGTAACTGCCCAACCCCCCTCAACACCCCTTCCCCCCTTCACTGTGGGCTCATCCATGCCCTGCCCGACTTGGAGCCGGCAGGAGCCAGGGCTGTTTCAGGCACAGGGCAGCACGTTAGAATTGCACTGGAATTGTGTCACATAGACCATTTGCCACATAGAACAGCTCTTTACACAGTCGGATTCTCACATGATGAATGAATAAGAAAAAATACTTTTACCAGATATTAAAGGTACAGAATTTCTAAACTGTTTGTTTGTTTGTTTGTTTGTTTTCAGCTGAAACTTTTGCTAATGTTAATATGATTTGATGAATTTTGTTGCAGTAGGGTAGCAAATTGCTTCCAGAGTGGTTTATGTCACGTTTAGCTTTCCATCTGTTCTTGTTTTCAGTGGGTATCGTGGTTTAACCCCAGCCAGCAAATAAGCCCTTTCCAGTCAATTGTTCAGTCTCTCACTAACAGGATGGGGAACAGATTCAGAAGAGTAAAAGCTGGAAAATTTATGGGTTGAGATTAGGACAGTTTAATAGGAAAAACAAAAGTCACACACACACACAAAAAGCAAAACAAGGAATTAGTTCACTACTTCCCATGAGTGGGCAGGTGTTCAGCTGTCTTCAGGAGAGCAGGGCCCCATCACATATAATGATGACTTGGAAGAGAAATGCTGTCACTCCAAACATCCCACCCTTCCTTCTTCTTCCTCTCACTCTATATACTGAGTATTATGTCATATGGTATGGGATATCCTTTTGGTCAGCTGGGGTCACCTGTCCCAGCTGCGTCTCCTCCCAGCCACCTATGCACTTCCAACTCCCTTGCTGAGGTGGCAGGGTGAAAAGCAGAGAAGGCCTTGACTTTTAACAAAACCATCTCTATCTTATCAACCCTGTGTTCAACACAAATCCAAAACGCTATTAGGAAGAAATTCTTCAGTGAAAGCCGTAATGTATTGGAACAAGTTGCCCAGAAAATCTGTGGTTGCCCCATTCCTGGAAATGCTCAAGGCCAGGTTCGATGGAGCTCTGAGCAACCTGACGGTGGGTGGCAGGGGTAATGGACAGGCTGGCATCCCTGCCCATGGCAAGCATGTTGGAACTAGGTGATCTGTAAGCTCTTTTCCAAACCAAAGCATTTTACAAATCTATGATTTAGGATTTAGGCACATCATTGTTTAATCCCAGTTCATAGTGTTTTGCAGTCGATTTTTTTTTAATGTAATGAGTACTTGTTTACGTAACTCAAGATACAGTTGCACTATTTCCCACTAATGAGTCCTATTGGATATGTTGCTGTTTTTTCACATTTAAAAAGAGTTTCTGAAAATGTATGTATGATTGTATCCACAATGTCCCTATCAAATATGAGCTTTTTAAAAAATACCTTCTTTCTTTTGGTGCCTACCTGCTCAGCAGAGAAAAATTGTAATCTAGAACCCATCTCAGCTCACTCCATCAGAAGTGTTATCACCAGTTTAAAAAAGCTGTCAGCTAGCCCCTAGGTTGCTATAGATCATCTCACTTTGACCCTGAAAATTCAGTTTAACAGACTATAGTGGCAGCATACATTACCTTGCACACTTTCCAGGAAGGATTGCTTTTTTTGAACTGAAATGTTACTCCAGGTAGAAAGCACAAGAGCCACATTCTGAGTTAGAAGTCACTGCCAACTAGTTAAGTGGGAAACACTGTGGGAGAAGTAGCCTTTAAAATAGCCTCGGCCTGTGAGCTGGCTGCTCAGTACAGCCAATGGCTCTCCCATTTCCCATCACCACGTGGAGTCCTCTCCTGAGTGCTTCAACCCTTTCTATTCTTTCCGTTTGCATATTATCACCTCAGTTTGGCTACTCTTCCAGGATACAGATGACTGAACTTCCTTTGTTTTCAGAGGGAAATGAGACTTTTGTCCTCTTCTTTTGGCAGTGTCATTCAGCCCACAAATTTTAGGGTTTGAGTTCTTCTGGTAGACCACAGACTGTGCAATGACAGATTAAGTCCTTTTTGGTAAAAACATTTGCTCCTGTGAGGAGAAGACCTGGAGATTATCCCTCGAAAATATGTGAATTACATTTCTATATATAGTAAATTTTGCCAGTTTCAAAATACATGCTATTAACTGTTTTCTATTAAATTTATAAACATATCTGAAGTATATTAAATATTTTTTTAAAAAAATAATATTATTTTGGCACATTGTCACATGAATTTATAACTCATCCTCTGAAAACTTTCTCTTTTAAAGCAATTAAATAGTCTTTCAGTTTCTGGTTTTATACTGACTGAGTACTCTTACAATTTTGGCATGTTCACTCAGACAGTTTTGCATCTGAAACTATTATGTTTTCCTCATATATGATATCTCCAGGTTGTCATGTCATCTTTTTCGTTGGAAGTCCCTATTTGCTTATTCCAGTGCTTCTGTTTGGAATCACAAGTGAACAACATGAGAAAACCATATCCAGACATTAAATTGCCTATGACGAATTTACAGCTCTTGTAGCCCCAGTTCTCAGAAACTACCCATTTCAATCTTAGCAGCTGTTCTCACTTCTTTCTCATCAGCCCTAAAGATCAGCTCACTAACATCTACCTGCTCCTTTTTGGTTTTTTCCAAACCTAATAACAGCATCGTACAAATCTTTGTTTATCTTCTTTTGCACCTTTTCATTGAGTAACATTTCATCTCTTTTCATTGGATAGTGTTTTTCAGAGGTCAACATACTCCATTAAGCACTAGAATCACGCTAAATATTTAACTAAGCATTATACTTTTAACGTGTGAATCATTATAACAAAAATTAATATAACAAATTACAGTGAGAGTTACCTTGTAAAATTGTAATATATGTGAATATATTCAAGTGGTCCCTATTAACACCAGTGAAACAAGGGTAATATTCTGTTTGGTTTAGTTGTTTATTACACATGAGGAGAATCTGGGTGCAGTGGTAACTTATTGACAGGACACAAAAGTGTGTCTATTCTCTGAAACTGCAAATCTGAGTTGGAACATTTAGAGTGCGTGTTTTCCTTCATTTTTATGAAAGCTAGTGTGCATTTCATTTCACTGAGATAAACTTGCTGTTAAGTAAGCTATTCCTCAGAATTTTTAATGCATGGGTAACAAGGTATTTCTCCTGGGTTAGATGTTTACTACAAATTAAAGGTAAGGGAAATATATTTGCAATTAAAATATAATGTGTTATTTCTAGTATAATTTCATGGAGAATCATAGCATACCCTAATGCTGCATTTTTACTACAAATGGAAAAACCCCAAATTCTATGCGTAACGTATATTACCATAAAAATTTAGCTATTTTGTTAACACATTGTAATTTCAGGTTCCATAAATACAATGTTTTGCATTTAATTTTATTCCTGTATATGTAGAATATTTTTTTTTACAACCTGACAAAATAAATAACAATTGTAACATTGTATTCCTTTCTTTACTGGGACTGCACAGATTTTCATGGTACTAATCTAGTTGTTTGGTTAAATTGTTTAGAAAGTGCCACTGAATTATTTCGATTTTTTGATATATTGTATGTATTCTCCACAAATGTCTTCCTTTTAAAAATTACTTTCCCTTTGTTTCTTGGCACTTTAAATGCATAGGAGACAGATCAGAGAGAAATAAGTAAATTACTTGTACAGCTCTACTCATTCTTTTAAAATTCTAAAGTTCTAATACAGACAATAAGCAAGCTTGAATTCTGATTACCAGATACCTAAACTATTCCCTCTTATTCAGCTTGTGAACCTGAACACTGCACCAAGATTTCTATCAGTATAAGGGTACACAATTAAAATTATGAACACAAGATTGTTATTTCTGGAAATGTAAAAAAACAAAAAAACCCAACCAAACACAAAATCCAAAGATGTCTTCATCATAATTTATTACTTCTGAAATTATTCTGTAGACACATAACTTACATGAAAAAATGAAAGATTTTATATTGTGTCGCAGCATTAAGGAAAAGGGAAAAAAAGGGGTATATAGGAGAACTGAGATTTCTGATTGAGCTGAGAATTTCTTTCTGGCAGATTATCATAGTCAAATTAATAAAACAGATTTAGCACAAGGACTAAGATCCACTCTTAATTTTCTACTAAATTTGGATCAAAGAAACCAGAACCAAGTTTGCCTTTCATAGTTGTAGAGTTTGGAAGCATTCTGAATCTGCTTATTATGAGCTGTTGCAGAGTATGATTCTGTCACAGAATGTGTGCTGTTTATTCAGGAATGCTTCTGCATCAAGAAACTTTTCTATAAACATGTGCATTGTATTTTAAATATATTTTCAAAGAACAGAAGAAAACATAAAATAATTATGTCTCTAAGTATATAATTTAAGAGTTCATTTAGTGGTTTTAGATTTTGATAACCAGTCATGTTTCTGAATAATTTTGAATAATAGTGTGTCCTGAATACAGCAAAATGTCATTATTATGATAATCTATATTTGCTTGAATCATCAGATTCATATTACTGAAGGCTTTGCTTTACAATAAATATACCAAAATAAGTAACTGAAATGAAATCATTCTGTTGATTTTTCCTAAGAAGCCATGAGTATATTGAAAATAGTCTTTTTCAAGTTAATACTATTTTAACTGGAAGTGGAAATTGTGAAAATATTATATCACATTATTATCTGTAGAAGTTGTTAAATGGAACTCTTAACTATGTTAATAAGATAGTTTGAATTTCAGACAATTTTGTTGTCCAGCGTATCACTCATGGTCTGTGTAAACCTTCTGTACTATTTATTAAATTTAGAAAGTTGGCTTGAAAATTTCCTAGGGAAAAAAATGAAATTACTGCTTGTGCCATCACATCATTTAGGATTTAGACCTTTTGTCCAAAATGAAATCATATAAGCAAATGTTAAAATGATGCACATCTGCTAAAACTAATATGGTCAGGACTACATATGTACATACATAAAACAACAACACAGGGTAGACTGCTTACAGGTAAAAAGTAAGGAGCATCAAATCAGCCTAGAACTAGCACCCTTTTCTTCATCAACCTTTGCCTTTATACATGTGCAAAGAGGAGCAATTACCCAGCTCCAGTTTGCAGGCTTGGGTAATTGGAGGCAATGTGAAAACCTAGTCATAGAGATAATTTTTCATAAACAAATTAATTTATTTTGTATGGTTTATTTTTTAGAAATAGTATCTCAGGTTTTTTAATGAAAATAGTAAGATGAAAGATCTGAGATAGCAAATGATTTTGTGATGGCATACGTTGAAGAACTAATGAGTGAGCACTGTTCTTCTGAAGTAATTATAAACATTTTGAAAAAAATCTCAGTGCTCTTTTTTTTCAGGTGTAGGAGCTGATATTCCATGTTCCTGATTATTTGCAATACAAGCAACTTCATAATCTTCACTATATTTTTTTTTAAGTTACTAGAGCCTTTTGCACAGCCTGCAAATATCCAATTCAAACTACATTTATTGAGGAAATTGTTCCATGAAAAAGACCAATTGGTTGAAGTAGTTTGTTTTAGATTGATCTGTCTGTAAGGACATCACCAGAAAGAATTAAATCTGGTTTATGTGTAAAGCACCACGCACATATATCACCATTCTGCATTCTTCCGCTTGTCATCTGAAATGGTTGGTTGATAATAGGTAAGGTGCTTTATCATTATCCTTAGCACCTGGGAAATGGTCCAGTGTAAATTCAATCTCAGTGAATTATTAAAGGCGTTTTAGGATTTGTGAACTTGATAATGGTATTTTGTGAGTGTTCATTACCACCGCAATTTAATATTGCTGCAGAAATTGAGTTAAGAGACTAGTAGTCTTGTAACAGCTTTGGGATGTAATTTACAATCATGAAAGATAAGAAATCCACACTTTACTAGTGTGTCAGCAGTGTTTTGTACAATGTACTTAAAGAAGCTAATTAAACTTCATAAGGCCTCTTGTAGCACTATAATCTTTTACAAGCTTTATTCAAATGAACCACTGAAATCATATTCTATTGTAGAATAAAGTCTGAAGTGCTTGATCTTACTTGAAAATGGGATATAGTTGTTTCCAGGAAGAAATATCTGTAAAAATCTCACTCAGTGCTAAAATTGAGGTTTAGCATTACTTACTTGTGAGTTTTAGCATTACAGAGAGCTAACAAAGTGCTAACTTGCATTATGTTCAGTTGATCCCTAGTTAATTTATTCAGAAAAAAGCTGCTCAGATTGAAAAAAAAATAAAATCAGACATCAATGTGATCATAGGGAAGTAAACATTCAGTCGCATGGAAGGTAATAGTTGTAGCAACATAGCATGTTGATACAGCAGTGTCAGGCATCTGGAGTTTCAATGGACCAGTACAGTTTTGTGTGATACTCTGTTGAAGTTGTGATCATCACCTTTAGCAGAAACTCGAAACTTTACTGTGAAAAAAATTACGAAAAAATAGAATATCAAGTATTTAAGCAGTGCTTCAGCACTTCATTTTGATGCTCTGAAAGTTTACCTCAGGGAAAGAGTAAATCCTTCATCTACCCTTAGATGTTACTTAGGACACACTGAATTCTTGCTGTATC
>JAOXXN010000446.1:95576009-95595830 GCA_026770055.1 Myrmophylax atrothorax
CCACACCCCCCTTGATTTCTGTTTTTTATTAGTTATTTTATAGCAAAGCCTAATGAGGTATCTGAAATCTTTCATTAGAAAGAACAACTCATCCAATATAAAATACATAATAGAGAACAGTTACTAAATTAATTAAATTAAATTAATTGCACTGAATGGAAAAAAAAAAAATTCAATTCATGATATTTGTATATTCCATTTAGTTTATTTTGAAAATCTTACAGTAACAAATGGAAATTCAAAGATATTTTGTAATAGTACAGAACAGTGTTTTTTGGCACAGAAGTATAGTAGGTGCCTCATGTACTTGAAAAATACCCTTTTATCTACAATAGATATTGAAAAATACCCTTTTATCTATAATAGATATTGGGTTTATATTATTTAAACAAGTTTTTGAGAACAGCTAGAGTAAGATGGATGGTTACCGGCCATGGATTCATATGGCTGGTTTTGGAATGCATCTTGTTATGTCTTAATCCTATACTAATAGCTCATACCAACTGAAAGTCTCTGATTTTATTAAAAAAAACCCTTAAAAATTGCCACTCCTTTTTAGATTTGCAATTTCCAATTTTTATTGAAGAATTTAAAGTTTCCCCTGTATAGGTCACTAAAGAATTTGTGAAGGGATTAATATGAACACACTAAAAAATCTGGAGTTTTCAGAATGTCAACAGAAATGCCTATCTGGATTACTGCAGTAAAAGCACTGTAACTGTAGTTGTCCTAAACAAAATACTATGTGCTGTAAGACCTATATTTTACCACTGCAGTTATTAATAATTACACTCAACTAGGGAAGAATTTTTAAAGCAGAATTTTATCTTTGAAGTGCTCAATTACTATATATTTGTAGCAGTAAAAATGTCTACCATTTAGTTCTATATTTGTTCAGTTGTGAGCTTGTTTATAATTTTTGCTTTCCTTCATGATAGCTTCCATTTTAACTTTGAGATCCTACACTTATCTTCTCTGGCTCTGGATGGAAGAACATCTTGAATGGTATAGAAGAGAGGCTTGCAGAACTCATTGCCTGGGTTCAATATTACTGTATTAAACAATAAAATCTAATTGATAGCTGTGTCCTAGAACTTAATGTTCCACTTTTGCTGGACAATGAAAACCATATATCAGAAAAAACCCTAGACATATAAGGAATTATTGCTCTTTTATTCATCAGTTTTAGAGTGGTAATAATCTTCCAAGGGAAAATGTTCTATTCATAGTGCCGTGGAATATTTTCCCTATGATATTTGTTAAATATCACAACAGTAATAAAGAAAAATATTTGCTGACACTGTTGAATCAATAAACCAAGGTGTTCTTAATAAAGCTCTTTTCCAAACAACAGTTACAAACAAGCAAAGATCTTGCCTTAGGTTTTGACCTCCAGCCGAACACAAAGTATGTACAAGTATAATGTCCAGTGTATGACAAGTATGGCAAAAGACACAAAAGAGTCTGAGTGCTTCTGTCCACAAGATTAGAATTAAAAGGTTTGTATTTGGATAATAAAGTTCTGAGTCATGTCATTTCCCAAAAGCTGCATTACAATTGCATTTCTATGCCTTGCATGATGCTCAGCTGTTGTTATTTACTGATCTCCACCATGGCTCTTACATTCTCCGGTAAGATTCATCTCAAAGTAGTGTGGAAGTCTAAAATACCTAAGACAATATGCACTCCTGAAATACTTTTTTCCCTCCATTGTCTGCACAAGGAACCTCTCCCAGATGGAGACCACTCACTGCCAACAGCTGAAATTAGATAAGATTAAGCCTGTCTCTCCTCATTTCACCAGGCTGGAGGGCTTTTAGGCATACAAATGAACTGTGCAGACAACATAAGAAACATAAGGTATACCTTGGGAGAGCATGATTTGAATATTTTTTTAAAATATATAGAATATTTTTATTTACATTTTCTTTTTAAGCTCTCTGATTATGGCCTTGTCACTTAAAATATTATTTATTTAATGAAAAAGCATATAACCTTACAGAAATTTATGTTAAATTACCGTAATTTAATTTTTAATAGGTCATTATCATGTTTCAATATAACAGTTAATAAGTGCCATGAGAAGGGAACAGAGTGAATAACATTTTACTAGATTCAAAATGTTCTAAAGGCTATATAAAATTATCAAAATTCATTATCACAAGCAAGGTCGTCTTCTTACTTTTCTCTCTTTTATCATTCCTTTTAAAACATATATCTAAATAGATCTGAAATGTTTACTGGACAATGTTTCTCTATCATGCAATGAAGTTAGTAAGGAGCTAAAGAATGTAATAACTATGCAGTGATGCCATAGAATTATGGAACACAGTCTTTCATTTAATGTTGGGTTGTTTCAAGGAGGAACTTTCATCGCATTCTTTCGTTTATTAGTGTTTAAACTTTCTACCCTTAATCTAAAGGATAACTGAACAAATAAAAATGTAGCATTCTTAGACTACTCAGTTTAAAGAGTCTGAATCATTGAAATTGACACTGTCTTGTTAAAACCTTATTCTTGACCTTATTCCCTTACTCAGCTGTGTTTTTTCTCTCTTTCATCCTTTTAATAATCATCAGTTTTGGGTGGCATTCAGGCTATTTTCTGAGACCCAGACAGAAAGTATTTAAAATTCTCTAGAAAACTCCTTGTGGTCCCTCAGGATTTAAGTTGTTTGTCAAATTTTTCTTGTACGCCAAAAGCCTTCTGGATTACTGTCAATCATTAGTTTTCCTAACTCACCTGAAAACAGCTCTGTCAGCCTCATACAGCTTCCCAGGGGCATACCCTGTTCTCCTGAACAATTCTTAGGATAGTATCTAGGGGTACTTAGCAAGCTAAGATTTACTAAGGTCCTCCTATGTCTTTAAATTGAGGTGAAAAAACCTCACCCAAAAACTTAACCATTCATTCAAATTAATTCTTGTTCTAAGCAGTATTGACGTACAATGTAAGTATATGTTCTAGCTGATAGAATATAAAAATAGAAATTAGCTCTAAATTGAAAATTAGGGTGCAGTTTTCTTTCTTCGTCTCCTAACCCAGAGGCCTGTTTTGGTAACTCATTAAATGTTGACAGTAATTAAAAAATAAATAATTAATAAACAAATCAATTTATCAATCAATCGGTCAATCCTAGAAAATAGAGGTACTTCTTTGTTTAGGTGAATATAAAAATATCAGAAGTTTTCAAAACAGTCTTTGCCAGCAGTATACATATATATAACTAAATACTAATATAACTATAAAGGTCTCAATACCTGGACCTTTAGTTCTTTATGTGGCTGTAACAGGCAGCATGCACAGGAATACCCTGCAAGTCTGTCTTGTTCCGTAGGACACAGTGCAAGACCTAGTATGCAGAAATTAGAGATTTTAGGTTCCCTGTGCAATCTTCCTACTGAACTCTCAGGTAAATGCATCATCTTACCATGTTATTTGAAAAATTATTTTCTGTTTATTTCTTTTCTTCCCATGGGATTATTCTTTAACAGGTCACTGAGTGTTTGATTTTCTGTGAATAAACAAATGTTTAATGCTTCCTTCAATTCCTGTTCAGTGCATGGCCTCAAATACTGTTTAGCCCTGAGCATTTAAACATGTCACTTTTTGAAGTGACAACCTGATTTAAACCTCTGGTTCTAGAAGCTAAAGGCTGGCTGCCGTCAGTACAGGAGAGGAAATATCAACACTCTGCACATCATACCAAGAATTTCCAGAAAATGCACAAACATTATATATACCTATGTATTTTTTTTATAAACAACTTGACTAATGTTATTTAGATTAGATATCACTTCTTCTATCTAAACCTAGGGCAGTTTTTCAAGACTATCTATGCTAGGCCTTAAAATCTGTTACAAAAAAACACTGCTTTTTTCATGTTAGAGGCAGAATTTAAATACAACTGAGGAATTTAATATATTTTGTATTACTTTCCATACAATAAATGTCTTTAGTTAAAAAGAACAGAGAAACTTTCAATATGCCTTTTAGACAGCATTGGAAAAATCCTCGATAAACATCAAAGCATGAAAGCTTCTAAGGAGAAATTGATATTAAGAAATATGGGGGGTTTACCTTATCTGAATAATTTGTCTGATACAAAGTGCCTAGCCTTCATCTGATTCCAGAGTTAATGCCTAATCTTAGCTAAAATTACTCCATTTATATTCATATGCAACAGTAATGAATACTATGTGTGTGCACTTGGAATAAAGAAAACTGTGCTTTAGTTGCACTTTTGCTTTCACAACAACCTAACCACATGATCAAGTCCTGCCTGTTAGTGTTTCCTGAACACCTCAGAAGGGTGTTCACATTCCCAATGCCTACTGGGACCCTCTGGTTTAGTCTACTGCCTATACTGATTGCATGAAAGATCAAGGACTCAGTCATCAGTCATGGGGAGAATAGTTTCATGACGAGGGCAGTGAGGCACTGGAACAGATTGTCTGCAGAAACTCTGGAAGTCCCATTCCTTGCAGCAGTGTTCAAGGCGAGGTTGCCTGAGACTTTGAGAAACAAAAGTTGTCTAATGAAAGGTGGGTTGGAAAGAGAGGTTGGAACTAGAGGAGCTTTAGGATTCCTTCCAACCCAAACCATTCCATGATTCTAAGATTCCATGATTTGTCGTTGTAACCATTAATAGTGTAGACTCTCAAGCAGGATTGGATATATAGTGCCACTGTTCAATTTACTAGTATGACATAACCAAACTGCTTGTTTTCCATGAATACTCAGTTAATATAAAAAGTTAGCATTTAACAGTAAAGGCTACACTCAGTCAGAGGAAGCACACTTGCAGTATCACCAGCACATGGGTATTTGGTCACTTAATCAGAAATTGTAGTATATGATGCCCCTTGCAGTTGGTAAAGCTAAAAGGAAATGTTCGTCCTCATGCTACAGCCTTAGATGAAGCACTGTGTTGTTCTTTGTGGGATTGGGAGGGATCATTCCTTCTTGAGAATGTGATCTTGAGAATCTGTTGCGCAGTTGTGTCTGGCCTCTATATTGGTGAATTAGAACTAACTAACTTATAAGCATGTCCCCCGGCCATAGCGTTATATTTTGTATACCAGAAACACAAATGACCATGTGTTTTAAGGGCCCCTCCTCCCCATATTGTGTCTTTTGCTGTAGATATAATATTCCACTTTGTGGGACTGGAATCAAACACTCCTTTGACAGTACTGGTTTTTACTTTTCTCTGAGGAGCACACCTATAATGTCATTAAATTTTTTCTTGCATTTTGACTTTTTCTGTGAGATGGACACAGTTTATTTGTTACCTATTCCCTCATTAAAAAAAAAGGGCCTAGAAATGAGCAAGAAGGAAAAACTCCATTTTTTATAGTACCTCAACTTCTGTGTGAGTTACAGGTCTGTCTACTGTATCAGCTCAGGTGGCAATCTGCCACTTTCAGCAGTAACCATGTCTATCTCTCTTTCACACAGTTTGGGTTGCCTGCCCTCCAGGACTTCCAGGCAAGTGGTCAATTAAAATGTAAAGAGTAATTTTATGCTGTATCCACAAACTTTTGGATATGCTGTTACTGGAACCTCTGAAATTTTCCAAAGGAGTTCCCACCAGTAGGACTGAGTGAAGTGCTTTGTGTAGGGGCACCACCTTTGATGTACACATATGGGCCACAGGATTCCAGCCTAACCTTCCCAGAATTTGTTGTAATTTCTGAATTTGGGTACTATGGTAAAGAGGCTTTGAAAACTTTTCAGGGAAAAAAAAAACCAAACCAAAAAAATAAAAAAATATTGGTGTGCCATACGCTGGTTATAACTTGCTTCCAGATCAGCCTTGCATCTAAATTAACCACTAAGCTTTTTTCCACTTTTTCTCTTTCTTCAATTACAGCACAAATAACATTGCTTATAAAGAACATATTCCTGTCTAGAATTCAGCAGCAAAGAAATCATGAAACTAAATTAGAACTCTGATAAAATAGGTTGCTTAAAATACTCTCTCAGTGTCATGATCACCGCATCATTATCTTTCATAGTATGATAGGGAGATTGGAGACTATTTTGCTGTACCTTGCAGAGTTCACATAGATCTGAAAATATCTTGCGTATTGTGTGTCTGGAAAATAGCTGTTTATTAGAAATGTAACTAAGGAAATACCTTCTCTGAACACGCTTTTATAATGATGTCCATGTACTCTTTTATTAATGTACAAGATAATTTGTATTACACTTTAATAGTTCAGCCCAGAATTTTGTCAACTTTGAAATCCAGAGCTCTGGATATGCTAGATAGAATGTTATATGTGTATTTTACTTACAAAAGAAAACCAACCTCCAAATCGGTGTTTCTAGGACATAAATTTGTGCACTTGGACAAATGCATTATCACTTCAGTGATATGAACTGCAGCCTATATATATAGCAAAAACTTTTAGATTTAGCATTGATTTTTCAATAGCTAGGAGATACTAGCAAAGACATAGTTTGGGTTTTCCACATATGGTTTTATTTTTTTCTTTTTCTTTTAGTCAATTAGTACTTTCTATAGGTATACACAGATTGTAGACTTGAAACAGCAAATGCCAGTTTGTATTTAGAAATATTTAAAGTAGTGCTCTAAAACAGTATAAATAGCGTATGAAAGTATATAAAGAATAAAAGTCCATTTGAGGGAGATGCAGAAACATATAGGGTTGAATGTTTTGACCAATACTTTTAAGAGCTATTGAATGCTGTTCATCGAATGAAGAGTGTAAATCTTCCCTTTCCTTCAATCAAAGCTCTTTTAAGTTGGATTTGTGTGTCCATTATGGTTTTAACAACTAGGTAAAGAAAATTAAATTAGAAATAAGAGGGAAATTTCTCTGATGTAGTTTGTATGTCCTAATGAAAAAAGGAAATCTAGTAAGAATTTCTATATTTCAGAATGTTGATCATGTTCCATTACAGAAAGAAAAGGGATTCAGGCATGACTCTAAACAGACTTCTCCATTATAAGTATTTCTCAACATGATGGGTTTCTTAGCAATCTGAAACATTTAATGAAACTCCAAAATTTAATACTGCAATGAAAAAAGGCATCTATGTCACTATCTTAATTGATTTCAGAGAGACACTAAATTCCATTTCAGTTTGCGGTTTTTTTATAGTACTGTCAACTCTAGTATTGGCAAATCTAACATCACACAGGTTATATTTTAGCTCAGAATTTCTCATATTCATTAGTTTGAGTTTTTGTTTCAAATAACTGACATTTTTGAAAAGGAGAAACTTAATTTTGTGTAGTTCTCCAGAGTTATTTAGTAAAAAAAAAAAAACACAAAACAAAAACAAAAACCAAACCTGGAGCATGGTCATGCAAAACAAAAAAAGCTGCCTGGTAAACTAAGACATTCATTTACACCATATCAGGTACTCTATGTAATCAGGTAACTACTTGAGTGTGTTCTTATTAGTAAATGGTGTGGTGTAATGAATGACTATGGAATGATTCAATGTGGTCCAAAGACCTGTTGCCTGTGTTAGAAAAATTCCTTGTGTGCAGTATTTCTTCACAATATCACAGTTAGTGCTAATCAGTCAGTCTGCATTCTGTTGTGCTTAAACTTATCTTTTTTTATTAAATGTGGGTAGGACTTAACGTACACAGCATCAGTTCTAACAGGATAGTTAAGTATCAATAATTTATCTCCCAAGCTGAACATTAACTAGTGTCTATAATCCTTACCAGAGATTTGGCTTCCTGTGAGGTAACTGCCACAGCGTGGAGTTAGATGATGAGATTTTGTCATAATTGAATATGCTTATTTTTTTGCTGAATGTTTTGATGCGTGCATACATACACACACTCACAAGACTGCTTTTCTTCTTCAATTCATGGAAAAGTAGTTTGGAAATACAAGTTTTGATCATAAAATGGATAGCTTTAATGGGGGTAAACCCCCACATTTCTCTCAGTATAATAGTTAATATTAGTTATGTAGATGGAGATGACAGTGAATCATTGTAATCAACATATTTTGAGTTTTTTGTTTTTTGGTTTTGGTTCTTTTTTCTAAGTAGTGTATATATTCTTTTTTATCATTAATATGATATTCTTTTTTCTTTTTTCAGGTTGACTGGTATGAATCTACCTTCTCCTGTTATCAGCAGTAAGAACTGGTTACGACTTCATTTTACATCTGACAGCAATCACCGACGAAAGGGATTTAATGCTCAGTTTCAAGGTAGGAAACCTATAAAAGTGTAGCAAAAACCCCCTTTACCTTTAAGCATTACTAAAGTAGTGGTGAAATTTGAAAATTATGTTTAAATATCAGGGTTATAGTAAAGAGCTGACTCACACTACTACCACTCTTATGCTGAGTATCTGTTACCCTTGTGTAATCAGGCATCTCTATGAAAAAGTAAGTGTGCTTTTGGAAAAAGTAAGTGTGCTTCACAATGCAGTTTGCTCTAAGTATGCATTTACTTGCTCACTTTTTCTGTAATAAATAGCATTGCATTCAATCTGATTTTTGCTGTAAAAATACGCCTGGAATGCAAGTTGCAAAAAGTCAATTCCAGACAAAGGCATACTCCTATCTTAACTTTGTCTTCCTTCATTATTTAAAATCTAACTCTTATCTAGAAGCTATATTCATTGTTTGGAATTGTTTGACTCAATTGTAGTGTAATACAAATTATATTTCAGGCTTCTGCATAGATTTACATATACAACTTGAAAAGAAGACAAGAGGATGTCAGTATTGCTGTCAATTTCTACTTGCATTCACCTAGATACTTTTAAAATGCAATTTTTTAGAATGCATTCTTTATTGATTTTTGTGTTTCATAAATGGTTACTCAGGATGAAAGACACAGTATTTATATTGAAAATAGAAGAGCTTTTTAATTTATCTGTGTTTTTAAATTCTACAGCTACATAAGCTATTTCAAACCTTTTACCTACCACACCATCATATAATTTATTATTTTAGACCTTTCTTTTTTTTCATGAAACTCTGGGACCACTATCACTTTAGAAATGACAAATAAACTTCAACAACTATATGTTTCCGGTGACTATGACATACATGTCCGACAAAAGCAGTTAACACACTGTGGTTTTTCATTTTAAAAATATTTTGACTATTTTAGTAAACAAAAAGTGAGAAATTTAATTTCATTTTGGCAACTCAACACAAGTATGTATTCTGTGATTTTTTGCACTTACAACTTATTTTTTCAAAGTTTACTGTGGATCCATATATAATACCACTATTGATGACTCTGAATTTAAATGCACTGCTTATGCTAATTGTGTCCTTTTAACTGGAGATCACAAAAACAATGTGACTCATCTTGCTGATGCACCAGAAAACCATGAATCAACAGAGTAACAAGAGAAAGTTTGGATAAAATAATATACATGGGTAAATAGCTTTTGTTCTTTTTCAAGATATGTTATCTCTAGACAAATACTTACCATGGGGTTAAAACTTGCAAGAAATATCTAGGGAGATCATTATTTCAGATGTATATCTTCTCCTCTGCATAATACATCAGGCATTGGGTATAAGAGTAAACTTCACTGATGTAGAATGTACCTTGTGAATGACAAGTCAAAGTATCTTACTGCAATTCAGATTCTTAAGACTATGTAATTTCCTTTCTGAAGTTAAATAACTCTTTTGAAATGCAGTTTTATAAAATTTACTGTGTTAAATACAAAGATCTCTGAGTTACATGAGACACAACTATCTATTTTATGTGGCTCAATTGTAATTAAATAAATTCCTTTGTTAGTGATATAAACATAAACTGTATTAAAACCTAGGAGAAAGTGACACATAGGATGAAAATTCAGTGGGGTATAAAAATCTGATTAGCTTCATTAAATCCTTTTCATTACCCAGCATTAATAATTCTTTATAATATATGTGTATTTGAAAACCAAACAATAATTTGGGATTTTATTTTAAGCAGAAGTAACAATATTTACAACTAGACTAGTCTATTAGTATCACAAATTGCATAACAGCAGTTTGGAAAAGAATTCTGGAGTTTGTCTAGTCCAGTGCCCTCCTCAAAAAGGGTCACCTACCTAAAGCAAGCTGTCCAGGACTAGGCCCGGTGGGTTTTGAATGCCTCCAAGATTAGAGACTCTACAACCTTTCTGAGCAACCTATGCCAGTGTTTACTCTCACAGTAAAAAAACTTCCATTTATGGAAGTGCAATTTCCTGTGTTTCAATGTGTGCTTATTGCTTTACTTCTTGTCGATGGATATCATCATGAAGAGTCTGTCTCCACCTTCTTTACACCCTCTCATCTCATCAGGTATTAATACATACCAATCAGATTCACCTCTGCTTCCCCCAAGCCTTCTGTTCTCTCATGTAAAATTTCCCAGCTCTCTCAGCCTTTTCCTCATGTTTTTTTTTCAGAAACTTATTTGTGCTAAATTCAAAAACTTTTACATATATTTCCATCTTAGGTGCTTTTCTCAAGTTAAATAATTATTTGAACTTATCATGAAAGTCCGCCTTGTAAAAAAAAACCCAAACAAACAAAAACACCAAAAAGTCTCCTGTGACATACATGACTTTGTTTTCCAGAAGAAAACCTAGCAGTGAAAGGATGCCTCCAACGTCTGATTGTCTCTAGACACAATTCATGTATTTGTCCTCTGCGCAAATCCTGCAGTGTAGGCTCTGTGACTGATCTCTGAGAAACATTTTCTTTGTGGTCAACTATATCCAAGAGTTTAAACAGCCTGTTCCAGGATACACACATGTAGTTGGGATTGATATGTAGTTGAACTATCCTGCCTTTGAGATGGTTAAAGTAAATACACAGACTTTTTGAAGTAACCACTGAACACTCACTTTATTAACAGATGAGTCCTTATTACCAGTCTGACAAAATTTCCCAGAGATTCTAAATCTTGGACAAGCATCCTCAGGGCATTCAGGGCTCTATTTTCTAATGTTACTTGGACTGATTTTGCTTCTCTCTAGAAGGAACAGTCCTTTAAAGTCAGTCTGTGCTGTCTTTCTGTGATTGTTCACTTGGTTCATTCATGAATGTGTTGTGAAGGTGTATAATTATGCTGCACAAGAACAATAGTCCCCATTGTTTTGGGAAAATAGAGAAGTCAGTAATTTGGATTGCAGTGCTTGGATATTAAATGAAAGCAGCCTACTGCACCTTGACAGATAGTATGTTATTGTATTTCTGAGTCCTAAAAGCACTTAGATTTTTTTTAAATACCTATCAGATGTAAATATTATTCACAGAACAAAATCACAAGATATTCCTCAAAAAGCAGTAGCTCATCCATTTGCAGATTGCATCATAAAGGCTATGTGGGGTTGACCTTAGCCAGGTGACCACCAAGTCACTTCCCTACTGCAGCAGGACAGGGAGGAGAAAATGTATTGAGATAAGGACCGCAAAAGATCTCTCACCAATTACTGTCATGGACCAAACAGTCTCAACCCTCACATATTCTCACCTCTTTCTCCATCTGCCATTTATGCTGCACAGCAAATTTTCCCCTTCTTAAATATGTTGTCCCTTCACTGATCAGCCTTGTCCAGTGGCAGGTCTGTCTTGTAGCTGACTGGCGTCGGCTTTATCTGACATGGTGAAGCATCTAACTGTTTATCACAGAAGTCACCTCTGCAGCCATGCCACTACAAGTACAGCCACTAGACAGGGCATGGGCAAACAAGTACAATGACTAGCTCCAGGTTACATGCAACCAGCCCCTACTATTACTTTATTCCTGTATTTTTCATATCTGTTCCTCTCCAAACCACCTGTATCCATCCCTTTCCCTGATGCTGGTTACTCACCTAAATACTTCATAATTAGCCCTGTGTAACCCCGACGTGCTCTCCTCTGTACTTCACAATGAGCCTTGTATTCATGTGCAGGGACTCCCTGCAGTCTCTGAAGAGCTCCTAGTGTGAGTTGTCGCCACCCTCTGGGGCTGCGTCTCACCACAGAGAGCCCCGGGGAGCTCTGGCTAGAGGCTGGGTCTCTACATTGATGTTGGGGTTCCCTTACTTGCTCAGGACCCTCTGCATTTCTTCTTCACTTGTGGAGATGGACATGTGATGATCCCGGAGGAGCTGGGGTGAGGTGGTATTTGTCTCACCAATCCACAATCACCTCCCTGTGCTTCTCTGCATGTGTACAGGTGAGCTTTATGTTGCCTAACCTAACACACGTATCAACGTCACTGGCTTTTCAAAAGCGCATCAATATTGGAGGCAGCATAGCATATTTTTTTGAGCAAGAGTAGGATAAGAGACTTCTTTTTTTCTTTTCCTATTAAGAATTCAGATTATCAGACTTTTTATACAGTTAGCATACAGATACTTTAATTACCCTTTTCAACTCATGTCAAATTTACATCATGTTTGTAATCATGTTATCATAGCTATATTATAGGGGTAACTGGGCCTTTTCCAGTCAGCCAAAGCTAATACTAACAGGCAGTCAATTTAATTTTCTTTTCTCTGTTTGCTCTTGCATCAGGCAAACAGAATTATTATAATTTATTTCATTAAAATATTGGAACTACTAATTTGATTTAAAACTATGCATAGTTAATTTATTTGTTCAACTAAATTTCCAGATCTTTTTAAGCTTGATTTTTTCTGCAATATTTAATGCTGGGTTTTAACGTGGTCAAGAAAACCAGGTCACTAATGAAAAATTTAAAGCAGTGTACTAGAACTGTGTACTTGAATGTATTAGCTACTTATGGTTATAAAGTGCTTGGCAAGCTAAATACATGGTTTTAAATGGCCCTGAAAACCACTAGAACATATTACAGTGCAGTGTCATGGTTTGCCTTGTTGGCTCCATGTCTCCCATACCAGCAACTAAGGTCTCAGGAAAATCAACACTCCCAGTGAATATAACTGGTTTCAGTTCTTGTTCTGCCTTGTTCCTTGCTGGCATTGTCATAGGACAAAAGTTGCTACAAGTGATTTAATTATGGAATTCTATTTTTCCATTCCTCTAACCTCAATTATGCTGATACATAAAGATTCTTGCACATTCAGTAGGAGTTGCAGTGTTATGATTTCTGTTATGCCAGTACTTCACAAATGCATAAATTCCCCAGAGGTGAAGAATCATTAAGAGGATCACTAGGAGATAAAACTTAGCACTACTCAGAAACAAAGCTTATCAATGACTTAAAAGGTGTGATAATGAATCCCCTGCTTTTGCATATTTATAGCATGTACACTATGCTTGTTTAGCTTTTGCTAGTTTCCAGAACAGTAAAAAGTTGTTTTAATATTTTTGGTTTTCTTTTTAAGAGGGAAAAAAACCATGAAGATTTTTTTTTTTTTACTATACAGCTAAAATTAATCTGCTTAAGTTAAATGTTTGCTTCAAAATTCCTAGAAATAGAATAGAATAAGAACATTTTCAAAGGAAAACATGATTAAGGGATATGTTTCACCATAACTCAAGTCTATGTTGTAGTCTGTTTCAAATAAGGTATGCTATTTATGGCAATTTTTCTGAGAGGTTCAAGAGGGTACTACATATTTTGATAATTACGTACGAGAAGTTATCTATCTGTTGTGTTTGACTACCTTCAATAATTCAAGATTTAGCAAACAGATAATCCTGAAGTCAAACAATGAATATAATGGAGGCTGATGAAATAAACATGTGCTAATGGAACTCCATGAGTGAAATAATGTAAAATCAACTTGCAATTGCTAGTTCTTTCAATAAATTTTCATAATTCACTGAGTTTGCATATAAATGTGCCTCTGTCCTTCCTAAATATTCATTAAAACTCTAGAAATTATATTTGAAATAAATGAAAAGAATTTGCAGTATTTCCTTGATGAATGATACTTTTAGTCAGGGGTTTCATTTATAATTATTACTTAGAGTAAATGCCAAAAAGAAAAATAGTAAAAGTGATTGATAAAATCAGAAAGCCATAAAAATCCTGTCTGGATGTGAAAACATCAACAAGGAGGTAATCCGTCATCTTTCTTGACCATTCTTTTTCTGTATTTAACACAACTACTTTTAAAGATGTAGTCCTGTCTTCTCAATTGTATGTTTGAGTTGGTCTTTCTGTGTCCAGTAGTGTTATTTTCTCTTAACTATGTAAATAGCCTTTTGTTAGCTTTTTGAAGCACCAAGTCACCCCTCAGTCTCCTAGATAAACTTTGGAGGGTGAATTCTTTAAATCTCTCATTGGAAGTAATTTTCACCAGTTAATGCAGTTGGTGCTACTTGAAACTTCTAGTGATCACTTATCTGATTTTAGTTATCTAAAATAAATAGTACTGATCTACTGCAAAAACTACATTTACCTTTTCCCCTCCATGTGTTTATTTCTGTCCTACTGCTATTTTTTTCTTTAAAAAAATCACAAGCTCCTAGGAAATTAATTAGCTAAGTCATGTTAAACTATACAATATACCTTAGGGGCACTAATAATTCTTAACTCTATTTGTATGCCTGCCATGGCTCTTGTAGGTAGACTACACTTTCCTTCCTTTTTTTTTTTTTTTTGTTCTTTCACATTGAGTTGCTTACTCACTTTTGTCATTGTCAAATTGCCCATATCCTGCAAGTATAATCATCAAGGTATGAGCAAGTAATTTATTTTGACTTGTTTAGATTTGAGTAAGAGTGTATTAATCTATTTTCCCTGAAATTTTGTTTAGTATAATTTGTTTAGATTACCAACTTTTATTCAGCTATATGGTAAAATCTGTAAAAGCCCACAATGAGTTAAGTTCTTGAAGAATATTTGTTTATGAAGTAGGAAAGAATAAATCTTTTTTTCTGTTAAAAAGTAACATTCTTTTGGCCAAATACGTGACTGTTGATAATGAATAGCTCCTACTCTCTGGAAATCATCTTAAATTATCCTTTTCCAGTCTGATTTTAGGTCTGTCTCAAAATTTGAGTCCCTTTGTGTATCCTACATTGGTTCTTGAGAATATAAAATACCCAACACCATCAACCACTGGTCTGTATTTTATCATTTCTAATTTTAGATTGTTTAATCAAAGAGGAGAATTTTTATCCAATAAAAACTATAATAACAAAATCAATAATTGGCATCTTTTCTTCCCATGTATTCAATATATATTATATATTAATTGGTTATTTGACATATATATTGAGCTCAGTACATCCTTAGCTGTCTCTCTTCCTCCCATTTTTGGAACCTGGAATCCTTTCCTTTTCAGTGTTTGAAATTGGAAATGATCTTTGATTTTAGTGTTAAAACTGACATCTCATAAAGGCAACATGCATTCTTATGAGTAACTGGTCATCTTGTCTGTTTTGATGTCAGAAAAAAAATATTTTTCCCTAAATTTTAAGAAAAGCCCCAAACTTGACATAGAATGACAAAAAGAAAAAAAAAAAAACAAAACCAGCCATACCTAGAACTACACTTACTTAAAATACGGAAGAATTGGATCCTTTGCTAAAGTTTTGTCCTCAAGACTTTCAGTCCAAAGTCTGGGTAGAATTTCTCATTGCCAAGAGAGTGAGACATTTGACAGAGACTCGATTGCATACATAGGGGCATTCTACTAAGTCTTACTACTAAGTCACCATATAGGGGTATATTATTATGAACCCTTGTGTATTGGGTTGCTATGGCCATGTTTTGGTAATGGAGGGGCTACAGGGGTGGCTTCTGTGAGGACCTGCTAGAAGTTCCCATCATGTCTAGCAGAGCCAATGTCATCTGGCTCCAGGACGGACCTGCCACTGGCCAAGGCAAAGCCAATCAGTAATGACAGGAACAGCACTGTGACAACATGTTTAAGAAAGAGAAAAAGGGTTATTGTGAAGATGAAAATTGCAGCCAGGGAAGAGTAGAATAAGAATATGTGAACAACAGTGTAGATACAAAGGTCAGGGGATAGGGAGGGAGAGAAGGCGATCCAGGCTCCAGAGCCAAGGTTCCTCTGCAGCCCATGGTGAAGCCTCTGTTCCCTGCAGCCCATGAAGGACCAAGGGGGTGCAAAGATCCATCTGTAACCTGTGAAGAATACCCACACAAGAGCAGGTGGGTGCCTCAAGGAGGCAGAGGCCCCGTGGGAGGCCCATTCTGGAGCAGGGTCCTGGCAAGGACCTGCTGAACTGTGGAGAGAGGAGCCCATGCCGGAGCAGGTTTTCCCGGTACAACTTGTGGCCCTACGGGAGACCCACATTGGAGCAGCTTGTGGCTGAAGAACTGCACCTCATGGAAGAGTGATCCACGTTGAAGCAGTTTGTGAACTGTTGCCCATGGGATGTACTCTGGTTGGAAAAGTTTGTGGGGGACCATTTCCTGTGGGAGGGACCTCAGGCTGGAGCAAGGGAAGAACTCCTCTCCCTGAGCAGCTGTAAAAACGATTTGCAATGGATTGACTGTAAACCACATTCCCTGTCTCCCTGCGCCACTGTGGGGGAGGAAGTAGAACCTGAGAAGGAGGGAGGGGGGAGGAGAAGGTGTTTTTAGGATTTGTTTTACTTCTCATTGTCCTGCTCTGATTTGGCTAGTAATAAATTCAATTATTATCCCAAAGTCAAATAATTTTTGCCCATGATGTTAATTGGTGAGTAATCTCTCCCAGTTCTTATCTCAGCCCATGAACCCTTTGTTATATTTAGTCTTCTCTGTCCAGTTGCAGAGGGGAGTGATAGAGTGGTTTTGATGGGTACCTGGCATCCAGCCAGGTTAAACCGACTATACCTTGATTTTTGGGCATTTTCAGAAAAAACAAAAACTAGGTCATTAAAAGTGGAAGCTTGTGCTTGATTAGAATCAGGTTGCTTCTTTCTGAAGTGTCTAGTAAAGTTTCCATGTTGCTGAAAAGACTCAAGCATAGCTGCTTTGTGACATCACCACTGAGCAGATGCTGATCTAACAGCCGTTGTCTTCAGCTACAGTTTGGCATGGTGTTATCCTCCCTAGAACTATTCAAGTGGCTATAGCTGAAGTGACATTCAAACAAGGAACCTTGTGGATCTCATTTTAAGATTTATTTTTAGACACAATTCCTACAAACTACCACTCAATGTGTTCTGCCACGGTGTATTCATAGATCAAATTGTGTTGATATTATTTTACAGAACTGTGGAGGATATCTGCAGTCATTGAAGACTTGATGCCTGCTGAACTGTTTTTATTATGATATATCATACATGAAAGCTCAAAGTAGCTATGGCAATCCATCAGTGCAAGAGGCCAGCTAAGTGGTATAGAAAAGGTTAATGGAAAACAAATGGCTGTGTTTCTTTTTAAACTTGTAGATTCTGTGTCAGTTTATACACATAGAATGAGAAAGATTTGTGTAAAAATCTATTGTGACAACAATTTATCTTGGGGCTGTACCATTTATTTACTAATACTGCACACAGAGATTTCCAACACAGTAAAGATCTGATAGTGACAGGCAGTACTTTCCTGAATTGATGGAACAAGGAAGCCAACAAATAATGAACCTACAGCTTTTACACATAGCCATATAGTAGAAACATCTATACCCATTGTGAGGCTCTCTGGAGTTATAATACTGATGATTAGGGAAGATTTTGAAAGATTTTAGTGAGAGAAACACTAGGATAGTGTATTAGACAAAATACTCTTCAGGCAGGGAATACAGAAACAGCAAAGGATTGGACTATTCCAGTGTGTTGGTTTAAACTAGAGATCCTACAGAAAATTGTGATGCCTCTGAAAAAGTCAAGTGGGCAGCTGAGAAGAAACCTTGCAAGGATCCTCCTAGGTTATTGATTATAGCATTCCCTTCATAAACTGAAGTGATTAGTAAGATTGAGAATGATTGGGGTTTTTGTATTCTCATAAATACTACACTTTCAGAAAGAATTGATTGTACAATCTGCTGTAGTGAAACAAAAAAAACCCCTAGAATTAGGTAACAGTATGCTTACTGGTCCTACATGACTCTTGAGTAATAAGAAAGAAATGTTTGGTCTATAAGCAGAATGCAGAGACATTACTTATGCTGTCCAATGTGAAACTGTAGATTATTTCTTCCAGAGCCCAAAAAATGGTAGTACTCCCGTAACGGTGTCTTTGGAGGAGAACACAGAAAGATTAGGCACTAGGGCAAAGCAAACAGGGCACTTGATTGGACTCTTCAATGTGAATTAAGAAAATACTTTGTTTTGCAACAAGATTACTCAACTTGAAGAAAATCAGAGCAGGGAAACTAAAGAAAAAGGAAATTGATGAATTCTGAACTGTACTGAGATAAATTTATTCATTTCCTTCAAGAATAATCCTATGAATGTTATTGCAAGCACATCATGGTTTCTTACCCAACTCCACAAAATATTTAAAGCAAAGTGTCAGTCTTTTTAATAGATATTTCTCATATATTAAAAAAAATGGAAATATAATTATTTTTTTTTCTGAACTGTAACAAAATCAGAGAATTTTTCAAATATATATATATACCTTATAGTGACATAGAACTCAAGGCTGGACAAGAAAGGTGCTTCTTGTGATTGGCAGATACTGAGCAATATGCTATTCCTCTTCACCTTCACATATCTGTACTTGGGAAAAATCTGCAGTGAAAGGCAGCCAAGAGCTGAACTCAGCAGAGCACCAGCACAGCCGCTTAAGGAAGTACTGGTAGATGATGTCAGAATATTTTAGCTTTGAGTGGTAGCCAGTAGTTGAGGTCTTGGAGGTTATTTCATGCAGGAAGAAAAACTGCCAAGATACTCGTGTATTTGATAATCGGGGGAAAACATATTATGTCAGCCAAGGCATACACGAAGACTGTTAGAATGAATGTGCAATGAACAAACAGGAAGTGTTACTCCTATTGTTATGGAGTCACATGAGAGTATTCTCAAAGTATAACAATACTAGAACTAAAAGAGGGTAAATTAGATTAAATATAACACTGTGTAAACCAAGTCATGTTTATAGTATGTTATTTGGCTTTGATACTTTGACTTGTGTGCTGCACAGCATTTACCTGCTTTCATACATGCACTTAAATGCAGGTGTAATGAAATAAGTTCATATGCTAGCAATCCGAGAAAAACCCACCAAGGTCTTAGCCCCTTCTTATTTCTCTGCCAAATGACTTTGGTTACTGATTAATAATTATGAAATAATAGAAAACAGGTTTTAAAAACCTGTCTTGATAAGCTAACCCTATATCAAAGAGGAGGCAAACATATTTGACTATTGTTTTCAGACCTTCATTTAACATATTCTTCAGATGTCCCATAGCTTCTCTGGGTAATTTATTCTGGGGCTTCATCACTCTTACTATTAAAAAGGTTTTTTCTCATGCAAGCAGAATTTTCCTTTCTGTTGATAAAGTCTGTAAGTTCTTGTTCTAACACTAGTGGAACTGCAGAGTTTGATTTTTTTCTTCAGAGCTTCCTTTTTATGTTTAAAGGTATCATGGCACCTCAAACCCCTCTCTAGATCAAACTGTTTCTCAGTAGTGCCCTAAAAATGGGCTATAAGTTGTGCTTCATAGTATCTCACTTTCAGTTCTTTACTTTTCTCCTAACTAATTTCTGCTCTCTCTCCCCTAAGTAAAAACACACAACCAGAGAGTAAGACTGCAAATTCTTTGCCAAAGACTACATGCTACCTTGCAATTTTACACCTTTTGACTCATTCATGGTCAGTGAAACAAAACCAAGAAAACCTCACCTTTTACTTGAAATTCATATTCAACCTGAAAATATATGAAAAAGTCACACAGGTTTTTTATATGGTAATACAGATAATTTCTTTTCCACAGACACCCCCTTGTCGCGGGGGAGAAGCTTGCGTGCCCTCATGAGGTTGAGAGC
>JAOXXN010000446.1:95620733-95646069 GCA_026770055.1 Myrmophylax atrothorax
AGTGAATGAATAGGGTCAATAATCTACTATTGCTTGATAATACAAAGATCTCTGATATTTTTCAACCTCCTGCATTTTCTTTCTATTTTTTTATCCTGTGTGAGGCATTTGTCAATAATATTTCTCCTTTGCCTTTGAGTACCACATTTTATTACAGAAAAATGTGTAACAGTGCTATAATTTCAAAATTACATCGAATCATAGTACTCAGTGGGAGGTTAGTGCCTTTCTATGGAGCAGAACTGTTTCTGTTGTATATTTGCAATTAATGAAGAGAAACCAAAATAAAATGAGACCAGTGTGGGTAATAAAATCTCTCCTACCTGTGTACTAACTCACTAAGATTGCTTTTCTCAAAGACTTGTTCTGGAGTTGTTGAATTAAAAAGGAGACAATTCTCAAACTGAGGATCATTGTATAACATTGAGTGAAGGTCACAATGTTCTCCTTTTTCATGGTCAGTGGTACTTGCAGCTAAAGACAGTGATGTAAATTTGTGAGAAACAGCAGCACTACTTTTTAGTCTAAAAGAATAAGGTCAAAAGAAGAGAGAAAAAAATATTCTCAAATGATGAGATATTAGACTAATTTGCTGCTTGTTTTTGATGACCCAGTTTTAAGACCTCTTTCATCTTTGAAAGAAGAACTGGGATACAATGTTCTACCACCTAATGTTGGGGGGTTTTGTTTGTTTGAAGCTGAGATTCAGAGGTATGGTTTTACAAACCTTTTACTTTCTTAAGAGGGAGATGCTACCAGTATCTAAACTATTTGTGCACCATTTTCCTTAGTTAGATGATAGTTAACATGGGACAAAGTAACTTTGCTTCCTCCTTTCCTTTTGCCTAAGTTATTGACATAGAAAAAGGTAAGATCAGATATTTTTCTGCTCTGAAAAAACATGAAACCAATAATACAATTCTGCTAAAAGACACTATACAAATAATACTATACAAATAATACTAACTTCTGCTCTGAAATAGGAGTCAGTTTAGAGTTCTTAACAACAGAAATAATGTTTTAAATTTAAGGTTAGTTGTTCTAATTATGTTAGCATAATTAAAGTTACATTCTGGAAGTTAGTTTTAATTTAAGTGAAATTTAAGCAAAATTCAAATTAGCACTTTTTATGTATATTGCCCATTTCCAAGAAATAAAACATACAGACATGAAGGCTTTATATCTGATTAATTTATTTGTGCTGTAGGATGAAGAAAAATGTTAAAAAAAATCATGCAGGGTTAGGTGATTTAAAATAAAACTTGATATATTCAATGTATTACTGACATGTTTGGCATTTCAATTCAACAAGAGTTTATTCAGGTCTGTATTTAACTATTATAAATCTGGAACAGCAAATACCAGAAAAAATTCAGAAAGAAGAAAAGCAAACATAGCTTAAAATATCAATTAAAAGATAGTTAATCATCAGCACACTGTCCTTATATCACACTTGCTATTTATTCTTGGTTAGGTAGAGAAAAATCCAGTTTCCCTGGGAAATGCAAAACTCATCAGATCACAGCATACTACAGAGCACTGACTGGAGCTTTGATACATATAACTTTACTCAGTGGATTTCAAAATTTCAGAATCTTTGGATCATCTCCAAAAAAGCACCTACCCACAGAGAAAACTCAAAAATATCTAAATATAAACACCTTTGAAACTAGAGGCAAATTACTCACTGTTCAGGGTAATAAGATTGAACTGAATATCCTTGCTTGAAATATTATGGACCCAAAAGCATGCTCATACAGTCAGAGTGGTTTCAGGATTTGAATTATTAGTTTATTTTCTGTGCCATGAGCAGTGTTTTGTATGATGCCTTTGGAACTGCTCTGGATAACTGCAGCATTGCAAAGTGTAGATATGCTGTAAACAACCAGACAAAGAAAAATGGCTAACCTTTGAAAGCATCCTTAAGGACTTTCCAAATTAGATATTGCATACTATTCTTTCTATTATTCTGTCCATGGTGGTTTTTGTTATATATTCCTATATGATAGTAATGCTAAACATGTCTTCCTTCGGTCATAATGGATAAGAATTAAAATTTGGAATGCAGAGAATAGAGATGCACAGTAATAGTAAACAAAACAAAAGAAAAAAAAGAATTATCATATATTAATTCATTTAGGGGTTATCAAAATTATTTACAATTTATAATATTTATCCCATTGCTGACTATGTACAAGCTCTTAAAGTTCAAAATTGTCAGGTTTGCATAATCTGGACTTTTCTTGACCTGCTTTGAGCTTGGTTTTAACTTTTTTAGCTGCAACAGCAGTGATCTGCTGACCATGCAACTATTGTCTGCAATGTTTTGCCTTCATTTTTCTTTGTAGGTCTACAGGATATTTTTATATTCTGCAACTAAGTGGCAATAATAATATGCAGTGGAAGAATGAATCTAACATATAACACAAAAGAGAAAGTGTAGACATTGGAAAATGTGTATAACAATTTTAACTGTGTTATTATGGAGATTTTCTTGGCTTCATTTGTTTTGTTGGTTTTTGTTTTGGTTTTTTTTTCAATTGGTGCTAAAATTAGAAAGTTAGCATTTTTTGTACACTAATGAAAAATTGTTGATTTTTGCAGGGTTTTTCTTGGGCCCATATAAACTTCAGAAATTGCAGTGTAACTGAGGCCTTAATTTAAGGAAACAACTAAATCCTTGGTCTTGTTCATTCATACTTACGTTTGCTGACCACTTTAATTAGTTCTTTACCTTCAATTCAGTGTATCTATGATTTTCTCAACCAAGAGCTATTCAGTTTTGTGGGGATGCCTCCATATCCCTAAGCTTCAGTATTCCTACAGTGAAACTGTATCCCCATGAAGCATAGCCCAGTTAAGCCATGGGTGATCTTGAAGCATGTGCACAGCTAGTGCTAAAAATATCTCGTTTATATCTTACTGATTGTATATAATCATAAACACTCAGAAAATACAGCATTTGGGCTTGTCAGTATGAACTCATAGATATTTGACCAAAGAATTTAAGCATTTATCCTTTTATATAAGAATTTAAAAATATCAAGTAATTAGATACTTTCAGAGTTGTGAAATCTCAATCTCAAAAGTTGTGCAATGCCAAGGTAAACATTATATGGAAAAAATTCATTTCTTTTCTTCATAGATGTGACTTATTGACCAGTTTAGTTATTTCTCCCCCATAGATTATCAAAAAAGAAACAGATAGTCCTCTTTTCTGTGAATCCATCATTTGAGAGAAACAAACGCTTTTCAACTTACCTACTGATTTAGGTAGTAGAAAGGAAATTTTGTTCATTGAATTCCTAAATTTTGAAGGTGCTAAGCTCCTGACTTCTTAAGCTAGTATTCCAGCTACATTTTTTTTTCCGCACGCATATTGTCGGAGTCAGGATGGCAAAATAGTAAGGAATTCAAACTATGCGTATTAAAAATGTTAGAGTTTTGTTTGTTTGGGTTTTTTAATGGTTCTTCCATGCAGTTTTTAGAACCTCACTAATAATACCTTTCCATTTTAGATTGGAAGCTTGAAGCCTTAATTATCAATACAGATAACATCTTGGTCAGATATGCTAAAAGCATTGATGGAATCAGATGATTCTTCTTCTTGTGTCCAGCTTGCCACTCCCTGAAGCAGGATAAGTGTGTTAAGCTTTTCCCTTTTCTCTTTGCCATACACCATACACAAAAGCTTACCACAGAAGTTGTTGATTGACAGCAGCTGGCAACCCAGGCCCCACTCAGCCACTCCGTCACTCCCTGCTCAGGGGAATGGGGGAAAGAATTGGATGAATAAAAGTGAGAAATCTCATGGGTTGAGAAAAAGACAGTGTAAGCTAAAGCTGTGTATGCAAGCAAAGCAAAACAAAGAATTCATTCACCATTTTGCTTGGGCAGGCAGATGTTCAGCCATCTCCAGGGAAGCAAGGCTCCATCACGTGAAATGGTGACTTGTGAAGGCCAACGCCATCTCTCCAAATGTCCCCTCTTCCTTCTTCCCCCTGATATGTATGCTGAGCATACATATGATGTGGAATATCCCTTGGGTCAGCTGGGGTCAGCTGTCCTGGCTGTGTTCCCTCATGACTTCTTGTGTACCCCCAGCTCATTGATGTTGTCGTGTAGGAAGCAGAAAAGGCCTTTGCCATATGTAAGCACTGCTCAGAAATAACATGCCCCCTATAATATTAACACAGTTTCCAGCGCAAATCCCAAATATAGCCCTTTGCTAGCTGCTATGAAGAAAAGTAACTCTATCCCAGCCCAAACCAGCAAAGAAGTAAAAGGACAAGACTGTTGAGGGTATTTCTCTATATGCAAAGTCTGCAGATGCAGCAGCAGAAAATTTAGATTTATGGAATACAGAAGTGGATTATAGGATAATACAAATTGAGAATCCTTGAATATTAATCCGTGAAAACTTATACATCAATGCATTGTGAATATGGTTAATTTAGGTTTCAGACATGAAATATATTTTTTTGTTGTTGATCAGATAAGAAGGGAAAGACATAAAAACATTTTTTCCTATCGTCTGTTTTCAATATTTTATCTCTTTTTCTACTTGACCAGAAGTTTGAATTATTTTGCTTACTACAGGTATATATATAGATATATATATGTGTGTGTGTGTGTTTGTGTATGTAAAAACTGCTCATTCTAGAATTATGAAAACTATTTTAATTAAAATCATCATTGTGAATTATTTTTTATCTATTGGACACTTCCTTTCTTATAGAGCTTCATTTTTTCTATTGTATTTTATACATATAAAAACATAAAGTATTTAATATTCGGGGTGTTTTCCTTGCAGTATGTCAAAAGTACATTTTGTGATCAAGAATTTGTGGAATTAATATATTCCCATTTCACAAAAAACCCCCACATATGTTTGTTTAAAATAACAGGCTTCCATTTTGGTAACCACGGTAGCACAGTGAGAGTGGCAGAGCTTTTCTAAAGTCATAGGGAAAATACTTCTGTAAGTAGTTCAGAAGTGAGTCACTACTGTCACCTGTAAGTTTTGATTTCTTTTAAAATTCTACTCATAATGTGTTCCTCAAATAGGTTTAATAGGCTTAGAGAAAAGTAGACTGAAAAACAATTTCAGTCTTTTCAGTGGTGGGGCCTAGAAACTAATTTTTGAACATGAATTATACAATTGGTAGCTGAGACAGCTTGAAGAAACAAAAGCTGTGGCTCTGCACTGGATAGTTGTTTGTTAGGCTCTATATATGCCATTTTAATGCTACCACCTGAATATAAAATTCCTGTGCACCATGAGACACTCTCACCTTGCCTACCTGGGGGAGGAAATGAGAGTCAGAAAACAGCATTTAAACAGTTTTCAAAAAACAGCACAAGTAAACTTTTTTTCTTTCTGTTCCTGTTTTCTGCTCCCATGGGTGTGTATATTGACGTGCTCATGGGCTGGAGAGGCTGAGTCTGTGTTGCAGGAGTTCTCATGTGGTGCCTTAGAAGCTGTTGGCGAGTAGCCGAAATTATTGTGCCAGGGTTCAGTGTGGATGGCAATCAATCAGCTGGATGATCCTTTGTTCCCCCTTCAATGATTTTGGATAAATAATATCAACACTCCTTTATTTTAGAAAATATCAAATGGAAATTAATGTACTTTTTTTAAAGATTTCTAAAGTGTTAATGCATAAGATATTCATATATGTGCATGCAGCTGTATTTTTGCATTCAAAACACTCTGAAATACTCAGACAAAAAACCCCAAACTCTAACTCTGGGATTTCATTTCTGATGTCTAGATTTGGAAAATCTGATAATTTTACATGTGATCTAAAGAATAATACGTTGACATTTGCCTAGCTGTCAGGTCAAAGCATTGTCATAAAAATGATTTATTAATAACAGCAAGAATTGTCGATCACTTCACGCACCTAATTGGCTTGATAATGAATTATAGCATTATAGAACCACATAATGGAAAGAATTGGAAAGGACCTTAAAAATCGTCTAGTTCCAGCTCACCTGCCATGGGCATGGAACCTTCCACTAGATCAGGTTGCTCAAAACCTCATCCAACCTGGCCTTGAATGTTTCAGTGCCTCCTTCTAACCAGTGTTTGCTACATTATGTGTTACAAACTGAAGAGAAGGAACATCTTAAGGGATTAGTAAATGCGGGCAAGAGGAGGGAATTGTCCCTTTAAGTACTTAAGGCTTGGAATGAAGACATGGATAAATGTGTACAGAAGCCATAAACTCCATCTAGCTAAAGTATCTAACTGTTATTATTTGGGTGGGTTTTTTCCTCTTCAAATGATGAAAAGGGGCTCTGGCTAGACCCTAGCTCATTTTAGGTATGGATTTGTTCAGTTAGGAATATTATTACCCTAAATCTTTTTGAGAGAGGGAGAAATAGTTACCTCTAAAGAACGTTCATAAGGTTAGTTGCACTTAATAGTAAGTCTCTCATTTAAATAACCAAAGCTAGATCAACACCACAAGGGTTTGTGCAAGTTCAACTATCATCTGTACAAAAGAGAAGCAAAATTCTGGGCAAATACTATTGCATTTCTGGACTATCACCTCTGTATATGCCTTTTCTTAAATGTTTTCCCCAAGGCACCACCTCCTTGGCTGTGGGCTCAGCCGTGCCCCATGGTGGGTGGATTGGAGGCAGCTGTATCTGGCTGTGCCCGGCACGGGACAGCCCCAACCACCCAGCACAGAGCCTCACGGCTGCTGGAACCTGGACATGGGAGCTCAATAGAATTCTTAACTCACACAGAACATACCACCATTAGGTTTTCCATTTGTTTGTTCTTGCTCTATTTAATTTCTCATTTTACCCTGACTGCCACGTGTACTGATTTTATGTAGTAAAAACTTACATTTTTCACTGTATGCTGAGCAAGAGAGTTTTCTCTTTGACTTGTATGTCCTTAAGGGGACAAATGCAATCAGCATAAAACTGCTTATCGTGTCTCACGGAGAGCTGTGGGCAGTCCTGTGTGTTTTTGAGGGTATATTTGGGACCTAGTAATTTTGCTGCAAGAAAGAGGTAGAGAACACTTCCTTCACAGTGACTCTTGCAGAGATCTGGATATAATCCAAATTCAGGCTGTAGATTATGTGAACTGTAGCTGTTCTATTTCTGCAGCTACTCCACTGCTGTTCATCCACCATGCTGGGGTTTCTACATGTCAGAGCAATGGGACATACAACAACAGACAACCTTTAAATTTCTGCGAGAAATTAAAAAAAAAAATCAAACAAAAAAATGTTGCCAACCCCTTGTATTGTAAAAGAGGGCAACTTCAGCAGTCAGTTACGGTTACTTGGTCCTCTAATTAGATTAAGTAAGCTTGTGAATTATTTTCTGCTTTCATGTCTTGTCAGGGGCCGATAGAGACCGTATTGAGCAACCATGGAATGTTCTGCTAAGTCTGTTGGTTTTTGTTTTTTGGGGTTTTTTTCCATTGAGATGTCTGAATAATTTCAGAAGCATTAGCCAATCTGATACTAGTGACTACTGCCACCACTGTTGCCACTGGTGTGATCAGATAGGAAAGTGATGACAGTGCTAGTTTCTGCCCATCAGTCCTGCCTTCCCTCTTCTCAGCCATGGGAAAATGTAGAAAAAGACCTAAATCCCAGTTACAGTGGTTCTTTATTTTTCAAAGAAAGTATTTCAATAAATATTCAATAGTGAATTTTTCCGGCAGAATACAATTCATCCTTTGTGCAATGTGGGTAAAGTCATGCAGAACATAAAATCTGCCTCTAATTATTGACAGCACTTCTTGAATCCCTCTGATAAGCAGACAATCAAAGAGGGATAGAATGGTTTGGGTTAAAAGGAACATTTATGGTTTAGTCCAACCTCCCTTCAATGAGCAGGGACATCAACTGCAACTGGTTGCTTGGAGGCCTGTCCAGCCTCACACTGAATATCTCCAGTGATGGGGCATCTACCACCTCGCTGGGCAACGTGTCCTAGTTTTCACCACCCGCATCAAAAAATCCTGTCTTTACATCTAGTCTGAAAGAAACTGCATTTCAATTTAAAGGGACTGAAATGCATTGTCATAGAGATCTGGAATGTTGCAGTGTGTTGTTTCCTATGGGTCAATTCAATTAGAGCAGTGGTTATTTCACCTGCCTTACATTTTTGTATACACGGTTGCCAAATAACATAGCCCAATGTTAAGTGCTTTAGTTTGTTATTGTGGGGGCCACTTTCCTACAAATACTAACACAGTAATAAAATGCGATTGCTATAATCACAGTCTAACTTGTTTCATTTGTCAAAACAATGGAATTGACTTTTCATATCAGTAGTCCACATTTGATTCATATTTCTGTTTAACAGCTGGAGGCTGTCATGGGTGAAATGAGACTTGTCAGCCTCAGAAGGAGGAGCAAGTATTCATCTTTAAATTGATCTCGAAATGAAATTCTTATTTTTAAGAAACTCTGGGAGTGGCAACAAGGTTACAGGATATGTTTCAATTTACCTAGGGAAAAACATAAAGACTTTTGAGTTCACTTTTGTGCTGAGCTAGCTTGACAAGGCTTATGCACAGTATTTGATCATTTCTGTCAATTAATTACCATGACCTCCATTTTACACAGATGTAAAGCTGAACTGCCTTGATAGTAGCTAGAAATGAGACACTGATAAAATATACCTGGAACTGGTTTATAGAGACAAGGAAGATTCCTCCATGAGGCTGAAAGACTAGAGAATCTAACAGATTCTAAAGAAGGGTTAGTCAGATTTTTTTCAACAGTTAACCAAATTCCTGGTTCAATTATTAATACCATCATATTATATGCAAAGGCAAATTATATGAATTGAACCACAAAACAATGTCTTTTACCTGTGATGACAAAAAAAACCCCAGGACCCACCCAACAGAGCAAATGATAGGCACAGTATACCTTGACTCAAGGGTAAAAACAGCTATGTCTTTGAATTCATTTGGAAAAGTGTTTTAAACAATAAATTCCAGTTTATTGTAGTGAGTCTTTCAACACTGTAAGCATCTATAAAGAAGGCACGGTCATTTTTAAAACTTCAAAAATGGAGTCTTTGTTTTTCTTTCCCATTTGTATCTTGGCCATAACCATTGTTTATTTCAAACTTGTCTTGGTCCACTTACACTGTGAGGACCAAAATATGTCTTGAGGACTCAGTATAACCTCTTTGCTCTTTTCTCTCAAGAACCAACAGGTTGGCATGAATAAATCACTGACTCCTGTGTAAGAAATAGGGAAAGGAGTTATGAATTATGAGTTTGGCATTTCACCCAAATAAACAGACCCACCAAAATGACTGAGGTTACATATTGAAGAGAGAAGTGTCTATCTGACACTTTGATCCCACAGAAAATTGTGATAAATTGCCTAGTTGTTTTTTTTTAATTATTATTGCCATAGTGAGATGAGTAGGATGGAACATGTTGCAACTGACATTCACACTGCTAATTTAAATGAAGGGGAGAAAAGATACAACCTAAATAATGTTTTAGTTGTTTTTGCTGTATATGTTAAAGATATCCAGTGTCTGAAATATTTATATGGCTGCATATCATTTTGTAAAAAAGAAAAGCATTTATTTTGATGTTTCTTACTGAATTTCTCTGTTACTTTAGGCAGTGCCTTTACAGGATTAGAAAAAATGTTGCAGCATGTATTTTTATTTGGAAAAATGTTCTCCTCTGAGATTGTTCCCTTATCAATGATATAGTGATTTTCTCTTTTGGAATATTGTCTATAGATATAGACATTATAAATAGACAATTCAGGGCACAAGACATTCTGGTTTTATTTCAACATGCTCTGAGATACTCTGTGCAAAAAACCAAATTATATACTGTTGCTGTTCTGGTTCTTGAACTTTGGTTTGAAAAACAAATTTCTATCTTTTGAAATAGTGTCATGTAATATCCACTCTGCAGATTCATGGTATTTAAATGTTAATTTAGGTCATCTTAATAGCTACTGGAAACTTCAAAGTGAGGAATGCAAACAATTGCATATTTTTTTTTTCAACCAAGTCTGGAAAAAGTGTTAAAAACATAATAAGACAAAAAATGGTGATGGATTTTCTGAAATGATCCTTCTCATACAAACTTTCATATATTTCCTGTTGTTTACACAATGTCACAATCATTTTCACTGAATAGCAGCCTGTGTTGAGGAATACATTTGACCATATGTATTCCTCAACACTTGAGAAGTTCATTCAGTAATATAACTACAATTGAAAAAAAACCCAATCAACAAACAAACAAAATAATGCAAACCAACTAAACAAAATCCCAAAACAAAATACAAAAAACCACAAACTCATAAATCCTATCTGTAGTTAGGTGGGTTTTTTACTAAGTTGCCAGAAAATGCTCCATTGTACTAACGATTCACAATTCTGAGGTCTCGTCTGGTTTGAGACACTCAGAAGGGAGTGGAGATCGGTACTTTCCCTTAATAGATGTGAGCAGATCAGCAGAAGAAAGTCTCTCTTTTGAACAGATGTACTTTGCACAATATAATGAAAAATAAAAAAAAATGCTACCTGAAGTTTAGGTGCTCACAAAAGTAAATAGCCATGATCTAATTTTGGTTTTAGCTTTGTAAGTGCTTCTTTAAACAGGAAGTTCTTTGTTGATTTAGAAGATAAAATCACTACTGGAGAACCCACTTAATATGGGTATGTATTAAATATTAAATTTGGAGTCCTTGAGAACTGTAATTCTTATCTAGCTTCTGTCAACACACAGATTGCTTATAAATTTGAAACAGAGAACTTTAACTGCAATAACACAAAATTTAGTTGGAATATACTTACTTAATTTCGTGGAAGGATTGTGCGTCCCTTACAATGATTATAACTAGACATTTGATATTTATTCTAGGCAGTAAAATAAAGCCCTCAGAATGTCAACAGTGCACTTCAATCAAGTGAAGACACCTCACAATTTAAATGATTTGAGCTTTAGAGAGCAGCTCAACAGGAAATTTCAGGAATAGTTCTAGTCACAAGCTTCCATGTGAAACCTAGGTTTCACTTAAGAGGTGTCCTAAGTGTTTTCCTCAAAGTCACATTAAAAGTCAGAGAAAGGCCAGGGAATGGAATTTTTATGTGTATTTTTTTTTTTTATTTTCTATACAAACAGTACCCTGGTAGACTGTCCCATAGTTATTTTCTAATCTTATCCTCTTTCTCAATGTCAAAGCCTGTTTGATTAAATTCTGCAAACCTTGGACAGTGGACTGATAAATATGTGTGTGTATATATATGTATGTGTATATATAAATTCAATAAAAACCCCTGAAGATTATATTGAAAGATAAGATCATCAATTCAATAAGCCCATGGCTAACCATTTTGTTACCTCTTCTGATTTATTACACAGTGCTAAACATTTTACTCTGGAAGCCAACCAATATTTAATATCAGTTACCACACAAAAAAGCAGGTAATGCAGTGACTGAAAAATGGATATTAAATAAATAATTAAAGAAATTAAAATTTCATTTAAAGACAGCAATTTTAAACCTTTAAACCAGCTTTACGGAAGCAATGGCAGTGCTCAGGAAGATGGTAGTTTGCTATTTCTAAAGGAAAAGTAAAAGATAGCCTTGTGAATCAATAAAATATGTTATAAAGTGGCAGTATATTTACAAATAAATAGCATTGTAGGGTGAGTTTATAACCTGACACTGGTGAAAAATAGAATTTTCCAAACTTCTAAGCCACTGAGACAATACAACATGTTGGGTTTATTTCTTTTGAAAAGAATGCTTCTGGATATCCCATAAAATTGTGGTTTACTACTGGATCTTCATCAAATCTGTCATTTCAAAGTAAATTACTGACTGTCCTACAATTCTGAATGAAATTGTACTGAAAAAAGCAATTGTTTACTCTGAGCTATATATTTAAGCCTTACACATACTTAATTGTGTGATCTTCAAAGGAAAAATACAAAATAGTCATTTCATTTTCATGTCAAATTTTTGTATTCCCTTCCTGAAATGTGGTATGAAAAAGAAATGATAATGTTTTTATATTTTAAATATTTCTCAAATCATTTGCCTATCAGATCAAATTCTGCACTCCCAATCATTAATAATATTTTATCTGTTGAGTTCCATAACATAATGCTTTTTCATTTCCTTGTGTTTGATTATTATATAATACTAAGAAAATAAGTCATGATATGACACTGGAACTCAAAGAACAGTGTAAAAATAATGATTAAGGAGCTTAACTTAAAATTATCCTCAGGATGTGAGTAATTGATGTTTTAGAGCAAATGCAGCAAAATTTATGGGGGAAAATTTAATTCAGTTAATTCTGCCTGTGAATGTATTTGTGGATTTAAGCTGTTGTGCTCTGTAATTCTTCATCCATTAATTCCAACTTTTTAAATGCAAAACAACTGGTGTATATTCAGTTCTGTCATACAATGATGAAATATATCTTTTCTCCAAATAATGTCAAGATATCAAATATATATATCCTTTTTTCTTTTCCAGTGATGACAGTATTCATAACTATGTGAAGCAAGTGCTTTCTAGTGCACTTGATAAAGAATAATTCATATGTTTTGGTTTCATTTTTGAAGCATAATTATTTAATGAACAAAATTATGTCTAGAACTGATAGATATTTTTTCAATATGAATCAACATTTTCAAAAACTAAAGTGTAAATAAGTGTAAATCTAAGGAGCTTAATGAATAATCAAATTTTGGCTCCATTACATTCATTACTGCATTTAATAACTTGTTTAATTTAAACAGTGTCATTGCCCTTCTGTATGACTTCTTGTCTGGAAAGAGAGTGATATTTACATGTGTAAGCTTCTATTTTCATCATAATAGAGAGGTAAAATATACATCATTTGAAAAGTCTTGTTCCGTTTACAAATTTCATACAATCATTGAATGGTTCGGGTTGGAAGGAACTTTAAAGATCATCTACTTCCAACCACTTCACTGTAGGCTGGGACACCTTCCACTAGATCAGGTTCCTCAAATTCCCATCTAGCTTGGCCATGAACACTTCAATGGATGGTGCATCCACAGCTTCTCTGGGCAACCTCTTCTCATGCCTCAAGACCCTCTGAGTAAAGCATTTCTTCCTGACATCTGATCTAAATTGTTTGTCTTTTAGTATAAAACTGTTCCCTCTTGTCCTAGCCCTGTCTGCTGTGTAAAATGTCACTGTCTCTCTTTTTTTTATAAGCCCTCTTTATATACTGGAAGGCCACAATGAACCTTCTCTTCTCCAGGCTGAAGAACCCCAGCTCTCTCAGCCTGTGTCTGTAAGAAAGGTACTCAGTTCACTGATCATCTTTGTGACCCTCTTTGGGCTGTAAATTGTCAGTCTGCTCTAGAAAACCTGCCATTTCTTAAAGTATCTTTTATGGGGAATTTTAGAGTCTTTTGTCTAGCCTCCACACAGTATTTGTCAAGGTCTTCTTGAAGGTAATTCTTGCAATTTTTGGTTAAATCTGAAAATTATTTTAAAAAGATTATTGAAGGAATAAGTGTTCCTGGTTTATGTGTTTTTATTTTAAATCCAGAACCTTTCTATAAGTTGTTGTTATCACTAGGAGAATGAGAAAATATCCAAAGAGATGTCTGTAGCTTGTTAATTTTAAAATTGTAGGTGTCGGAACCTGAAGCATGAACACCCAATATTTGGTACTCACCTAATGATTACTGAAGAAAGATACACTGCATAACACATCTACCTATAATAATATTTTGCTTCAAAGTGCATGACTTCAAGGTATTTCATCACATAGTTTACATGAGCATGCACAGATCATGAATGTATTTTCAGATTCCAAATGCATCTAAAGTAGGGCACAATGTCTGAAGTAGAATTGAAGTATAACAAAGGAGATCTCACGTCGTTTGTCTTGCTACATGAAATATATGTTGCACCAGCCCTTCCTTCTGCCTAATATTGCTTCTTCATTAAACACTTCCCAAATGCTGAGCTAAATTAGCATGCTAATGTATCTTCTAATATTTTTTATTACAATTTTTTAAAGTCTGATTTCTGTTTAGTGTTTCTTCTGATCTATTTTCTTACAATCAGAACATGTGAAACATCTGAAGGCAATTCTGATTGACCTGTCATATAGCAAGTAAAAAAATGAAAACGACCTCCAAAGCTTTGGAAACTAGTCTTCATAATCCCAGCTGAGAAAATGGAATAATTCTTGTTGATTCATTCTCAATCTGTAAAGGAAGAATAGGGGTTTTTTGTATCAAATATAAACTTAAATCAGCAAAAATTTAAATCACCAGTCTTAAGCATAGAGGTTAAGGTATACTGAAAGTTAAGCTGTCCATCACAATAATGAACTCACAGCTTCTCTTCAGCTACTTCTGCAGAAAGGCATGAGCATATGTAAGTTTTGCAGTATGTAATAGTATGATATGTTGAGAAGTTCCAGAGTTAAGTTGTATCTACTGAGAGTGCTCTGTCTCTATACAGATATGTCTTGTGGTTGAGCATCTTTGATGTTCTCAAACCTGCTGTTAGAAAAAGAAGAAAACCTGACTAGACTCTCTCCTCACTCTTCTCCCTCCCCTGTGGCTTAAAATACTTTTTCTGATGTTAGTCTCATGGAATACATATCATTTTCTCTAGCTGATGGTCCCTTGAAATACTGGCATACAGTATGAGGGACTGTCTATGTAAAGTAATGTCTTACTTTGATATTAGCCAAGAACATATCTTCTTAAACTTCTTTTAAAATGGAGAGAACATACTGAAAATGTAGTAAGACTATATTGAGAGAGACTGGTATTATTTAGACTGGTCTTAAGAGTGCTTGTCATAAATGCTTGCTTGTAAATATTTAAATTCACAATGCACAGGAACGTTGTTATTGCTTTAAGATGAATCCTACTAATTAGTGCATAGCTGTGTCAAAGCTTTTGCATAATTGATATTTATTTATAAGTTTTGCAAGCTTTAAGTAGGAAAATTACCTTCCACTTTCATAAATATCATTGTTTCAAAATTGTAAAATGAAAATTGAAATTGTAGTTAAAATACACTGAATTTGTGAAAGAGCTTTGAATGTAAAGGGAAGCAATTTAAGTTTGATATGTCAAAGGAGAGAAAATCAAAAGAAAGATGCAAAAAGCATGAAACATTTTATAACAGCCTAACCGTATAGAGTACAGAAAGAGTATAAACAAGTCATGGGTCTTTTGGGGACATTCAAAAGTCTTTTTCTTTAAAATTAAACCAGTGAAAGATTGTGCATGAGACAGGATGTATAGTAGATGACATGTCCAAGAAATACTTACAGATACTGCAAGGTTTAAATATATTCTGAAATTGAGATACTACAAGATTATATTTCTCATCTGTTATTATGGATCTCAGCAGCAGTGGATGATACTTCATAGTGATGGAGAAAGGGAAAATCCGACAGGATTGAAAGTGAGGAAGACAAAGGTCTCTGATAGGGATTAATTTGGGCATCTTTTCATCTATTTTCAGTCTCATAAAGAATGTTGTAGCTAAGAAAACTAAAAATTTTGAAATCTAATTTTTAGATGAATTTCAAGATACCTGCAGATAAAGGTTTTAAACATACTGACATTTAATATTAAATACATACATTTTCTAAAGTTCCTGGTGTCCCTGAACCGCTAAAGTTAATAAATTGTTTCACTAATTTAAGAAATTTGTTCCTTGTTTCTCACCTGAAGTCAGGCAGGTTTGTTTTATAGGGAATTGGATTTATTTTATTATGATAGCAAACACCATGTGTCAAAAAAACCACTTGACAGTACATCAGGGAAAATAGAAGCTAAAACCTGGGCCACGATCAACAAGGCCTGTAGACACCCACAAAGATGTGTTGAGTTCCAGACGTATGACACCCGTCCTGTTTCAAGCTATAGCCTGAATCAGCCTTCCTTGATATTGGTGTAAAAGTGTGCTGACAGAGTAAAACAGCGGCTAAGAAAAAAATTTGCAAAGATAATCATCCATCTGGGGAGATCACTTCATTCTGTGCTATTGCTAAGGTCTCACTCAACATTTACTGGTGTCCCAAACACTCAGGCATTTTGTATGGACGGATATTTGCAAAACCAGATGGTTTAACTGCAATGTGTTTGTCCTTAAAACATGGTAGAAAATGCAGCATTCTCTACCTTGTATTACAATTGTTACCACAAGGTTCAAGTTCAGTAAATTTGGTAAGTTGAATAACCATATCAGTCATATTGCTTATTTTTGTGGTTTGGTGACTCAGTAGTCCAAACTGAACTTCTTCTTCACTAACATAGCTACAGTTCTGTGCTAGAAGTAATAAATGTTGATTTCTTTCTCTGAAAAATTGAAGAAATGTTAGTAGGAAGATAATTTATTTTAAGAAACATCAGTGTAAAAGCAGACTGCTTTTCTAGCAAGATCAAGTTTTCTCTATAACTGCATTTCAATGCTGACACTTGCCAAGAAGTGAAAAGATTAAATTCTCAGAATATAATACATGAATACTGGCTAGTATAAACTGGTTCTGGAAGCCTTTATTCTCACACACAAAAATCTTCATCAGTCTAAGTAATACCATTGAAATTGGCAGGAGTGTTTTCAAGGTGGTGAATTCCAGATGCTACACATGGACAAAAGTCTGAACTGAGTTATTACTCATGTTTGGGTTTTTTTATTTAGCAGGATATAATTTTTTAATTAAGGCATCATATTTTTAAGTGTCTTCAAAGAATTTTCTGAGATTATCATAATCTTTCTTGATGTAGTTTAAATAAAGAGTATACAGTACAATAAGAAGTGGTAAAAAGGTGTGGTGAAAGATGATTATTTCCTGTATTCTTTAAACTTTCTATATGAAAAAAAGAAAGTTGAAATACACTTTAAACATTGCATTTTCTACACTTCTCTGCAGAAGAACCTATGATCAGATCAAGAATTTTGGTCCTTACTATTACATTGTCTTAGTTGCATTTTTGTAGTATTGCAATGCAGTTTTATAGTTCTTTAAATCTTCTCTTGTAAAACGTTGGATTTTGATATAAATTAATTGTCCCTGAAGCTGCCAAAACATATGAAAATTTCTAGCTGTTAACATCTGATTCTATGTATTCTGCTTGTCACCACTCCTTCTGCTTCTGAATTCAATTTGAAAGCATATATCACTGTATGGGAAAACCAGCCATTTTTTACATCTAACCTCTCATCACCTTTAAGCTGTAATGTCATTTGTAATCTAGTCAAACTTGTGTAATTTATATGTGCGTACATGGAGGATAGAAAGCACATGTGTGTTTGAGTTTTCTGTACATTCAGTGTTCTGTTTTATGTCTTTTCTTTATGATTCATTACTTCTCATTTGACATATTCCTTAAATATGTTTTTACAAATGAAAAACAAAGGGAAAAATGAATGTTCAAATTGGTTTGAGTTTTGAAAGGGCCATAAGTTTATATATTTATCTACATAGATACATCAGATAATTACATATCTGATAGTCTAGACTGAGAAAGAAAGAAATGGAACAGTATAGGATACCTTTTCTTTCTCTTTGCAGCTGGTTGCAAATGGATTGTTCTGCAGAATATTTTGTAATTTTTTGAGATTATCTTCATGACAAAGTGTTGATCGGTCAAAGGTTGAACTTGAAAATCTTGGAGGTTTTTTCCCACCTAAATGATTCTGTGATTCATAAAAACATTCCTGTGTTAGAGTTTTACAGTAATATGGCTGGGTTCTTGGCCTTTTGTCTGTTTTAAGTCTTATTGTGGAAAGGTTTTATTATTATGAAGGTTTTCTTTTTTTTTTTTTTTGAGTATTTCAGAAGGTAAGTTCATGAAATGTTTTTACTGTCTGTGGATTCTGATATATCCATAAAATGGTGACTGATCATGGGAAATCAACCATTTCTTTTTCCACAGAAGCAAAATATAAGTGGGTTTTTTTCATCACCAAAGAAAATAAACTGTATACCAAACAAACTAATTATGTGGGACTTCATTTTGGTAATGATTTAAACTGGTTCAAGAGAAAATGGTGAAATGTGGTTGAATTCAGTGTGTGGAAGTTTATGTATGGGAAAAGTGAATAGTCATCTTTAGAGTCACTCGTCTAAATGTGTTTTTTTCTTTACCTTACAGTGACCCAGGGTGGGGATGCAGTTGCATCTGATACATGTCCTGATCCTGGAATTCCTGAAAATGGGAAAAGGGTAGGCTCTGACTTCAGGTAGGCATGTTGAGTTTTCTATATGACTAAAAGGAAGGTATTTCCTGTTACATGTATACAGAGCATGTAACTACAGATGTGTATAATTTCCCTAATGTCAAATTTATTGATTCTTTGTCAAAATAGCTCCAGTCCATTGCATATCTTGAAGTTATTTTGCTTGTTTCTTTTTTTTAAATCAATGCATTTTAAAAAGGAATTTTACAGCATAATAATCTCATCTATATAAAAAAGGTAGAACTCTCTGGACAGCACAGAAGAAGCAGAGAGTATTAATTGTTTTCCCACCATGTAAAAGCTGTTAAAAAACTTGGGGAACATGTCAAATTCAGTGTCTGAGGCTGTGCTGAACACCAGCTCCTTGCTTTTTTTGTTGTTGTTTTTATCTTTTGTTATATTAAATATAAAAATAATGAAAAGAAATAATAATTTAAAAAAAAATAAAAAATAAAGAGACAAGGTCAAATGGACCCTTGTGGAGAAGGGAGGAAGTTTATTCCTACCCTGCTGAGGAATAAAAGCACAGACTTCAAGGTGCAGCAGAGAAGAAGATCAAAGGAAGAAGATGGGAGCCTCCAGCTTGTGCAGAGATTTATGAATTGCCCAGCACAGAATGAACAATCAGACCTAAGAACAACTGGAAAGGAACAATTCATAGAAATTATGAGTAATTGTGCAAAATTCTTCATAAAGCAAATTAGTCCAACTTAGTTCCTGAGTCATGGCTCTTCCAAACTAGGTCATGACAGAGAGGAAAAATAAATTAAAAATCTATTCTATTTCTGACTGACATACTATTTTCTTGATTTTTCTCTCTCTATCCTCAAAGGAGTTTGAGAAATCATAAAAAATTCCAACATTAAGAGATTCAGTTGTATGCAAAGTCAAATTTTCATTAGTGACAGGGTAGCAGTTTAATGTGTTTTAAAAAATAATGAAGTGAAATAAGCTTTCAATAAATAGACTAGAGAGACAAACTGTCCAGAAGATGTTTACTGTTGTCTCTTCTATGTATTCTGATTCAACTTGTCAAGTACAGCTGCTGTAAATGAAATTGTATGACACAAAAGTATAGTATGCATTTCCTGCCCAAAGGACTGCTGTTTTAGGGAAACAAATCTAATTTTTATCTAGGTCTATTAATGCTTGATGTATTGAACAGAGAAACATCAGTCAGTAGAATACTAGGCTAAAATATAACTCTTTCTCAAGATGTATCAAAGTGTTTGTGTGTATTCATCTAAGGAACACCTGTATACTTCCACTGTTATTTTGGAGATTATTTTATTTTACTATTTATGCAGGAATACCTCAGTTTCCCTCCCCTGCTTAAGTCTCTCTTCATAAAGCCATAAGTGGTGTAGAAGACATCTCCTCTGAATTCTTCCAAATCAAATACTTAGTTGAAAGAATTAAGGGCAGCATCTAGAATTACTTTGTTATCAATTGAGAGAGAAAACGATCTCTGGAAAGTGTTAAGCCTATAGCCTAAATGTGTAGTAGAAAACATCAGGAATGAAAACTTGAAGGGGACTTTCTGACACCACTAATTCTAGATACCAGAGTAAGTTCAACAAGTTGGGATGTTGAGGGAGCCTGAGCCCTTGACATACAAGTGTCTCAGTGTTCTGGGTTTGCTCTACTTTAAGAGAATCCGAAGGAGCTTGTTGCTTTCTACAGCTACTAGACAGGAGAGTGCAGAGAAAACAAAGCCAGATTCTTCTTAAAGGTAAACAGTGACAGGACTAGAGGCAATGGTGGTATATTGTAAATTACTGCTAGATTCAGGATTTAAGAAAAAAAAAAAATCACATTTCTACTATTAGGATGGTCAAATACTGAACTTTAAGAAAGAATTTCTAGAATCTCCATTCAGGGAATCATTCAGAACTCACCTGAACAGGGCTCTGAGTGCTCTGTTACAACAGAGCTTGCTTGGAATGGGGCATTGGACTAGATGACATCCTCTTCCAATCTAATTTATTCAGTGAATCTATAAATGTCATACAGTATTTAGGTGTTCATGACAAACAGTAGGCCAAACAGATCTCATCTAGTTATGGTCCAAGTCAGTGGCATATGAACAAGTCTTAAGAAACAATAGCAGCTCATAAGAACCCTGGTAATCCTGAGGAGGGTAAGAGAGAGAATTATTTCTCTTCCACTCTAGACTGTAGTCTGTAATTTGAAAGAAAAAGGGTATTAGAATATTTTTGGTGTAACAGGTTCAAAGATCCAAAGCATGTGAACCCCAATATGGGAGAGCTCAACAACAAATTTCCCAGCAACTTGTTAATACACCAAGCCCAAAAGAACCTTAAAGCTCAAAGTATATTTTTAAGATATCTGAGGGAATCTAGTGTCAAAGAACCTTGTAAAACATAGACAACTGTATTTTGAACACAGTCTCTTAGGAATGAATGTGGGTTAAAGGTATCTTAACTGTTTGCTTCTTCCTTATGAGCAATGCTTACTGAATGGACAAATTAAGGCTATTTCCCTCCCTCCTTTACCCCATCCAGCCTCTGATAATATTTTCATTTCACCAAGTGTATCTTACTGTTCATGGAAATTAATGAATGCATAAGGTGTTCAACAAGCAATCTCATATAAATTAAGATAAATAAAATGTTGTATACTTTGATCACATTAATTATGTGCCTGTTTTGGGCCTCCAATTCTGAATATTATTTGAGAGAAACAATAACATTTTGTTTTCCTCCTAAACCTTACTTGTTATCTGAAGACAGATGCAACAGCAAGTGTTTTTCATGTACTTTAAAGTTCATTAATATCTTTTTAAAACACATTTTAGCTATCTTAATGTAAGCTGTCTAAATCTAGCCAGACATTTAAATAGAGAATTTGGCTGGAATTTAGTTTTTGTTTCTCTGAAATGACAAATCAGTATATTCCCCAGGAGAGGGAAAAATAGTATTTGCTGTTGCTTGCATTTCTCCTGTGTAATAAAAATACTCTGGAGAATAAAGAAAGGCAATGTTTTTTTTCTTTTCTAAGAGGCAAGTATAAACACCAGAAGGAGCTATTGTTCTTGTCAAGAGTATGACAACTGTGAATATTAGTCTGAACTAAAACATGTGAAAATGCACATTATTCAAAATCTTTTCCAGTCTACTGAAAGACATGTTGTAAGTGGGATTGATGGAAAGGCAGAGGGTTTATTTTCAAGACAGCCTGATACTCAACTGATCCGGTGATGACAAGTTCTTTGAAATGGGTGTCATCATTTTCAGCATAATAATGGCATTCACTCTAATATCATAAAGCAAACCAATAGGTATTGAAATCTTAACCTTTTCATTCTGTCCTCCTGCCACGCTTTTTCTATGTTTGTTCGAGAAGTAGGGAGGAGATATTCAGTAATTTTAAAACAATCCAGTGGGTAGTTGGATTCATTTTGGGGGACAAATGGTAAGTTAGACTTTGCTAGATAAATGAGAACATTATCAGTACAATTTTGTGTTCAATATCACATTTTATTTTTATGTGAGATCTAAAAATAGTTTGTTAATCTGTCGATTGTTAAAATGAAATCTGAAATGGATATAATCAATACCATTTCATCTCTCCTTAAATATGGTATGCTATGTGTGGTAAGATGAAAATGTAGTCATTTTCCACAATTTCACCAACACTTGTAACACAAATAGATTTCCAATTTTCAAAAGAGTTTTTGAAAGTTAAATTAACTTTTTAATATTATTATTGCTTTAGGTTATTATTTTATGTTTTTAGAAGTGGCTTCTTCCAGTCAGATTCTAGCCATTTTATAAACCCACAGATTTTTCTTAGAGTTCAAATTTAAAATAGAAAAAAATAGGAAACAGATATTTAAAGTTTGTACAGAGAAATATCAAAACAAAACACAATACTTCCAGTGTCCGCAGATTTGCACAGTGACTAGGGAGATGGAGATTTAAAAAAAAAAAACAAAACCAAACCAAATCAAAACAAAAACCCCAGTTAAAAACATTTATTCTTAACAAGTGGATATTAAATGAAGCAATAATGTTCTTTGAAATGTGGCCTTTTTAAATGGGAAGCTGCCAAGCATAATCAATGGAGAGACCAAGCAATTTGGATGTTGTTTAGAAGTTTTAGTGTAGTTTGTGTGGTCCAGTTGCATCCCCTCTCCTAAGAATAAGCAGCTTTTGAGTACTTCATATTCCTATCTTGCTCTTTAATGTGAGGTTTTTTGCTATTTTTCTTGTTTGTTCTTACTGTGTTGCATTCATCATATTTATTTTGTGTTCCTTAGTTTGTGTTCAAACATTTAAGAGGATTGTACCCACTGTATAAAATATATGACCTTCACATTAATTGCCCTTAGATCCAAGGTATTTCCAGAGCTCTAGGAAAAAACAAAACAAAACAATGCAAACAAATAAACTCCAAAAAAACCCACCAAACAAAACCAAACCCTGAAATACATACTGTGTAAAACAATATTGAAACAAATTGGATCATCATAAGTGTATAGGTTAAAATAGTATACAATATTTTATATTTGCATTTATAAGACTTTTAAAAGTATGTCTGTAATGATCAAACCCCAGTCTAACATGAAAACTTTCACTTACTGCATCAGACATAAAAATATTTTTATTCCTCCTGTTCATTTGGGTGGTTTTATTGTTTGGGATTTTTTTCCCCCTTCTTTCTTTTTTGGGGCATTTTAAATTATAAATTGCTATTGCAGATATCCAGTAATTATGCATTTCATTTCACTCTAATTTTTGCATGTGCACAGTTTTGTAATTGCCCTTAGGTGTCTTAATAGTATCAAAGTCCATGGAAATGTTGAAGTTTTCATGTTGGTTCACACCTCATTGCACTTTTGGGAGAGTCTTTATGTAATATGATTTTTAAATACTGCGGTTCTCAATTTGCATTCATCACAACTAGGTAACTGCTTGTTTTCTGTTTCCTTTGAGTAAGAAATTTAGAGCTCATAATTTTAGAAGATATGAGAAAATGTATTTTAAAAATATGTGGGTTTTGCATTCAAATGTCAGATTAATTAATAATAATACTTTCTTTCCAAAAAAAGAGAAACTAATTGTATATTAATTTGATGTATTTATTTCAAATCATGCTTGGTCTATTTTTCTGAGGGTTTTAAGAATGTTCTGAAGGATGGTAGATTATGACATCTAAAACAAATACAATTTTAGAAAATTATATTACTCTTCAAGGATTTCATGCATTTCACATGAATTACAGAAGGAAATGGCCAATATTTTCCTGGCTTTTCTGAGTTTTCACATTTCACAGCTCAAAGTGCTAGAACAAAGTAGTTTTTAAAGCTTTCCTAGATTTGGAGCATCATACTCAAATTTTACAATTAACAACAAAGGAAAAGAAGGAAATCCTATTAAGGTTTCATGAAAGAACTGAAAGAACTAAAAAAACTATAGAAATACATCACAATATTGATAAAAATTCTAGTTAGTGTTTGTGAGATCCTCAGAGAAACAAAGAAAATACTTGTTCTTGAAGGGCAGGAATGAGCTGGATGATAGTAAATGAGGTTATTTGTATTTCTCCACAGCACAATTATAGACACTGAGGTTTCTGACTGCCATCCAGCAATCCCCTGGTGTTTAGGACTCTATAACTTAGGAAGACTAAACTGAGAAATCTCCTTTATTGTGATCACTTAGTACACAACATGGAATTATCTAATATAGATTTAAAAGTGCACAAAAACAAACAGCAGGACCAGTTGGTTATAATGGGGAAGATAAAATGTCACAAATAATAAATGGAAGCAGACATGTAAGTACTGTTTAGGAAAGCTCTCTTTGATATAGGCAGTAACTGTATACGGTTTTTTATTAATTCTTCATAAAGATTGGTCAGCATAAATCATTCTAAAAGGGGCAGATTTCAATGTTCTAAGTGTAGCAGTAAAATTTTGGTCCTAAAATAAGTTATCATTTAGCATGATTTTTGACTGAAAAATTCAACAAGGTCAGGAGTATTTAATGAATTATTACCATTGGATGAAGTAATTATTTTCTGGTTGTTTATTTTAACAAATTACCACATCTAGCTGCTTATTCTCTCATTTGAGAGAATATAGAGAGCTTGAAGTTATTAATGAAGTACATTCTGCTGGCTGAAAAAATTGTGATTATATGTTTTCTTTAAAAATGTGTGTCTCTATGCATTCATTGAACTCATACTTTAAATAATCAAACTTACAGTCATAATAGTTCTCTATTCCTGGCCACCTTCCTTAAAATAGTAGACCAGACTAAATAGTAGACCAGTTTCCTAGAGCATAAGTTGTTTTTTATGAATACAACATTGATAGAGTAGAATTTACACCCTAATTTCTTTGGATCTTGAAATATTGTCATTTGGTGCCATTTACATTTATTTGAGGAAGTTGATATTTAAAATATATTTTAATTCCTTCCTTCTTCCTCATTTGTTTCCTAGGGTGGGTGCAAGTGTACAGTTTTCCTGTGAGGATAATTATGTGCTGCAAGGTTCTAAGAGCATCACTTGTCAGAAAGTGACAGATACATTGGCTGCCTGGAGTGACCACAGGCCAATTTGCAGAGGTAAGTGCTATTCTTTGAATTTTTTCCTCAAGTTTGGATGGATAATTTATAATTTTTGCTTAAACATGCACTAAAACAATGCTCAAAACAAAAACAAAAAAAAACCAACAAAATTCCCAACTGTATTTCATGTGTATGTATGATTATTTATATAATAAGACCTTTATGTAGCTTGAAGCATGTAATCAAATATATAGAAAGAGTATCAATTTAGGAAGCTACTTTCCTTTCAACAGTTTTAATTTCACTTAATCTTCTTATTGTCATGTTAAACTTATTTTAAGTAGAACTAGTTAGGTTTATGTTAAACTTTTCTAATTCAATTCCTAGATAGGAGGTCCTCACAATCCCATTTTGTTCCTGTCAGTCCTAGATATTTAACTGGTCCTTTTTTTCCAGTAAATTCCTTTATCATTCATCTATTTTTCTCAACTTTTCAGATTACTTAACCTTCTAACTTAATTTAAATGCCTTCCTATTGTGGTCTAGACCAATGAATGA
>JAOXXN010000446.1:95665446-95681550 GCA_026770055.1 Myrmophylax atrothorax
ACTAAACAGAAACACAACAGTTCCACACCACCAGTAAACACACTCAATAACCCCGAAGAAAAGCAACAGGAAAAATAGAGCCACTTCCCATTAACACGCATACACCCAGTGAGCTATAGCAAATTACAACTAATAAGGTATAAGAAAAATAAAGTAAGAATTTCGTGGCTTACCCCTGCAATATTGATGGAAGTGGGGAGACAGGGTATCTCTCCAAGTTGCCCTCCCAGAGGTGGAAAGGTTTGTTCCCAAGCTTCAGTGAAACTGCATTTCTTTTATATCTTTTTTTCCTCTAGGTGTCTGTGTGACCCATAGGCAGCCTGGTTGGGGGGGTGATGCAGATGCCCTGAGGTGAGGTGGGCCTTTGAGAAGATATCACAAAGGGAGTCTTGCTATTTCTTAAGACTTCACCCTATGTTAATCTTATCAGTTTGAAAGCCTTTGTCCTCTGCTGGAGCACCCTTCCAGGGGGGCCTGAGGTGTCTCCCTCAACCCATTCAGGCTTATCAGGGGCCATCACCCCACACCAGGGAAAGCTACACAGTACCTCAGCTTAGCCTGAAGCAGGCACCTGGATGCCACTGAAAAATAACTCTTTTAGCTATACTTAATCCAGTGAGAGATTAGATACCTAAAGCAACTTTAGACACAAATGGGTAAACATCTACATTTAAGTGTTTTAGATCAAATTTCGGTTACTTACTTCACCATAGGCTTCTTATACCATTTGAGATTCCTGAAGTAACCCTTCCTGGCCTCCAGCTGCTGTTTCAGAAAATTGTAGACCTCTCACAGATCCTATATCTTCAGGTAACATGTGGATTTTACCTTACCCTTTCAAATGACACCAGCCAACTATTTAGATTTATGCTGATTTCTATCCGTAGTACTGATTTCTGCAACAAGTTTCTATTTACTTTGAACATTTTTTTTCTATAAAAATAAGGTAAAAGAATCATAGATCACAGAATCACAGCATATGCTGAGTTGGAAGGGATCCACAAAGATTATCAAGTCCAGCTCTTAGCCCTGCACAGGACCATCCCCAAAAGTCACGCCATGTGCCTGAGAGTATCGTCCAAATGCTCCTTGAACTCTGGAAGATATTTTGGACATGTCTCATGTCTATGCAGTTCTTTAAGTTTAAATAATATCCATACATCTACAAGACTAGTCAGGAGGATGATCCAGAGAACTACAGGCCTGTCAGCTTGATCTTGGTACTGGAAAAGTTCATGGAGCACATCACATGGCATGTGCAGGACAACCAGGGATCAGGCTCAGACAATATGGGTTTATAAAAGGCAGTTCCTGCTTGACCAACCTGATCTCCTTCTATGACAAGGTGACCTGCTTAGTAGATGAGAGAAAAGCTGTGAATGTTGTCTGCCTGGACTTTGACACCATTTCCCACAGCATTCTCCTGGAGAAACTAGTTGCTCATGGCTTGCACAACTGTGCTCTTTGCTGGGGGAAAAACTTACTGAATGGCTGAACTCAAAATGTTGGGGGTGAATGGAACTAAATCCCATTGGCAGCCAGTCACTAGTGTTCCCCAGGACTTGGTGTTGGGGATGGTCCTGTTTCACATCTTTATCAATTATTTGGATAAGGGGATAAAGTGCATCCTAAGTCAGTATATGTAGATGATACCAGGTTGAGTGGGAGTGTTGATCTGCTGTAGGGCAGAAGGATCTACAGAGGGATCTGGACAGGCTGGATTGATGCGCTAAGGATAACCGCATGAGGTATACCAAGGTGACATGCTGCATTCTGCCCTTGGGTCACAATAACCCATGCAGTGCTACAGGCTGGGGGAGGAGTGGCTGGAAAGCTGCTCAGCAGAAAGGGACTTGGGTGTGCTGGTCCGCAGCCGGCTGAATATGAGCCATCAGTGTGTATGGGTAGTCAAGAAGGACAATGATATCCTGGCAAGTGTCAAAAATACTGTGGCCAGCAGGACCAGGGCAGTGATTGTCTCCCTGTATTCAGCACTGGTCAGGCTGCATTTTGAGTGCTATGTTGATTTTTGGGTCCCTCACTTCATGAAACATGCTGAGATGCTGCAGTGTGTCCAGAGAAGGGTTATGGAGCTGGTGAAGGGTCTGGAACACAAGTCTGTGAGGAGTGGCTGAGGGAGGGAGTTGTTTAACCTGGAGAAATGGAGACTCAGGGTAAACCTCTTGACAACTACCTGAAAGGAGGTTGTAGAAGGATGGGAGTTGGTCTCTTACACCATGTCTCAAGGGAAGGAAAAAGAGGAAATTTCTTGAAGCTGCACCAGGGAAGGTTCAGATTGGATATTAGTTAAAAAAAAAAATCATTTCAAGAGTGGTTTGGCATTGGAATAAGTTGCCTGGGGAGGTGGTGGAGTCACCATCTCCGGAAGTGTTCAAGGGGTGTCTGGATGTAGTACTTGGGGATGTGGTTTAGATGTGATTGTGGGGGTGCTGGGTTGACAGTTGGACTAAATGATCTCAAAGATCTCTTCCAACCTTGATCATTCTGTGATACAATTAAGAAGCACTTCTGTGGTAGTTTTTGCTTGCTTACTTCTTTCCTTTTGTCTCTTTATGAGTCCTGTGGATGTGTCAAGTGTATCTATCTTTTGATTGCTGTTTCAAAGATTCTCACTGAAGAATTCTCTTATAAAGTTTTATGACCACTCAAGCTTTGAAACATTTTATATTGCACTGATGTTGGTAAGAGACTGTTTTCAGCATAATTACTTTCACTTCATGTTTTTTAATTAGGCCAATCAAACTACAATTCCTGAATTGGATTTGCAATAAGGTGCTAAAAAGGAGGTGGTATCTTTAATACAGCACTAGTTTTATGATAACCTAGTATCTTTTATAATAAGCTTTATAATTCTAGCTGTGCGTACTCTGAAGTCAGGGGTTGGACCAGATGACTTCCAGGGGACACTTGCAACCTAAATGATTCTCTGATTATCAAAGTGATTTCAAATTGGAAACATTTTATGTGTTCATATATGCATTTCCATTCTTGCAGACGTTAGAATTGCCAAGCTTATCTTTGTGGAATTTTTAGTACTACAGAATGTTTATACAGAATTTTAAAGAAATTGCAACTTTTCATTTAAGCCCTGTACAATGCTAATTATTATTCCCAAAAGTATTTGATAGTACAAACATAATTTTACAAAAGTTAGAACCAAGAAAAGTATTTTATACAAATGTTAAAAAAAATTTTACAGTTCAAATATGGCATTATGCAGGAATTTTAGTTCTTACTTGTAAATGTCTCATTAAACTGGGTTTGCCACTGGTATTTGGACTTTAGTGTGTGTGGTCTTTTCCTTGTTCAAGCAGACAAGAAATGAGTATTTAAAATCAAGAATATCTTTAAGATACTAAATTAACATTTTTATTCTAAAAGCCATTACAGTAGTTTAAATTATTTTATCTTCAAAAAAAACAAACCCAAAGAATAGTAACGTCCAATTCTTTTAAAAGTTATATGACAGCTTTAGTAGACAAGAATAATATTTAGAGGTATGGTTTCAGTGTTTAAATATTGTATTCAACTTTTGTTTTCAGTTCACTTTGGACAGCTTCATCATATGGGGGCCAAAGATTTGTGTAGTATTTTTTGACCCTTCTAGTGTTGTTCCAATGTATTGTTTTATCATGAATAAGTAAATGTCAGTTTAAACATAATTAATTCACTTCACCTTCAAGAAGTAACCTGTCTTCTTATTCCACTTGAGTAAGACACTTATTTGAGTACTAAAGATGCAGGCATAGCTGTCAACAATTAGGGCAGTCATATACTGCTACTACTATTGTTATTATTGTTATTAGCATTATCATCATTATTTTTATAAAGCTCTGTGGGTGTTAGCAGCTAAAAAGTTTCAAAATTATACTGATCAATTCTTATTTTCCCCCCCAATGTTCTGCATGCATTAGAATTCAGAGAATCTGTAGTTAGTTTCACAAATTAATTTTCTAAATTCTAAGGGCCTGAGGAAATCTTCCTGGTTGTAAGCTGAATCCTAGTGTCTCTATCCCAGATGGAAAACTGAACAGTCTATATATGTCCTGGAATTCACTGAATTTTTCAATTGACAGTTATTGAGTGGTCTGAATCAGATACAATGAAACAAGGAGAGAGAAAAGAGATAATGGTTATTATTGACATTCAGTATATTGATTTCTCTAACAAAAGTGCAGCATTTTTTGTGCCGTGAAAAATGCTAATATCAGAGTCCAAAGGTCCCTGATGAAACATAATGGGCAGAATTAATCTCCACAAGCCATTTTCTGAGACTTTCTACATATTCATATTTGCCCTTTGTTCACGTTTTTAAATTATCTTTGCCATCACAGAATGAAAAATGCTTTTAATAAAAAGAGAGAAGTGCTATTCTGTACAGAATCTGCAACAAATGTTTTGAGAGTAGCACTTTTGAATAGTCTTTTATAATAATGGACAGTTTGTAGTAATAGAAACAAAATTGATATATGCTTGCACTACAATTTTCTAGATTATACAGAATATATTGGAAAATTAAGAAACATTTTATATTACCATTTTACAGTTGCTTTTTTTTCTCCCTGTAGTATATATTGCTGTGATGTATCTTCCATAGGAAAAAAAGTTTAGTATCAAAAAGACAAAATTAGTCTTATTGCAGCTGCAATCCAGTCTCCAGATTCAAATTTATTTTTCATACAGAGTAATACGCAAAATGCCTAAAGAATTAATATGCTAGTAAAGCTTTATTAAAATCATTAGGCTATATCTAACTCTCTAAACCTATCTGTAACCTTTTAATGGAGGCACAGTATGTCCAGAGATGTAATTCAAGCTTTTTTTTTTATTATTTAGCTAATAAAAATGCTATCAAATAGACACTGATAGTGATAAAGGGAGAATAAAATAGCTTGGAAATGACATTATAGATCCTGATTTAGAATTAATAACGCTATGGTAGTCTCAAATGCATTTATTTTTTAGTATTATCTAAATTTGTAATTCACAGAGAGCCTTGCTTTTTATTTTTCCCTTTGAAAAAGTGATTAAGGGGCAGGAATACAAGAAGAATAAATCTCCTTTATCATGCCATATCTGCATTTTGAATTTTTTTAATAAATTATTACATGTAAAAGTACTATTTCCTGTGATAGGAAAGTAAATGTTGAACTTTGAATTGACATCAGGCATAGTTTTTTTCTCACTCAGTCTTACTGATGGTTTGTGTCTCTTAACAGCATGGGACAGAGAGCTGCAGAATAAGATCTTGGCCATATTATTGGCAGGTATTATGTCCTTCCTTTAGGCACAAACTAAATTGTGGTTAAAGCAAATGGTAGTGGAAACCAAACAGAAATAGTAATGTAGTTAGTAATGTTTGTGGGACCAAACAAAAAAATAACTTCACATTAACAATCTTCTCTATTTCTACTTTTTATTTTTCTATTGATGTCTTTTTAGTGAGGAACAATGAATAAGCAATTATGTGCTCTTACCAGTAAGCTATACATGGTTTTAACTTCTTTGTTCTTTGTTTGCTCAGATTTTAGGTAGATACAAAGGCTACATATTTACCAGAACGCAGTAGTGCATGGTAGAAATCAGGTACCTGTTATTCTTTATTTGTTTAGTTGGTTGATATCTTTCTTGAAGATTCAAGTCAAATTGACACAGTTTTGCAGTTGAGGTCTCATAAATGTTAAGGACAAAATATGTCTCCCCATTTGTTGGAGACTACTATGTATGCTCTTTTATGATGTCTGACTTTTTCAGAGAGGTGACTGATGATTTGTGTTCAGCTCATGCTCTATAATGACATTCAGATCCTCTTCTAAAGAGCTGTTACCTGACTAGCTGTCACTCATTCTGTAACTGAGCAGTACATTGCACCATTCTAAATCTAGTCTCCTATTTAATAACAATTTTATCTTTTTTCTCCATCTTTTTTTTTTTTCCCTGGTTAGGCAAACACTTTGTTTTCTAAACCTGTCTACTGTGTACTCACAGTCATTCTCAGTGTAGAAACTTAAATATTGACATACAGTTTGTTTTTAAAAAATACCATGAAAAGAAATGTCTAAGTCTCTATGCATCTTTAAAATCTGAAGTTAAAAAACACTAACTACTGTCCAAATAACTTTAGGATGGCTCTAGGTTTAGTTTTGCTGAAGAATCAGTAGTTAAATAATCAGTGATTCTCTAACACTATCTAACTCAGCAAGGAATGAAACCAGTTCACATCTGGTATCTATTGTGACTGAAATCAAAAGGGTACACTTCAGCTAGACTTATAATACAAAGACAAAATAGTGACCTTTTGATAATTTAAATGTTTTAGCCAGTATCTTCACAACCAAACTGTATTTCACACCTAGCTGTATTCACCAATACAGCTGACAGGGCTGGGGTCACCAGTTTACACGTGGTAACTAACACCAATAGTTTTGTTTCATGAACATTGTACAGGCAGGAGGTACAGGGAAAGAGGAAAAGAAAGAAAAAGGAAGATCCAATAAAACAGATTAACCAAAGAACATATTTTAGAAATTTTAATATTTTTTACAATATTTTTGACGTATGATACAAGTCTATTTTTAAATGCCTACACTTTTTTTAGAAATAAGTAGACTTAGTATTAAAAATACTTATTATTAAAAGGAATAAAATAAGAGTATCCTGACATAGCATCCAAAGAGAAGTCATTAATAAGCCTTTCAATAAGGGCAAAGGAAATATATACAGATGAAATCCAGGGACCCTATGTAATATATGACTTCAGATTTTGTTTTGAATATGGTAGAACTTTTGTTGATTTATATTTACAACATTCAGAAAAACAGGAGCAGAAGTCTGTTAGGATAAATTATCTATCCTGAGAGATGACATTTAGTAATATTTGATCAAGAATTTTATTATCCACTCATTTGCAAATACCAAATTTGCTTGCTGAGGCATAATTGGTGTAGATTCATAACACAGGCAGGTGTGACAGTTTTCACCATAAAACATTGTCAGAACTGAAACTGTAAATATAAATCTGTAATTTCATATATTTCTGTCAACTTTTCATTCACTTTGAATTCTAAATCATAAAGTATACAGATAGATCAAGGATCATGAGTATGGAATGATTTTATTTGTATAGGTATACATATGCAAATAAAAGATAAATTCAAGAAGTACATACTGAGAATGGGAAAATTATTATTTCCAGATAGTAAGTTTAACAACAGAAAAATCAGACTCCAAAAGCTAGTTTCTATTTTCAAATGTTTTCAGGTATGCCATAGCTAGTCTCAATAATTCTGATTAAATCTCCTTTTATTCTTAAAATGCAATAGATTATGTTGCAATAGGCATACTTGTGCAATTCTACAGTTTTATATACACATAAGCTATATAATTAAAAAGAACAAGAATGTATTTACCCCTAATTTGAGTTAAGCTTTTGAAAAGGTACACCTAGCTGTGTCTTTTTTAAGACTCAGGAATGAGGAAAACCAGACAAATTTTGGAGGCAAAGGCACTTTTAAAAATTCTTAATTCAGATCAAAGAATTAACTCTGTAACTGTTTTGAATATGTAGGCAATGGAGTTTTTTACTATAAAAATGGTGCCAAGATGTTGCAAGTATTTATATTTATAGAAGATTCTAAGCTCATTTTGCTATATAAATATGAATAGTCATTGCCATTAATTATAGCACCATAGAAAAGAAAGAAAAGGTTAAACAATATATATCAGAAAAATGCAGTAAAATTTAATCTGCTGAATCTACTGTCATTTGTAGGATTCCTGATTGCAAGAGGATAACTCAGTAAAAAGAAATCAAAATCTTATTCACAGACAAAGAAGAAGCACACAGTATGTTTCAGTAAAGCCAAGAATTGTTGCTACGATAGAAAACCTAACAGTTCAATTCAAGAAAATTATTAATATACATTTATCTATACTATTTATGGTATGTTTTATGTGTATTAGGTACTGGGTTTTTTTTCTCTATTTGTTACCCCTAGAGCCAATTTTGTCCCACTCTAAGTCTACATTTCTTGACCTGTGGTGAGTGGTCACACCTGTGGTGAGCTGTGGGATATAGCTTTTTAAAAGTCATAAATATCTCACTCTAATGGCATAACAACTAGTTACAGCTGTCTGTATAAAATGATAGTAGTACTATTCAAAAAAAAAAAAAAACAGAGTAAACTAGCCATAGAGACCTGGTCAATAATAGAAATTGCTGTCATAAAAATAAAGTAAAACAAAGCTGCAGCTGCCCCCCAAAAAAGTTCAGACAGGGAATACCTGGCAAGCACCAATCTTGAAGCCCTGAAAGTTCAGTGCAAAGGTGAACTAGCTTGTTTCTAGGAATAGCATTACTGCATTACAGGACTATGTGGTTGTAAGATAGTAGGGAGCAAAGGATGAATCAGTGAAGTCAGTTGTAATGGAAAGTTACTCTAGGAGGCTGACTGGGCATTCTAATGGTGGTTGGGTGTATAAGACTTATTAATATGCAGGTGCATTTAAACTTACTATACATATAATAAAACATCCACAGTATAAATTAATGACTGGTTTAATGATATTCACTTCTCTTACAGTATATATAAATGGTTATAAGGTTTTGTATGTCTCAGCTGAAGGACGACAGCAGATATTTATTTCTCAGAAAGGAGTCTATATTCAACAGTAAAATATTTTGGAATGACCACTGCATCATAAAAAACCCAACCCAAAACAAAACAAAACAAAAACTCCTCAAACCTAGTGAAGCTGGTATATGTATGTATATGTATATCTGTAGGTGTAGCTATAGCTACAGCTATATGCATTATTTGACTGTATGTTTGTGTACATGGAAAATATGGGAGTTTGATATATACAGTAGGTAAAACTATTGTGTTTGGTGATATTAATTAGTTATATTGGGAAATCCAAAATTGCTTTCTGCTATTTATATCTGAAAATCTGATGCATTTAATAATACACTTCCAGTGTGCATATCTCAAGTGTACACTTGAGGGAGTTTCCCCATAGAAACATAAATTTCAGTGGGAATGAGCAGGGATGTGTTTTTCAATTCATGAACATTTCCTCATGAAATCCAATTACATGTCCACAATGGGTTTGATTCATGCCCACTTTACATTTTTTCATCTGCAGTTACACATGTTTTATCAGGCCTCTGATCATCTGTGCCTCAAGTGACTGTCATGCTTTTAACCATGTTTCTGTTTCAAGTCATCCTAAGTCTCTTCCAGGATGAAGATGTCCTGTACTTTCGATCAGTGGGTGTGATTATGGAGCATCCTCAGCAGAGCATGAAAATGTCATTACTTGTGCTGCTCTCCATGTCAAATTTCAGTCAGAAAAAAAAAATGAAATTTTGAATAATTAGAAAATAGTGGGAACCCTAATGCTATAATCAAATTTTCTTTCATCATCTCACTAAAGTCTGAAAGAAAAATTTGCAGATATCACAGAATCAACCTCAGGCAAATAGATTTTCCTTCTAGTTTTGCTACAGGCCAACATGATTGTTTACATTGGCTATGTTTTTTTCAGCAATTGGGGAGTAGCAGATAAGTAGCACTGAAATTTGGCATAATGCCACACACCATACCAGAAAACTTGGGTGCTACATGAGTGCATGGCTTATAGTTTTTTCAGATGACTGTGACTGATTTCTTTATTTGTTTGGATTTTTAAGTATATTGTTGCACATCTGGATTCCTAATTTTGTTCTTAATTTCATTTTGTAAAGTTTTGTGATTTCATGTAACTGAAGTATTAATGAAATTCTTTGTTCTATCTAGATAAACATTTTGTGATGGGGAGATAGATAAGTGAAAGGTTATTTGTAATTCATAGCGTGGGAATGAAACATTAGAAGATCTAAACATCTTTTGGTTTGCTCTTTATCATTATGTTTTATAGAATATTTGAACTATTTTTGTAGAAAGGTTTATGTGGTGGAGAAAACACTTTGCTTCACATATTGAAGCAATTTTGTTTAACTTGTACTTAAAATACATATTTAATGAGGAAAGAAAACAGTTATATAAAATACAAATTAATTTTCAAAATCATAGTAATTAAGATTGTTTCACTCTGAAACAACCTGTGAAACCTGATATAATGTTAAACACTATAAACATTATAAACATCCTGACACTATTACAGTGCATCTTCTCTTTCATTTTTCTTTAAAGTTACATAGGCAATTGTGACTGGAGTATTATGTCTGAAATAAGTACAGTTTTAATATACTGCTCTTCTATTAATGTTCATGCATAGCAGAATTGGACAGTTCACATCACAGATCTTTTATTATTCCTTTTATGATTTAAGAGTATCCTTCTCTCAGGAGAGGAAGTGGAGAGGGAGGTGCTGAGATCTTCTCCCTGGGATTCAGGGGTAGGACTTATGGGAGTGGTTCAAAGTTATGCCAGGGGAGGTTTAGACTGGACATCAGGTACCATTTCTTTACCAAGAGAGTGGTCAAACAGTGGAACAGGCTTCCTAGAATGGTCAATGCCCCAAGCCTGTCAATATTTAAGAGGGTTTGAAAAATGCCCTCAATACTACACTTAAACTTTCAGTCAGTCCTGAAGCAGTCAGGCAGTTGAACTTTATGAATGTGAAGGTATTTTTCTACTGAGCTGTTCTGTTCTATTCTATTCTACCTTTATCCTACCTACCTATGCCTATCCTATGTCTATCCTATCCTATCTTATGCTATGCCTGAAAACAAAGTCCACATTGCATGTAGCTCTAACTTCAAGTTACAAAAGGTTACCAATATGTTATTAAGCATAGAAGATGTCAAAGAATAACATTTTTTCCACTTTAAATTTCATTTGTTTTCATTTGTCTTGGTAAAATTTTGTTGTTTTTTTTTTCTGGACTAAATTATTTGTATGTTCTACACTGATTTAAAAGTGTGTCATATCATACTGTAGAGGAAAATTGCAGCTATCCTTAACTACTATTCTCTTTACATTTTAATGGTGTTTTTGCATTATTGCCTCATTTAATACAAACTGACAGAAACTGTTCTGTTTACTCCTTTATAATTGGAATTAGATCCAAATAATGACTTGTGTGCCCAAATATGTTCTTACAGGCCACTATTACCCACATTTTGAGACTAATGACCAGAGATCTTCTTCACTGAGTCTAATATAATTTTTACCAATATAGGTCTACACAAGTGCTTACAAATGCAAAGATGCAAAATCAAGGTAGAGTATATGTGTCAGGCCTGTAATCATTAAAGTCGATCATATTTACTGCTTTCTCTTAATACATATAAACCTCAGGTTACAGCATGAAAATAAAAATATTCATTATCACTGACATGCAAGGGACATTTTCAATAAAAGTATAGGATTTGAGAACGTACATTCAGGTGTGGGAAATTAGATTTTAAAGCTAAGGCTTTCAAATTACTATTATACTATATATACTATCATTACTCAAAAGATTTATTGTGTAATTAGGTTTTGTGTTGTGCTCTTTATTTTTGGAAATTTAAACAATGAGAAGCATTGCTGTAGAAGACTCAAGATGTATGTGCTATCATCATTACAATTATTTATATAGTTTTGGGAGAAATGATACTGTTTTCTCACCATGATCACTAATATAAGATCAATATTTATATATTTAAATGCAAATATTTTCATAAGTAATTTTATTAGAATTAATTTCAATATTTCAATTTGTGACATTGAGGCAATTCTGCTATATAGTTGTGGAGGATTGACCTTGGCTGGCTGCCAGGTGCCCACCAAGCTGCCTTCTTGCTCTACCCTCCTCATCAGGGCAGTGGGAGAAATTAAGGTGAAAGAGTTCATGTGTCATAGTAAGGACAGGGAGATTGCTCACCAGTTAGGCAAAACAGACTCAGCTTGGGGAACATTAATTTATTGACAATTAAAAATAGAGTAGGATGGTGAGAAACAACACTAGAGACTTTTTCTCAAGTCTAACTCTTCTAGACCCTACCTCACTGAGTGGTGCAGGGGTGTGGGGAATGTAGGCTCTAATCAGTTCATTAACAGCTCCTCTCTGTCCCTCCTTCACATTTGTCCCCTGCTCCAGTGCACAGTCCCTCTTTTGGGCTACAACTCTTCAGAAACTGTTTGAATGTGGGTCCTTCTCACAGGCTGAAGTTAACAACTCCCTTCCTTGTTATTTATTCATGGCCTGTAAATTACGAAGTTTGGTGTCACATGCTGACGTTTCTTTTTCCTAGACTGTCAGTAGCTCAAATCTCCACAAAATAACAAGATTGTTCCTTTTCTTTTTTCCTTTAATTATGGTTTGGATTTTTTTGTTGCTCTTGTTTTATTTAAATTTTCATTTATTCTCTGGCTGAAACATATACATTATAGAGGTCGCTTAAATATTGTTGTATTTAGAACTAATTGGGAAAAAATGTGATTTCATGAGATAAAACAATGTAATTTTGTGAGGTATGACATAAACTTCCAAAATCTCACTTATTTGTGAGGTAAACATTAAACCAATTTCTTTTTAATGGGTTGAAGTGATAGAAGAATATTTCAACAGGAAAATCTTTATATATTCTCTTTAATGTAACAAGGCTAGAAATTTACCCTTGAATTTTGACTACTATAATAATACAGGGAATTATTCAGAAAACAATTTGCTTCTTATATCAAAAGTGCACTTGGGCCAACAAGGCATGTAGTTGTATATTTAAAAAATATACTAGGAAGAAAAGCTGAAGGGAAAATGCAACTTTCAAAATTAGTTTAAGTTAATCTATTAATATGAATGCCAAAATTGCATATTCATAACTTTTTGTTATTCATAATTTAGAGACAGAACAAACTTATTTGCATCTTTTTTCTTCAGAATATAGTTAAGCTTTGTAGTATATATTATTATGTAAAAACTCTCAAGATTTATATAAAACCTTGGTGTCATGACAATGCAATGTTCATGTAATATTACTAGACTTATTACAGGAATATGCATTCAGCCATAGTCCCCTTATTCTCATCATGTATATAAAAAAATCCCATAAGTATAAATGTATATGTAAGTAGTTTATATGTTTTAACATTTTAAGTAAGATTTTTGCTATATGAAGCACGTTTTTACTTATTGCATCAAACACTTCAGCACGTAAAGGACAGAATTAATTTGTTCATCCTCAAGTATCTTACTGTGTGAGATGCTCATGTATTCAAGATGTCCACGCAAGGCTAACAGGTATGGCACAGGAAAATCCAGATCGTTCTAGAGAGACAGAAGTCAGACAGGATGCAGACATCTTATATGACACAAAATATCTGAGTATGAACATCTGAGTTTAGCGCAAAGAAAGATACACTATATGCTGACACACTGCTTTGCTTACTTTTCCTATAAAGTTTTTACCTAAATGTAACCTTCCATTAGCACAGAAACATACCTACTTTATCAGAGTTTCAAACTCAGCTCAGTATAGCTCAGACCTTTCCAGTTTCTTCTAAATAACATTAAACATTAGTTGAACTCTAAGACTGTATACATTTCTAGCAAATTAATTCCACTGACACGTTTTATTTTTCTAAGTCATTTCCTTCTATAAATATTTAGGCACCTCCTTGCACCTCTGGAGTCTTTCCAAGATTCACTTCAATTGCCTTTTTACCCAATGCAGTGTGATGCCAAGATCCATCACCCTTCTAGGTTAAATACTTTGTATCCTTGGAACTATTTTGCCATAATACAAGAAACCAACAAGGTGAAGTACTCTGTTTCTTAAACAAAACAGGTGCTCATGCACCTTGCTGCTACTGTTGACAGACAATACTGAAGGAAATAATCTTTAAAATAAGATTAATAGCTATAGAATGCATGACATATATGATTTACCCAACATGTTCAGCCAAAAAATAATATTGGACTTAGAACTACTTAGTTTGCTTCCAAGGATACAGATTTCCCATAATTAATTTTTTGCTTAAGGTCCAAATGCAAATTCTGCTTTGTTATTTTGTTACTTTTATCTCCTGGATATTCCACTGGCCCACATGGCATAACAAAGGGGTTTGAATTCCTCAGTGAATGGTGTACAATGATATTTCAGTTGGGACACATAGATTTTTGTTTCTGAATTTTTCTGAAGTTTGAATATTTGCCATGTTTTGTTCATGTTTTACGTGAAGTTTAAGTAAGAAGAATTAAAATATCAGTAAAATTTTGAGGTATGCTGTTAAGTAAGTAATTTTTAAGAACCAGAAATTATTTGCTTTCAGGACTACAAAGTAACAGCAAAGCTGAGCTCTAACTCTGCAGATTCCTACACAGTGTTCTGTCTAGAGAACAGTCTGTGTCTGTATAAATGGATGTGCACCTTTAATACTTAACCAGTTATTCATGTAACCCTTTACTTGCTCTATATCAAGCCTCATATGCACTTTGAATTAATTAATAAAATCAACCTATTCTTTAAAAACTTTACGAAGTATGTTTCTCCTGCTTAAATTTTTGAGGCAAAAAATTGATGTCATTAGCCTTTATTTAAATCAGAGGGTTTTTTCTGGTGATTAATATGTTCTTAGTTTATGTGTAACTTATTTTTAACAATTACTAACTGAAGAACTTCATTTTCAAATTTAAAGAATACTGTTTTTAGACATTGTTTTGAACAGCAAATTTAAAAGTATTTCTTTAATTTTTATCATTGCTGTGTCTTTTTCATCAGTGGATGTTGCTCACCATTTAGGAAAAACAGCTTAAAATGTTTTGAAAAAGATTTTCAAAGATATGAGCAGAGTTGGAATTATTTTTCATGAATGGCAAGTAAAGATAGTAGTAGAAGCATGCTTTTTTTGCCTTCTTTTCCATTGTTCAGTCAAAAAAATGTGTCTAGTATTTCTTTAAAGGCTATATTTCCATATTTGTTTTCAAAAGACAGTTGGAGCAGCAGCAGGAGCAAAAATGAAAGCCATATATTTGACATTTTCCTTTGGCAGAAAATGAGAAATAAATCATCATACTACATCACAGAATTGTCTAAAATTGTCCAAAAGTGATAAATTTCAAACTTTTAGTGTGAGCATATGAACAATTATCTCCTTTTGTGATTCTGCTTTTTTATTATTTTAATTTCATCTTTCAAACATAAATCAAGCTGATAGATACTTCATTCAAAATACTGAACATTCGCTGGGCTTTGCTATTTGACAGAAAATTATTTTTAATGCTTTATACAATTCTTGTGTACTTAGAAATGATATATATTTTATACATATAAAAAACTAAAAGAGAAGAAGGAAAATTACTTAAATTTTAAGATGGTAAAGTTATATTTGACATGACGCCTAGGCACTATAGCTGAAGATTAAAATCTAACTTGGCAACAAGCTGCATCTCTGACTGAGTAACAGATTGTGGCAGTTCTGTTAACCCTGAAATCATCCTTAAGGGATTTTTTTTTTGCATGTCTCCTTTTACACAAAAACCCCTCAAAACTGTGTTTAATAATGTGTTCATTGCCTTACTGTGAATTTATTTAATTTACTTAAATACATGATTAGTTATAGAGCTATTTTACTTAATCATCAGCTACCACTAGAAATGGTATTTCACACTATAAAGAATTTTATTATTTTCATTTTGCACTTAATTCTGTATTTTCTCTAATTTTAGCTACCAGCCACTCTATGTGCATTCTTATTGTTTATATACCTTATCAGGAACTTCTTCCTTATTGGACTATTCTAAAATCAGTGTCATATCACTTCTTAACCTTTACTACATTAACAAAATGAACTCATATTTCCTAAGATTATTTCTATTATTTTCTTTTAAAGATATCAAATTATTTAGCCTTAATTAACTGGATGAGGAAGGGCTATGTTGGATATGGCAAGTACATTCAAAGCAGAGAACACAGAAAAGTTGTTATCATAGGCCATCCAAAGAAGGAAAAGCACTGGGGAAAAAGACAATCAATGTTTATTTCCCTGAGAAATGCTCCAGGCATGGGGTAGTCACCTGGTGATAGTTATAATAAAACAAACCTTTGTATTTTAATTATTTTTTATTCTTGTGATTATATTATTACTTTTCTTTCTC
>JAOXXN010000446.1:95690733-95711631 GCA_026770055.1 Myrmophylax atrothorax
TTAGTACTTGGATGGGAGACCTCCTGGGAATACCGGGGGCTGTAGGTTCTAGTCCCGAGGACTTCACTGTCACCATCTAAGCTTGTTCAGCCGTGGCAGATGAACCTGAGGAGTTAAAGGGTGGGGCCAGTTCTGTGCAGGCTGTGCCTCATCTAAAAAATCCACTGAGCAGGCTGGAAGGGCACAGCCACGTGGGGAGAGCCCTGCCCAAATCTTCGTTTGCAAAGCCTGGACATGACTGACTGACTGACAGCTAGAGGGGCATAGGAAGGAATTTTGATGTCTAAAAAGGAGAAAAAAAAAATTGTAAATGCTTCATCTCAAATTTTAATTTAGGCAAGAAATTTAAAAATTCAGTAGAAAAAGTATTTTATGTTTATGTAAAACAACATGGAGATAGTACAAAAACCAATATGCTTTGATAACGAGCAAATTATTTCAAACCAAATCGATGCATTTCTATGACCGTCTAGTTGACACATTGATTAAGGATCTGTTAGGTTTTAGTTCATTAAAGAAGTGTAATGTTTGTATTTATAGTAAACTTTTTAGAAAATGTAATGATCTAGTAAATGGAGATATGCCCATCAGTTTTAGAATTTTTAACAGTTGCTTAATCTGTAATCCTTAACTGTTTAAAATTCAGTAGTCTTACTTTATGGATAGATGTTTAGCTCTGGAAATACAGTAGTACATCTTACTTAATAGTAATCCAAATATGTTTATGCTATAAAGTTTTGAAAGTTATTTCTAATATTTGACAGAGTTTGTGCCGAAGTTAGTGACTACCCTTACAAAATAATTCATTAGAGATTATGTGTGAGGTGAAGTTTATCATGCAGAATGTTTCCTGCATTTCCCTGTTTTGTGTTTTTAAATTCAAGTATATTAAACTAATAATTTATTTTAGAAAGTCTGCTTTACCTTCAAGTGCTACAAATTATATTTTTCTTGCAGCAATTGTATTAAAACTTCATTTTTTTCCCCCCTAAAATATGAATATTTTAACTTTTCCTGTATAGAATACATACAGTTTTTTTCCCCCAATACAAAGATTAAATTGTACATTAGCGGTTCCTACCCAGCTGCTTAAGTGAGCTATTTCCTTGTACCAAAAAAAAATCAATGGTAGTGAAATTCATTTTAGTAAACCCTTATAATTTTCTTCTATTTACACAAAATTTGGAAACTTACCATGGTCTTGGAAAACCACCTACCCTTTAATAAATGGTAAAGAACCAGTATCTCTGGTACTGGAGACCATTCTTAATCTCAGATCTGGTTTCTTTTAGATAACTAAGTAGAGAAAAAACTGATGCAAAAAAATTATTTCTCTTTGAGTTGTGTTTTCTGACCTGTGAGTCTATTCAGAGGACTAAGAAGCTTGGCTCGAGTTTCACTTTCATTGCTTCATCAGTTGCATCAATTCCCTCAACATTTTAACTTCCTTCATGTAGAGATAACCTAGGATTGTTCATCTTCAAATGAAATGAGATTAGCACCAGGCAATCTCTATGAATGACTGGTCTGCAAGTCTCTGTTCTTGAACTTGCAAACGATCTGATCTTAAGATGATTGCATACAGGGACAAACTCAGAGTCAGCAACCACATGTGCTAGCAGACAGACCTATATTCCCTAAAGTTTGATCTGCTATTCTCCTAGTTGAAGGATGTAGTTCTATACAGGGTCATTCTCAAGGAATCCTAAATAAAAACAAACAATAAAACACCAAACATGCAAGCAAGAAAACCCCAAGTAAAACCAAAACAAGCAAACAAACAAAACTACTCAAAAATCCCCCACCAGATACAAAACTACCACCACCACAAAAACCGATTCTGTAAAACAGTTACTAGTTGCTGAGGCAGTAGGCTTACACATCTGAATAGCCACTGAGAAATTTTTGCAGAATATTGTCAAGAGACATCAGTGATTTGTTTCTTCATTGCTAAAACACCTTAAACTTTTGAGCATAGCAAAGTGCAGAATACAGAGATGGCTAACAATTGTGACCTGACATTTTGGTTCAGATTTTGTATTGGTCAGAAACTAATGGCTGTTGATGCAGTTTCAGAAGAACCCCCAAAATGTGTATGTAATCTTTACCTTTTCTTTTCTTGCATGTCTATTTCTTCAGGCATCTTCTACACTACTTTTTTTTTTTTATGTTACTCACTCTCTGGTGAGTTATCTTCCTTTTTTAGGCTACCTGTATTATTCACTTAAATGAATATCACAGTTTTATCAAGTCATTATTTTATCGGCAAGAGTATATTCAGTATTCTGGTGGTAACTAGCACCTCTTTGAACCTGTACAGTTCCTAATTAGTTTGGTAAGCAACTCAATTTTCAGATTAAGATGATGGTTTATTTTCATTCTTATTATTAACACAAGTCAAACTGAACAACTTAGATACACATTGCTATGTATTAATTTTCTTACTTATCCATGCTAAGCACTATTTGTGTGGGGTTTTATGCTGAGCTATAATAAATTTAAATTTTTTATCTCCTTTTTTGCTCCTATTGTACCACAACAATCAACTACTTACTACCAAATCACAACAAGAAATCTTCTAAACCATATCAGAGCACACTCAGACATTGCAGCAACAGTTCCAGTGCAGTAGTAAGACCCTAGTCTCTTCCACTCATAGGGGGATTGGTTTTTAATTTTATTTTCAATATAAGAGTAAGAAACCAAATTGTTTAAAATATGAAATAAACAGCATTTTGTTATGACCTTGATGGATGATATTTTAAAGCAAGACAGAGGGAAACTCCTGTAACTTGCTTCATGGTTCCTCAGTTCTCATTGTGTTTCTGCTCAGCCTCTCCTTTTAGTATGTCTTTGCATTTAAATTGCAATAGTACTAATATCCGGTTGATTAAATTTAGACAATATGTTTGTGGAATAATCCAAATACTGTTTTCTGTTTTCTTTATAACTCCTTTCTTGAGAAATTCTGCATCTGAGACTTCTTGTCTCAGTTTGTCACAGTGTTTTATTTATCTCACACCTATTTGTTTAGCTTAGTCAAAGCTGAGGGTTGGAAGAAAGACAGAATTTTTCTTTGTATCTGCTAACAGTTTAGATAGTGAGATTCTGCAGCCACTTTTTATGTGTGAGTCTTCTCACTACCTTTTGTAAAACTGTAAAACTATAACCAAGATGTGCATGGTTGTTCAGATGCAGTGCTAGAACCTGATTATGTGCTGATTATTTTCATTATTAAGAAGCAATATTTTTCTTAATTTTTTTGGCACACAGTTTTTGGATACCAATATTATAGATATACAAAAGACATTATTGAGAAGTGCTAAAGTTTTATGGTAGGATTCACCAGCTTGCCTCATATGTATTGTATCAAAATGTACTTATCTATACATAGCTGTCACACATTACTGTACATGAATTAGCAGTTTCCACTGAGATATAAGAGATCATCGTGAGTTATTTGATTGGAGTAGATGTGGTCCTAGTAAATTCTGGTCACATAAGCTGTAAGGCATGTAAAAAGCAATTTCCTTCACTTTTGGAAAGCATGTCAAAAAAGCAATACTAATCTAAACAGGTGAAAACTAATTAATTTATGCAGTCACTCCTATCTCTAACAGTTTAGTTACTTAATGAAAGCTTTAGGGAGGAACAGCTTTATTAGAAGTGTTTAATCATTGTTGAATGCAGTCATTTAAATTGTATTTTTTCTATTACTTTACATTGTTCTAATTCTCGTGGAATAGTTAATTTTATTAAAAAACCCTGCCTTATCAGAACAGTAGGATAATAGATTGTGAATAGGTCTAAATATTATGTGAATAATTTAAAAGGTTGTGTTTGGTGGTAGTAGTATTAGTAGCAGTAGTAGCAATAATAGTAATGGTAACCTATGCCTCTACAAATGACATTGCCATTTATCCTACATATAGACTCACTGGATCTAGTGTTCCTGATCTTATTGTAAGCATGAGCAACCAGATGTGGCTTCATCTACAATCTGATGACAGCATTGGCTCACCGGGATTCAAAGCTGTTTATCAAGGTATGAGCTAAATTAACTATTTTAAAGTAATTTTGAATTTCATTGTACCCCAACAAATTTACTTCAAATAGACATTAAGTCCTTTCACAGATTTAGAGTTTTGATACTGTCTCTATTGTTAATTAATGGTTAATGAAGATAAGGATTTTCAAATACCCACAAAATAACTAAAAATTTTTGCAAGTACAAATGGAAGTTATTGTTCTAGTTCTTTTTGCTGTGAGGTTGATAGAAGCTACAAATTTCTATTCTCTTTGAAAGATCTAAAATTTTACATTCTTCTAACCTATATAATTTATTACATTGGATACTATTTTAAAATTATGGTTAATAGTCTTAAGATTTTATTGGGGTAGATACAAAACTTGTTTTCATGCCTCCCTGAGAATCTTCACAGACCCAAGTCAAAACTAGTATGTAACAAAAACAACCGAACAGATATATTTTATATGACTCTGGAAATTAAAAAGATATATAAGATCATGAAAATTTAACTCAAAAGGAATGATTTAAATTACCCCAACCTCATTTGTGTTGTTCCTGTCTCAAAGATATGAGAAGCTTTGCAACATAAACATCTTTAGTTTTTTTGGACTATGCACTTCAGTTCAGTACTTTCTGAAGTTGATTTATGCTATCAAAAAATACCTGATATCTGTTAGTATGTATGCATGTATTAATAATTTCCATTTTAATATGTTGCATAGACCTGCAGCTAGAAAGAACTCTCACTTTTTAACATATGGTGTCATTTTTTGTTTATTTCCATGTTAATTAGTTTACCTTAAGGATAACAGAAACCACTTAGTATTATTTTCAGTAGTTCCTTGTGGGTACATACGATGAAAATGATTTGATAATTTTTTTTTTCAAAATTACTTTTGTACAAAAGATGTTGCAAAACACTGAGAGACTGTTCACTGTTCAGTAACTGAAAGCAACTCCACTAGAAGAGTTGGAGTTCTCCTTAAATATTTTCCATAAATTGAAGCATTGTGTCTAAGTGTTTCATTTCACTTTTAGATACCTTAGTGTTTCAACACCACACCAGACAAAAAGAAAAGAGTCAAAAGTTATGTAGATGTTATCTTCAAGTTTAGCAAGCTATACATGTATTGCACTAAGGACATTAAGACAGACTTGCCTGAGCAGGTTTTTAGAAATGCTGTCTGTGCCTGCTGCCATATCGTGAACATTGAAAGGAATAAGAAGGGAAAATGTTCCCCAGTGGTGAGCCAGGAAATATTGATTCTCCACACCAATATATTTTTCTACTAGTGGTCTATCCATTGAAGCAGGTGGTGATAATGACTCTGATTAGGATTATATTTTCACCACGATTTTTCCCTAGAATTGCATATTTCTCTTTGGCACTCACTCAAGCTCAACCATTCACAGCACTGATTGGAGCATGTTAATTAGATCAAGTGTTGTACATTCATAGGTTAAGGTTTTGTGTGCATATATTGTTGGATAATAACTACTGAGTGTTTAAATTACTATTGTCTACTTTTTTTATTCAGCTTGTTTTGGCTTTCTATAACATGAACTGAAATCAACAAAATGGGAAGGAAGAAGGGGAGAAACAAGGGGTGATTCTCATGAGGGTGGCAATCACTTCTGATGAGAATCCTCCATAGTAAAACTACTGAGATTTCAGGTCCCTGGCCATGAGAATAACAATATGAGAACAACAGGGAAGATCACAGAGGCTCTTGAAACACTATCACAATTACTTAAGTCAGATGTTACAGAGCTGTGAGTGAAAAAGCAGATGCAGACCTATAGTGTTTCTATGGCTAAGCCATTAAAGAATCTTAAGACATGGTACCACACATTCTGCCTTTATAGTTACACAGCTCAGGTATGTTGTATTGCCTGAGGACAATGACGTACTTTTTATCTGAATTAATCCTACCACTTCTCATCCCTTTTTTCATGGTTTCATCTTTTGTACTTGTGTCATTTCTAGGATCCGTGTTTATTAAGACAGTATATTGCCTTTATAGAATCCATTTGTGAGCTACACAAAGTGGAAACAGTAATTATATAGTGGAAAGAGAGTATTGGCAGAAGTTATGTATCTGACCCTTAACACTATTTCCTAAAATCAAAACTATGAACTTCTTATCATACCTTTATGAAAAAGTTTAAAAATTTAAATCTGTATATCGTCTGATTTACTTTTCTGCTATAATGTCTTTCCAGTATTTCTAATGTGAATTCATCTGTTTTCACTTCTGTATTTGTTTAGCAAAGATATTTTATTTATGGAGCCCAAGCTCTTACTTCTGAGGACTTTCTGTAAACACCTGAAATATACACTGTGAATTATGCAGTAGTAGTGGCATCTCCTTTATGAAGCACATTGTTATAATTTGAAATTTGGATTCTGGCTTTCAGTCTTTCTTTGTAACCACTTCTAAGTCATTCTGTGGGCTTTTTTAATTTTGGAAATTAATTTCAGAATTTTAATTGTAAATGGTTACAATTGCATAAATATAGTAAACATCTTGATAGAAAGGTGAACTATAACTTTTTTCTATTTCATTTCAATGCTCTTTTTAGTTTTATAAGAAGTTGCTGTTCATGGGCTAAAGTAGGGACTTTTTTAAATACAAGGGGTGTAGAATTTGTAATTAAAGTAAGTCTATTCTTGCAATTTTTTTTTTTTCATTTAGTTAGTTTTCTTCTTGGACTGTGTTTTGATTTTCTTTTGACCACAAGCGATAACCTTTCATGTGATCTAATGTAATATTTTGGGTATATTTGAATCAACAGAAAGATTTCGTTTATGTAATTTCTTAATAGTTAATTGAGCATGCATTTACCTGTTAAATGGCTGAGTTAGGCATAGCCATTGCCATGCATATCCAGGTCAGGATAATGTAACATGATACTGTGACATTAGGCCTCATAACAATATCAAACAGTAATATTAGGTTGTAGTTGCAGCCAAAAAAGAGGTGAGGTGAGAGATGAGGTGAGGTGAGAGATGAGGTGAGGTGAGAGATGAGGTGAGTAATGTGCCTGAGTCTGACTTATACAACTCACATTATTGATGTGCCACATCAAAGGTGCTATATGGCTATCAAGGTGCAAGGTGGGTCATGCAGCTGACCATTAGGCTGCTGCACAGAATCACAGAATATGCTAAGTTGGAAGGGACCCACAAGGATCATCAAGTCCAGCTCCTGCCACTGCACAGGACCATCCCCAAGAGTCACACCACATGCCTGAGAGTGTTGTCCAAATGCTTCTTGAACTCTGTCAGACTTGATATTGTGACCACTTCCATGGGGAGCCTGTTCCAGTGCCCAAAAACCCTCTGAGGGAAGAACATTCTTCTTATATCCAGCCATAACCTCTGCCACACAACTTCAGGCTATTCTCTTGGGTACTGTCACAGAGAAGAGATCAGTGCCTGCCCCTCCTCTTCCCCTTATGAGGAAGTTGTAACTGCAATGATTCCTCTCAGTTTCCTCTTCTCCAGACTGAACAGACCAAGTGACCTCAGCAGCAACTCATACGGCTTCCCCTCAAAGCCTTCATCATCTTAATTGCCTTCCATTGACACTTTCTAAAAGCTTAATATTTTTCTTATATTGTGGTGACCAAATTACACACAATATCCAAGGTGAGGATGCCCCAGTGCAAAGCAGAGGGGGAAAATCCCCTCCCTTGACTGATGATGCTTTGCCTGATGTCCCCCAGGACATGGCTGGCCTTCCTGGATGCCAGGCCACTGCTGACTCCTACTCAGTGTGCCATCAACCAGGACCCCCAGGTCCTTTCTTTGCTTCTGGTCCTCTCAGCTGTACCACATTGACAAGGAAACAGATGAAAGTCAGCTCAAGCTTTTAGATGTGGATGTTTTAGAATTTTATTATGCTTGAGATTTTTCTTCCATTCAACCCATAAACCTGTCAGTGTGATGAAAATATTTAATCTTTTGACTTCCAGACTTCTTGATAGCCAGTATAACAACATCTGTTTTATAGCCTGTTTAGAACTCATTTTTTATTCCTGCCTTTACATGGTAATATACACTAATTTAGTTATTTCACTAGACTATCCTTTAGTTAATAAGTGTTATAGAAGAAATCATGTGACTCAATACTGTAATCCTAGCATTTTATATAATTTGAAGTTATTAAGAATTCTTGGAGATGTCAGGAAGTATATCAGCACCTGCAAGGAGCTGAAAATGTCACATTTACAACCTTAATTTGTATTGATGTTCAACTGAATGGTTAGCTTAAAGCTCTTCATTATGATTGTTTGGAAGAGGATTCTTCTTTCCTCTTGAGACTAGTAGAAAAATACTTTCAAAACCATATTTCAGTTGCTCAAATAAATGTCTTTTTACATACAGCCACAATAATGAGTAAATGTTAGATTAGATTAGATTTTTTACAGACAGACAGCTACCTTATAACTGTGATTGCACTACCATTATTAATATAAAACTTTATTACTGCTTGGAGATTTGATAAAAGCTGTGCTAAAAGAAATTAATGTAATTATGATTTTTTAGGACTCACACCATCGGATGTGCACACAGCAAAATAAACATGTACAGTGTAATGCTTGGAAAGAAAACAACTCATAAGTCATTCAAGGAAAACTTTCACTTTCCTTTTTTGCTCTAAGCTTTTCTCTTTCTTACATCTATTTCATGTATATTAAGTTTTCTTTTTGTATTTTGTTCCTGTGCATAATAATTCAGGCATTATTCAAATGTGTGCTTTTGGGGACAGGCAATAAATATGTTTCATGTTTTATGTGAGTATTGTCATATGTTAAAGCTATTTGGTTTGTGAATTGTCAAAGAGTTTCTCCCTAATATCATATGAATTCCTCTGTTTGGAGTCCCATACAGTGCTGATTAGTTTTGTGGACAGGCAAATGTCAGTCAGTTAATTTCCACCACAATGTGTTATCAGTCATTTTTGGACAAAGAAGCTTTCCCATATTTTTGTATGACCTTTTTAGTGTGTATTGTTTGAAGAAGCCTACAGCAAGCATTTCTTAGTTTTGACATCCTTGAATTTTCTTTAAAGAAATAAATAGTACCACCAGTAGGTTTCTACTGAAAAGAAGCACACTAAGTATCCTGGTTCAGCAGCCAGGACCAGTTTATCACTGTGTGGGTGTGACCAAAGCTGTGTATTCTACATCCTCTATGTCATTTCTCATGAACTGGGAACAATGGACTATTTGCAGCAGCTGTCCAGGGCACACCTGACACCTCAGGCTGCAAACTGGGTGTTAAAGAAGCCTGTGAGATAAGAGCTGTGATAACTCCCCTCCGGAGAGTCATTAGCACCTTTACACCCAGACTGAGGGGTCCTGTCTGCTAATGGGCCATCAATAATTCCAAAAATACCCCATGACTCACAGAGTCAGATCACCCATTGTGAAACTCCTTGCCCTGGGGAGGTACTGAGCATTCCCACCTGAACCTGAGTATATATAATCTTGGGGTTTGGGGACTTCTAGTACCACTTGTCAGATCCAGAGGAGGACCAGAACCTCAACCAGACTGCGGCCACCACTCTCAACCAGACTGCAACTGTTGCACCAACAGGTTTTACCCTTCCTTTTATATTGGACTCAGGGAGAACCTTATGGGGCTCAGCACAGGGGCTAGCAAACACCATTCTGTTTCTACCCCTAGGTGCTGGGTTATACTTCTGGGTTTTGTGGGTTGAAACCAATTTCTCTTTGTATCATTGCATTAATTGTAATATTTTTATTAAATTGTAACTCTGACTTATAATCTCTTTTGTTTTGTGTTCATTTCTCCTGCTGGTTTACCTTTAAACCAGCATGCTAAGTTACGAATAATTACTGCAACAGTTTCAAAGTAATTTTTAATAGCGGAGAGTATCTTTGCAAGTTTTGTGTAATGACTGGGGTGACAGAAAGAATCCATTTTTCGTCTAGAAAATACACATGAGCTTGAGGAGTGTAACGTCATTGTGATGTACTATAACTGGTTGAGTGTATTTCATATTTATGTATTAGCAGGCAGTACTGGGTAAGACCAAATTTCTGTCTGTGTGACGATGCTTTATTAAACAATCGCAATCAACAGAGGCTTAGTGAAAAGTGTAAAAATGAGGAAGCATGCAACACCCCATAACTCTTCTTCTCTTTCCTGAATGAACAAAGTAACAAATCCAAAACCTCCAGATCGAGTACAAATTTGTTAAGTACATGCATTTTTTGCCTTTTTAATTTTTATATTAATTTCATAACTGCTTCTAATGTCATATTTTAATTAAAGCACTTTTCAGATCTTGACATCATTATACTTATCTATGCTCCACAGAGAAACAATCAGTCTGTTACTCCATGAGCTTAAAGACTAACACATATCTGGTCAGTTATACTGTTTAAGAACTGTATTATCATCTTTTGCTATAACCTTTAATGTAATCCATTCTTTTGTACTAATCATAGACATTCTCAATATGCTGGATAAGACTGTGTATGTTAAAAATAGTGTGGTTTATAGACCTGGTATCTGTGTACATTTTAAATTTTCTTATTTCATTAAGGAATTTCTTTATTAATGTTCTCTGTTGCTTAAACTTCAGAATTTAAAAAGTAAAGCAAAAAAAAAAAATCTTTCAAAATTTACAGCTACATTAGGTACAGCCAGTACACAGCATGTGCATTCTTTCTTAGTTTTGTGATATGACTGTAGCTGAGGAGCTTCCCTCTCCCTTCCCCTCCACATTGCAGCTATGTCTGACTGATTACACATCTGTGCATTCATTTATTTTCAGCAATTGACTTAACAGTTTAAGTTGAAAGCCTTTGTTTACCTCTCTTCATAAACATTGAAAAAATAACATGTCTCTGAATAACAGAGAATATCTATGTTTTAACTCAGCCAGTGAAGATCATTCTACTAGTCAAACTTGTTAGGAAAGTAGTTTCACATCATGATTAAACATATTCTATGTAGAAAACAGCTCAGACATTTTTATTGTATTATAAAAAATAACATGTTTTATAGTTTTCTATCCTTGTTAATTATTCAGTATGTTTGACCTTAGCATAAAGGTTATTTCCATATTTTAATTAAACTTTTATCAAATTTTTACCACAGCTGTATTTTTAAAAAACATTATTAACATTTGATGATTTTTCTCAAAGGCTTGGTAGGAACAAATTTTAAAAATGAAACTGGCATTTCAAAATAAGATTCTAAAGTACATGTGAGAATTAAGTATAAATAACTGACCTTTTGTAGCATTTTTTTGTTTGTTTATTTTTTACTTCTGACTGGTGTTCCTTTTGTACTTTGAAAGTTTGGTAGAACAATCATTTTATGCAAACAGAAATTTGTAGTAGCTTTTTACCAGTTAAAACTTTCTCAGGTGGATTGTTTTGGTTTTGGTTTGTTTGTTTGTTTTCAGTATAGAAAACATGACATTGTATGCATCATAAAATTAACTGTCCACTGACATTAATGAAGATAGCCCTTTCATTGTTTAAGCCAAAATAATTCTATTTTAGTAATTTTCCTTATTTAATTCAAAAAGTGGCAACATACTCAGAATTTCTTGTTAATATCTGCAACTGATAAGCAGTATCTACAATTGATTAGCATTCTTAAACATCCACCATTCATTTCTAAAATTTCTGCAAGTGATGGTCAGACAGAAAAATACATTACAGTTAGCAACATATAGCATCTTATGATTTTTCTTTTGAAAAAGACTATAATAATTTCTTAAAAGTATTTTAATTTTCCACCAGTTTTCTATATTTATTTTGTACAAGGATCAAGCCATGAGAATTACATTTCAATTTAGTTTTGAAGCCTTTTGGCAAATGACACACACATTATGGTTTTAAAAATTAAGCACCTGATTTTGAAGTCAGACGTTCATATTTTCTCACCAGTGGTGCTACTTAGTTTAAGCTTTATTTTCCTGACTATGCAATTTTAAGTAACCAACCTTTTTGCAGGCAGCAGTAAGGAAAGAATTGATTAAATGATATGATGGCTGACACACCTTGGACTGTATTGATGCAGTCATAGAAAAATTTAGGTTGGAAATTACCCTTCAGATCTTTCAGTCTTAACAGTTAATCTAGCACTATCAAGTCCAAAAATTCTAATATTGATGGTTTTTAGGTACATATATCTGAAGAAATGTGCGAATGATCTCTGAGAAGTGATAAGTTGTCTCTGAACTCAATAAACTTTAAAGAAATCATTGGCTTAGGAATCTTGATAAATATTTAATTTGTTTCTCTAAGGCAAAATGCAATATTATTGTAAGTTTTCTTGAAGCAAATATTTATCTGGAATCTAAAAAAAGACAGTATTTTTTTACTTCAACTCTCACAGAGTTTTAAGTGAATTTATATGCATCATGTCAGCATATTAATAGTTCTTTTTATGAAACAACACAGGGTAATTTTATAATAAGAATATACATTTAATTTTTATTATTATTATTATTTACAAGCTGATGAAAAAGCTAAAGTGACCCTAAAACACTGTACACAAAATCCTGCTTCAAGTTAAGACTTTATGGTAGTCTTTAAAAAACATATGTATGCATTTATAGATATATGAAATGCCTTTCATATATTTTTATCGTTTCAAACAATCTGAATAATCTTTCACCTCAAAATATACCCAATTTTTTTGTACTGTGGTTTCCTTTTGTATGTACTAAAATACTTTGCATACTAGAAAAGAATTCAGTTAAGTTATACATAAAAATGTTTAAATAATATAGCTTAACTTATATTTAGTGTTATAATATATAAAGATCATGTTCTGATTTTTATGATACACCCTGTCATAAAAACTAGTGTTCTTTTAACTAAGCCAGTGATCAAATCTGAGGAACAGGAGTTCCCTTTATTTTTTGAAAATTTCTTTTACATATGCAAGGAGATGCTGAGGGATGTTAAAATTAACAAAGTAAAATAAATTTAAAATACAGATTTAGCTGAGTAATGCAAGGGTTTTCTTTTGGTGACATTTTGACTCTTCATAACTGCAGCTTAATCTTTGAAAGAAGACTACAAATCCTCTGAGGAGGACTGAACAGAAGTAGTACAATGATACACCTGAGCAAGTAATTCTATTTGTCCATGTGGCTTTAGTATCCTTAGTTATGTCTTTCTTCTAGTTAGGGAAAAATGTGTGTGTGTGTACATGTGTGTTGTGGTTAAGCCCAGTAGGGACAAGAAAGGAGAGAGATTCTTCACATTTCCTTTGAGAGGCAGGACCTGGTGGGACAGTCTTTCCATAGCTGAGATGCAAGCCTGCCTGTAGGGCTGAGGGGAAGAGGGGACAGAGATTCTCTTTGAATTGCTGGAGCTGGCAGACCAGGATATACACAGCTGGTGCCTCAGTGTCTCCCCAGTCCTTTATGACCAGGGTTCTGGTGTATGACATCAGTGTGCTCCATACAAGCCTTCACCTGCACTGGATTTCATCAAAATCCTTGGAGTCCTGCTTATTGCCCAGGTCACTGTAGACCACCTCTGCTACTAATTCCCAGTATGGTGTGTAAATATTTAGTAAAGCTGGTGTATTAGAAATGCTGTCCTGGAATTTTGTACAATCCACATAATGATATTTTTATATAGTAGATTCATTTTAGCTGTTATGCTTTTTAAAAGAGGTGGATTTTCTTGTTCATATGCATTTTTCCATGTTTTTAAGCTATACTAGATTCTTCTTATTATCTCATTGAAATCTGTTATAGCTTTAAGGATTTGGTGACTATTGGTATGTTTTCCTTCTAGTAATTACACCATGAAAAGACAAAAGATGGTTAGGTTTGGGTTATTAAACAGTTTCTGCATCATTTTTGCCTACATTATAGCATTTGTTGAATTTCTCAAATGTCATGGTTGATTGCTAAGTGCCAAATGGTAATAATTCCTAACATCACATGATTTCAAATGGAGAATTAAATTTAAACCTCAAATACTTTTGAAAACACAATTATTACTGGTAGTTGTTACTAAAGTAAGATCTATGGAAAATATTAAGCAACAGTTGAAGATTTTAATTTCAACACACAGATGTCTATTAGTAAGATCCTCTGTAGAGAACTGATTTATTTCAGTAAAGAGTTCTTCAGAGTTCCTCAGTTCTTTTTTTCTTTCCCAAGTCCTTTCACCAACTGTGTGATTTATCTATTCGGTTCATAAACAGACATTAATTTCACACTTTGACTGAAATTGATCTGACATACGATCACCTCCACCTGTTACAAAGTCAACGTATCCTCCAGAGCAGCCTTTTTAAATTGCTCTCCTGTTTTATTAGCAATTTATATTAAAGGTGGTAATTGTTATTCAGATGAAATAGTGTCTTATCTGTATGTTGCTATAAAATTTGAGAAAAACAAGTCTCTAATCTAAAACATTATCAAGAACAAATTTCAGATTTTGTGCATTTTATTTCTTATGGTGTATATGGTAGCATATAAAACCAAAATCCATTCAGACTCTTTATTTTATGTGAAAATTGCAGAATTGGGTTAATGAAAAACTCCAATGTTATCTTTTTCTTTTGGGTCTGAAACTGGAAAACCAAGATGTTAAATGGGATTTTAAGGGCGAGAAGTCCAGTCTTTGTATGCAAAGTCAAATAGATAGTTAATGGTCATGAAGACTCTCTAACATGCTTCTGTGAAATTTCAGGTTTTTAATCATTCTCACTGAAAAGAACATATGAAATTTGTTTGGTTTTTTGCTTTCTTGTATGTATGCTATCCCTGCAAAATATTTACATGTACAGATGGGTATGCACCTTTTTGGTATGTTTATATGGAAATAGTTTCCAGACTGAATGCTAAGCTATGAGACTTCCTTTATTTGTCTGCAAAGTAGACAAATGTTATGTTCCTCTGGGAGGAAAAAGTCTCGTTAAAGACTTAGTCATGTTGGCATCTTTGGAAAGGAAAAGAAAGTTTGTCTTCCTTAATCAGGCACCAGAACTCAGGGAACAGGAGCCAACAAGGAAGAAGGCACAACAAAAATTTGTAATCATAAAGATATAGATAAGAATAACAGGAACTTCTCTGTGGATGGAAAGGGTGCACATGCAATAAAGTCTTGAAGTTGATCAAAGAGAAAAACATTGAGATCTTGGGGAAAATGTGCATCACCAAAACCCACTAAGAGTTGCTGGACTGAGTCCAGCACTGGAGGGCAGGATTTGTCCTGCAAGGCCAGAGTATGGGAGTGTAGGGCCTAAAGGTGTTTTCTCTTTTATTTTTATTTCTTTTTTCATCCTTCAGACTATTTTTGGAGTAGTACTTCCTCCTTCTCGCTTTATTGAAAAATAATAAAGAAAATTTTTTTGATATCCACATTGTACTATTATTAGTATGTTTGTTTGGAGTGCAATCACCTTTCCCATTCCAAATACTACCAAGGTATCTTTCTCCCACATTAACCTTATCCATGGGTAGGTTCCAAAGCAAACATTTTTCATTTGAGCACTTCTTCTAAAACCTGCGTTAGAAGCATACTGATCTTGAAGGTTCAACACATGGTACCCCTTTTAGTCTTCCCTTTTGCTTTGTAAAACTGTACTCATCATTCCTTGTCTTTAAAAAGGATGCACACCCACTCTAAGGTACAAAAATGGATTCTCCTGGAAAATAAGGTCTCATCTATCATTAATTTTATTTTACAAAATTCTCAGCTGCCATAGGTTTGAAATTTTGTTGGGATTTTGTTTATGGTTTTTGTTTTTTGTTTGTTTTTGTTTTGTTTTGTTTTGGATTTTTTTAGAATATGAGAAAAAACGGTGCTTATGTGGGTACTTATGCATAAGAAAACATGTACACCTATAATATATGTCACAGGACTGCAGCATCTTGAAAAGTCTATGGCAATATTGTTTACCAATTTCGCTGTAATATTTGTGTAGCAAATTGTTAGGATTGGGCTAAAAAATTATCTATTAAGCTAATTGAATCAGTTCTATTTTCTAATGAGAATTCTTTATTCACATTTATGCTTTAAAATACTATATCTAGTTTCAATCCATTTAATGTATGCTAAGTTAATTTTCTATCATGCCAATTCTTAATTAGAATGCCATGTGTCACTAATTAAAATGCTTGAAAGAAGTCCAAATATATTGTGTCAACCAATTTTATAATCCGAAAATCATATTGTTTGTATGACATGGCCAGTTTTCCATAAAACCATGTTAACTGATAGTAATTATATTTTTATCTTTTAGCCCTTTAGAAATAGACTCCTGTGTTGACTGTTCCATTACTTTGCTTAGGGTCAGTGTTGGCTTTACAATCCTATTCACAGGATTTGCTTGTACTTGAAAAATATTCATAGGTAATTGATTTTCCTTTCTAGACAACTAATATGTTTTTTCTTGTCAGGACTTAAGTTAATTTTAGGTAAAGATGTTCAAGGATATTCTAATCATAACGGAAGATAAAGCATATCATTTTTCCCAGTTTGAGGGGATATTTACAAGGGTACTAGTGTAATTTTTGTATCTTCCTTTCTCTGGTTTTTGAGAGTCATTACATGTGACCTTGCCCGATCATCTCAGGTCTCCCTTGTTCTCCAGAAGTTCTTGAAGATAATTGCTAATAGTTCATCGACTGCTTCATTTTAAGTTCTTCAATGTGAATTAATAACACCCCTGTTCTCTTAAATGTGTCTACATTTTCTAAGTGGTCCTTAAACTGTTCTCTTTCTATCCTGCCCTTCACTTAATTTTATTTAAACTTTTATTATCTTGATAAGACTTTTTTCTAGAAATGTGAAAATGTTCTTCATTCTCCTTTTCTGCTAGCTATTTTTTACTCTTCATTTAAATGATAACAATTCGATTCTACAAGTTCTGTTACTGCCTTTTGCCTTGTTCCATGGTTCACCTTTTCATGATTTTTATCCTTATGTTATTCTGATAATTTCTTAGGCAGCTGCACTTCCTTTTTCCTATACTTCCTGTTTTCCATGATAGCATGTTAACTTGCTTTCCACAGAACTTTGTGCTAAATTTTGTTCAAGCCACTGCTCAGCCTTTTTTTGTACAGACAGGCTCTACTCCAGTAAAGCAAGATGAACACTGCAATTTGAAGAGAATCATGTTCCTTATCACAAAACAATAGGAAAAAAACATACCATGAGACTGAAAGCCAATAGCATGTTGACAAAAATAGATTTTTAAGGAAGAGAATGTTGAATTACACAGTGATAAATCCAGAGAGATAATCCAAGAATACTTTCTCTTTTCCACGTGATGCATGCCTCAAGTACTTCTTCTTTTTCTCTCAGTAAGATTTTCTTCCGTGTATTTGTCCAGTCATATTTTGAGCACATTTATTTCACCTCCCAAAAGAGAGTCTATTTAATTAGCCCTCAGTTCCTCAGTAATTTTGATCTTTTGTTTTCCACTCCTAGTTCTAATGTCGCCTTTTTTTTTAATGGAGGAGCAATACTACATACAAAATTTAACGTGCAAGTGAAATAGATTTTTGTGTGGTGTCAGAATACTATTATCAGTTTTGTTCATTGTTTCTTTGCCAACCACACCTAAAATTTTCAATAGCTTACAGTTTCATAGAACTATCTTTACTGTGCCAGTTCCTGTTCCTGAGCCCTAAGTCAGAACCTATCATTGTTCCTGCAAACTCACAAAAAAAGTTTATTTCCAGATTTTTTTTTCTACAATTTTTGATAATGAATTTCACCTGCTATATCATTACTTGGTTAGTACGTATCATACATTTTTCTGCAACAAATAACAAAAAGCTTCTTCCTTATCCCTGTTGAAATTTGATCTGTATTTATACCTGGTTGTGTAAATTTGGTTGTAAACAAGCCAACATTTTATTTTTCTGCATTCTGTAATAACAGATTTAAGTACACAGTAAATATTAAACTTAAAGGATACATTTGTTGTAAAGGTTTGATTTGTTTTCTGCTTTAATTGTTTTGTTGCTTTCAAGGATTTTTATAAGATATGATAAAATATGATGTTATTCCAGCAAGCCACCCATATGCTAGGATAGTGAACTCTTACCTTAAATGGACTTCCTATTAAAGTTTTTCATGTTGTTTTTCCATCTATCTGATTCTAAGGTCGTGGGGTTTTTTTAATATCGATACAGAATGCAATAAGGTAGAAGCAGCAAAAATTAATCTACTGGATATGATCTGTGGTCTTTTTGATAACAGCAAGGACAAAACATTTCAGAGAAAATGTGAGAATCTCTTAGAATGCTGCTGGGAACTATATGATCTGTGAAGGAGGCCTTCTCTTTTTGTAGTTGGAGAGTGATAATAAATTGCACTGTAAAATTTCTTTGAGGAAATTTACTGAAATAATGATGAAATTATGATCATCCATAAAATTATCATGTAAGGGCCACCCTCTTTTTAGCTGTATGCCAACCTCATTTTAGCTTTAATAGTCACTTTTACAGTCCAGTCATGTGCTATCTGAAATTTTTTTTTAATTAGTTTTGATTTATCATTTTCTCTTTCACTAGTTGTTCCTATGTTCCTTTTCAGGAATCACGCATATAATATCATTCCTATACTTATGCCTTCTTCTGCAATCGTGAGCATATCTCTGTGTTTCTTCTCTTTGTGTAAGGTTTTCTTTGTATAAGTGTTTCTTTGGGTTTTTAAATCAGATTTCACTGCATCAGGTATTATGACTGTTAACAGAGGGAGGCATGAGGAATAAAATAAATGATATTTTATTGTATTTGAAACATGAATTTCTTCAACCTCTTACATAAGAAATTACACATTTTGTTTGGGGGTTTTTTTGGATAATTGGGTACCTCTGTGTGTGTTCGGTTGAAATGGCAAAATGCCACCTACCCAAACACAGAGTAAGAGTTCCTCTCTCTCCTCGCTGAGAAAAGGGGAAAAAAACTGGACAACTTAAAACCGGTTTATATATTTATACCGAAAAGAGAAAGTTAAAAGTAAACTCGAATATAACACACATCTACACAAGTTAGATGTAACAACAATCTTCTACCTACCACCAAAAACAGATCTCATCACTCCGGATTCATAAAGCACCCCAAAAGATACCCAGCAAGGAAGAGAGAGAACAACAATAAAATGTTTACTTTCCTGAACTAAAATAAAATGCGACATAGTGGCACAGTAGCAGCAAGGCTCAGCGCAGCAGGACAGCAGCAGAGTGTCCTGTCTCTACCTCAGCCATGATCGGAACTGAGAGAACTCCTCCTACTCTACTGTATTTATACTTGAGGTGATGTCAGAATATGGTCTGGAATACCATTGGCCAGTAGGAGTCAGTGTCAGCTGGCCTGACCCAGCTTGAGTCAGCTGATCATCCAAGGACTACTCTGAAAACTAAAGCCTAAATTTAGGCCAGGTTCAACCCATAACACTGTGCCTGTTCCCAGCTTCCCTTAACCTATCTTGACTATAGCTAAAATAATAATTATGACATGTTGTCAAGTTAATTTCTTTAGGTTTTACAGGTATTGACTTCACCTTTCTGATAGAACTTGAAGTCCTGAAATTTATTTATGTATCTCATATTTAAAATAATGGATTTTTGCATAACCCACATGTGTTTAAAACACTAATTTAGATTGTATTTATGCATCTGAATTATTACTGCGTGAGGTTAATATTTATATTCCTCTGGTAAAATTTATATCCAGATTCAGATTTAGTGATGATTAGATGATTCACTTATCACATACACTAGAATTTTGGGTAGAGTGGATGAAAACACAGTGACATTAAAAATTTTGGTTTAACTTTGTAATCTAGTAACAAGAGGAAAAAAGGTAAATTACTACCAATTATAATAAATTCAAGAGTATAAAATCTTATGATTTGTGAATTATTTTATTATACATTTCAGATACCTGAGTCAAAGTAATGCTAAGACTTGACTTGCAATGGGACACCTTTAAAATAGTACTCATACTACATATTTAGATGCTTCATATCACTTTAAAATTGCCATATTTCTTCATTTTAAAGAAGACACATCAACAGAAATGCCTTTGATTAAATTCAGAGAGATATGATCTTATAATCAGAAATCTAATTGTGTTATTCTTCTAACATGAAAGAAAGAATATTTCCTGAAACTGAGTAAATATTTCTAGTTTACAAACAAGATGAAAAGTCTCTTTCCCCAGGCTACTGAAAGAGAGTACATGAAAGCAAACAACAATTGCATAAGATCAATGTTAGTATTTTGGTAACCAGAGGAAGCTGATGTTTAAATTTAAGCTTGAGAGTTTGTATGCAAACATCATGAACTTCACACAGCTCTAAAAAATGAGATCAAAAGAAGTCCAACATTGAATGAGTACTGTCAAAGCGTTCCTTTGGGGAATTTTTCTCATCCTACCAACACAAAGGTTTGGGGAGTTAAAGTGCTGGGACTGAGAACAAAGGATTCCTTGGTGGTTCCAGATTCCAACTGAATGGTGGGGTGGAGGTGAGAAAACAGACTCAATGCACCTGAGAGGGGGAGAGGTTTTTCCTGTGTGCTGGCTTCACTTCGTTTGGGGCAGCTGCTGGGAGAGAGTCACTGTTTTGCTGAGCTGGTGAGAGCTCCTTCTGGCTCTGCTCTTCACCTTCCCCCCTCCATCTCTGGGCACCCGGAGCTTCAGAGAGAGAGAGAGGAGGGTCACAGCTGCTTCAGGACACACTGCAGACCTTTCTTCCTGCAAGGAGATTTCTGGGAATTACCACCACTCCTCAACTTCCAGCGTCTCCTTCTTTGAACAAAGGACAAGGAGAGAGAGAGCCTGCTCTTCCCCCTGGGAAAGGCTCCATCCTGCACCACATGAGTCCTA
>JAOXXN010000446.1:95711731-95773718 GCA_026770055.1 Myrmophylax atrothorax
AGAAGACAAAGGGAGAAAGGTGTGATAAGAAACAGCAAGCCTGTGCATAATATCTATTCTCTGACATGGTCCCACTGTCATTTAGAAGTACTACTCTAAAAGCAGTCTACTATATGCTCATTATCTGTGATCCTGAAAGGAAGATATGCCACTATCTGAAAGTGCTTTTATTTATTTCCCTGTTACTATGTACTTCATCTTTCAAGGTCAAAATGGACCAAAATATAGAAATTCCTGAAGATCTGTACGGGGACTCAATAAGGACTGATAACGGAAGGATGTATTGATTCTTCATGCGTTGCATAACTGACACAAATAGAAGCAATAGATGCTTCCAAGACTGTTTATTAACCACGGTTTCTTGAAGTTTTAGAAAGTATAATGAGTCAACTTCCCAGACCTCCTGCCTCAAATAGTAGAGCTTCAATACCACATGTAAAACACTCTTTGGTCTACTGATACTAACAAGTCTAATAATAGTGGTAGAATAAATACTATTAATTCAGAATTATTTTAAAATGGTTCAGTAAATACTGTGGCCAACTCCTTAGTGCAATTTTTAATATAGGACTTAGACTAGTTAATATTCTTAATTACTGTGTAGGAAACATGGGTCTAGGAAGGAAATTTGCCTTTAACAAGGTCTGAAAAGCAAAAGAAAGTTGCTTTCTAAATACTTGAGTTAATACCAGGGGAAGAAATTTTGCATTCTAATAAACCTAGTTTAGATCTCTAACTTTCATAAAAATCAGAAGAGAATTGAAAAATAATGTGAGACGTCATCATAGTACAATAGTTACAGAACATGTTCTTCTTTTGTGTCTTTTCAACTTAAGTCTATGATTTTTTAAAATTACATTACTTATTCCATTATGAGTGCAGAATGAAAATCTTTACAGAGTTCTTCCTAGGCATCACTTCCAATGCTGAGGTTAGCTGCAAAGCTCTGGATTATTCAAATGAGATGACATCAAGATCAGCTTTGTCTGCATATAGAAGGGCAGATTCAGACATCAAGACCATTCGTCACCAAGATAGTCAAACTTATAAACCTAGTGCAACAGCACATTGAGAAGAACTGCATCTAAGAAAAAATTGTCAAGAAACACTTCATCTGGAAACCACATAATTATAAATGATAGGATAAACTTCTCATTTCTAAAAGCACATTATGTCCCATTAATTTTTGAAAGATGTGATTTTTTTGCACAGTTACATTGAATAGAAGATCAAAAACATTTAATTTTCATGTTTCCAAATTAAGAATCAAAAGGTATGAAAAGACTCGGTGAACTAAGCAGACATAAACATACATACTTGTGCCTTTTTTCACGCTTTCCTTCAAACATTTAGTTTACAAACATCAGCATGGCTGCATATATCATGAAAACATCTACTGTCAAGTGTTTCTGCTTTCATATGTACTTGAGAGACAGTTTATTTATTTATGTAACAAGAGGAAAGACTCGAAAAATTGAAATACTATCAACTATGTACTCTACATTCTGTAACATATTTATGTTGGGAGAGGGCTTGAAAGCCCTGGCTATAGCCCTAGCTATGCACAACTCATTCCCCATTGCTGACAGGCAGACCAAGGACACCTTGCCCTTGGGAGAGTCTGACAGTGGGTAAACAACCACGAGCCAGAGCAGATTGGTTCCTGTCGGCTGCGGCTCCTCGTGGCCAGTTGCATGGAGGCCACCCTCTACCCAACCAGCGAGCCCACGCGAGCGCGTGGACAGCCGTAGCTGACCAATCCTGAGTTGTTATTGCACGCGTGTTCAGTTTGGGAAAACATATTAACCTGTTGGTTCCGTAATAAAGTTGAAGCAAAGCACGTACCTCTATGAGAAATCACTTTGACTTCTGTGCCTGAACCCGGGGTTGTCGGGCTGCTCATTGGGCTTTAAACGATCCCAAGAAGAGGAAGACGTTGATGAAGAGGCATTTCCCCAGCCTCCGTCAACATATTTATGCAATTTTTGTGCTAAATTCAACTTCTTAATACTATTACTATTGATGCTATAACAGTACTTCCCAATCAAGTGCGAGCAGTGGAAAATAACTGTCTATCCCCAAAGAATTTACAGAATAGAGGACAAGAATTAACATTGAACATTTTCTTTTTCCAATATGTGACTACTAAGCCACAGTATAGATCTTTCATTATTTATACTTCTCTTTCAATAAGAAACTGCCTACTATAGGTGGCACCAGTTTTGCTTGGGTCCAGCCATCTAAAAGTTAGATGGCTAGCATAAGATGCTAATTTAGAGTACTTATCCTGTCAATGGGACAGGACCATGCTTCTGGAGGATGGTTCCTCCCATCCCTAGGTAGTGAAAATGAGGAATATTCTGGATGTGACTCTTTCCAGCTGACCGGGGTCTTTCTCCTGATTTAAGACTAAATTAATACCATAGATGTTTGGCTCTGAAAACTTTTTAGAAATTTTAGAAAACAATCCCATTGGCTTTGATTTGTGTTTGTTTCACAGAGTGCCATAATTCTACTGTTAAATCTTCCAATTACGTCTCATACCCTGTAATAAAAAATTTAAAGATGCTTTTTAGAAGGGAATAACAGAAGAGTTAAATTGGTCTATAACATGACTGTGTGTTCTTTGTTTTTTTGGTTTATATTTTTACTTCTACAAAAATAAGAAGGTTCTAACACTTAAGCAAGCAACTACACTTATAAAGGAATTACACAGCAAAATACATAAGGGCATCCTATTTTGAGAAGAATAGCACACCCCCTATTTTTAACTCAGTAGGATTTCAGTTATGGTGACTCAGAAATGGACAACATCTACAAGTAATCAGCAGGGGCCTGATTACAATTGTTGGAATGACTAAGTGCCCTGTGGGGTTTGTCCTTAATAGGTAGTCCTCAGTTTGTGAAGTTTACCACAAAAAGCAAGGATATTTTCGTTTTGGAACTGTCTTGAGGCAAGTGTTTTTAGTCAGGTTCACTGCAACATCACCTTCAAGTCAGAAATTATACACAAGCTTAGACATGAGCTATGACACTTGAACCCTACGCTGACCATGTGCATCAGTTAAAAAAGTTTACGATATATGTAAGAGCACCATATGTTACAGAAATAATGGTTTCCTTGTTTTAAAAAAAGGGGGGGTGGCATGGGGAACTGCCTTAGCAAGCACATTTTCCTTGCTCATCTATTAATTATTAAGCATTACCTTGTGAAATTCAAATTCAGTGAAAATGTCTTGCAAGTGCAGAGTCCTCCACATGTGCTATTTTTATTAATATGTTTATGGTTTCAAATGCCTTTTTTCCTTTTCTTCTCTTTACAGGAAATGATCTCTTTCTAGTTGCAGTGCATGAACTGGGCCATGCTCTGGGTTTGGAGCACTCTAATGATCCCACTGCAATCATGGCTCCATTTTACCAGTATATGGAAACTGACAACTTCAAACTACCTAATGATGATTTACAGGGAATCCAGAAGATATACGGTATGTCATGCCATACTCATTAGACAATGCAAGTGTTTCACTTTAAAATGCCCTTGAGGTCCTGCTTTCCAAATCACCTTTCCAAAACAGTTTGTTAGTGTGGACTTCACCAGTTGTTATGCCAGAGTCCTTTTTGTGAGTAGATAATCCAGACATTTTGATGAAGTTCTTTTACTTTGTTTCTGTTCACAACTTGCATTAAAATTTGCACTCATCTGGAATAGTATGTTTCTAAATGTTTAGAAAATACATAAAGAAAATATCTACAAAGAGATTCCAAACTATGTTAATATTAAGAAATGCAGACCTTTAACTATCATGAGCTTATGTGCACAGGAGCCCAAGCTCATTTAACTGGATGGATTGATTACTTCTCAGTTTATCAGTTGTAACACAAGACACTTCACCACTGTACAAAATCTGAGGACCCAGAAAAAACCTTTCTTGTGAAAAATATAGCAAATTCATCTCGAAGTTACATTATCACCAGCAAAAGATTTTGAGTGCCTAGGAGAAAAAAAGGCCTACTTATTTAAAATATGTTTGTTTAGGTTTTTTATGGACTGATATAAAAGACACGATACAAATAAATTCTGCATTTATTTAATTCAATTTGACTAGGCAAAGTAATTGAAAATTAAAAAGAAAAGACAAAACAATAACATAATTCTGATTATGGGCTGAATGTAACAGTAACTCCCAAATTACTCCCTTACATTTCCAAAAATATAGTACTGGTTTTGGTTTAGAAGTCTTTGCTTCTGTTGGTATATGTTAAATAGTCTGTTTTTTAATTCAAAAATGTATTTTATTTTTTTACTCCTACAGTGAAAAATCTGTGGTATTTCTGTGTTAATGCTCTATATCCAGTACATATAATTTGAAATTGCCTTTTTAATATTCCTCAATTAAATCTGTTTTGGATTCAATTTTGTACTCCCAATTTCTTCTTCTTAAAGGTTTTTCATGTTTGCATTGAATATTGTCAGGGCAATTCCTTGTTCCTCTTTACTACTACAAAGGACAACCATGATCATGTAGAATTGCTGTACAGTTAACTAGAACTCTGCAGCATCCATGGTGTTTTATATTAACAATCTTTTTAAAATATCGAAAAACAAGCACAAATATATATTTCCATAAAGCATAAATAGCAATTTCAAAATGATTGGCTGATCAAGTTTTGTTTGTTTGGGTTTTTTCCTGTGTGATTAGCTGGAAGGAAGGTTGTTTCTCATGACCTCATAGGTTGGTAGTCTAGACTTAAGGGCTAGACAAGAATATTTTTCTCAAAACTAGCTGCTAAGCTCTAACATCTGTGGGCTATACATTAGGAGAAATGTGTTACCCCTGGGAAGTGATATCTGACATCACCACCAAATGGCATAAAACCCCTCGGTTTGGGGTTAAAACCTTTCCAACACGAGCTACTGCAAAACTGATTCCTTTGCTCCCTTTAAAATCAAGAGGTGATCTGGAATCATATGCCTCAATAAAAATGTCACACCTATTAAAATAATTACTCTGGTCTGCAGTGTTCCTTGAAACACAGTTATTCACTGTAAATTATAAATGTCACAAGTCTTAAAATTGTGAATGAAATAAATGCCTTATTAAAATGTATGACAAGTTTAAGATTTCCTTACAAAATCCATCTTGTTCTTTTAAAAGTATGAGGTTTTTGTAAAATTCTCAGAAATTCAAATGCCATTTATACAGTTTTAGAGTTGTCTTACTATTCAAAAGTATTTCTGAAGCTGGTAATCCAAATTGGTTTTATTTTTTAAAGATGAAATATATTATGTATTTAAATTATTTGGAGAGACAAAGAATGATCAAAATTAGTGTTCATCTTTTTTCAAGAAATCTTCCTGATTCAACTGAAACTTCTTATCTTTTTATACATTAAAATATATTTAAATGTTACTAAAATGTGTAGAAGGGGAAAGACATTTTCAGTGCACTCATTGAAAGTCATTCAGTATGCTGTTAGAGTTATGATCAGCATCTATCTAGGATGGCCTTTTGACTTGCAGATAGAGAAATTATGAGTGGAATTCATATTTATTATGAAGTTATTCCACCTGTCATCAACCTCTGTATATCATGATAGACAATATATTTTGAAGGACTGATCTGCAAGGTTTTAGTTTTTCACTTTAGTTCTTGTTAACCCATTTATCATCAGAACAATTCCTTTAATTACCAGATATCTTGCACTGTAAGACTCACTGGTGAGGGGAAAAAAAAAAAGAAAAAAGAAGGAATGAAGATGACATTACTTGGTGTAAAAATTTGGTCTGTAAAAATATCAGGTATGGCCACTTATATACATATGTTGATTGGTGAGTATAAGTTAAAAATAAGGGTTGAAAAATCTACTGAGTCATGATGATCTTATTAGGAAGAGGATTTTTGTCTTCATTTATTTGTTCAAGTCACTGATTCTGTCATACCAGTTCTTACTCAGTTGGTAAATAATGCGCTTTGAACTACTTCTCATCTGAAATGACGGTGGCCTAAGCATCCTTTGCAGGTTTTATTGAAATGTTGTTCCAATAAGGAAGCTTCTGTATAGTGAAAAGTACTATCTTTCCTTGGTTTTGTTAGTCATCCTTTATAGCCTTTATAACCAGTGCTTGGCTGAGCACTGGAACAGGTTCCCCAGGGAAGTGGTCACAACATTGAGCCTGTCTGAGTTCAAGAAGCATTTGGACGATGCTCTCAGGTATATGGTGTGATTCTTGGGATATCCTGTGCAGGGCCAGGAGTTGGACAATGATTCTGATGAGTCTCTTTCAACTCAGGATATTCTATGATTTTATGATTTAATAACATAAAGGTATGTTAGGTTACTTTTTCATTCCCCTTTCACTGTAGGGTTTGCACTGCTTACAGCTGGTTTTTGTTGTGTATTTTTCCTGTGAGTGGGCACGTATATTACATCCTGCTGCCGTGTTTTTAAAGGTCCACCTGACAGGATTCCACCACCAACAAGACCTCTGCCAACCGTGCCCCCACATCGTTCAGTCCCTCCAGTAGACCCACGAAAGAATGACAGGCAACCTAAACCTCCCCGGCCACCCACTGGTGGTGACAAACCTTCCTATCCCGGAGCCAAGCCTAACATCTGTGATGGGAACTTCAACACTCTGGCTATTCTTCGCCGGGAAATGTTTGTTTTCAAGGTAGGAGGCTGTGAATTTTTCAATGTTAGATCAAATGTCTACATTTCTCCTTTTTTTATTTTTTTAAAGCAAACTCTCATTCATCATGACCCTACTTGCCCAATCTGTTCACAGTTAGAAAGTTAAGAAAGAAATTAAAAAAATAAACAATGCACATGGCTTAAATGTCTATCAGGGTACTGCTGTAATGTTCTATTTTAGGCAAATATCCATGTCAGCAGAAACTGTAATGCCTCAAAATGTAAGGGTAAATAATAAATGCTGTGTGTTACGGAGGGATAAAAGTGTAAAACAACTCATGAATAATAGGGATGATTTTGTTGGAAATACAGCCACATGCTGACATGAAGTAGATACTGTCTTCAACACTTGTTTTGGGGCTTTTTTTTCATGAACTATAATTTTAACTTTACCATTAGATCTGTCATTTACAAAGGAAGCTTGCCATTGAGTTGTGGTTGCATTGAAACCTCAACATTTTAGGAAAGGTCTTTGTCACAAAATTCTTATTGCAAATGTGTCCTTGTTTATTTCCATTCATCTTCTTTCTCTGAGCTGAAAATGTGGTATATACAACAAATTGAAATAAACAAACAGAACTGAAAGGCAACCTTTTAATAGAAGCACTTTGCTAAGGCTCATGGACATCAAAAATATCTTTGGAGGATTATCTGCAGCATGGTTTCTGGGAGGCAATGACTGTTGAAGAATAATTACAGAATCATTATTTCTCAGTCTCTTAAACCGATTTGCGGACATTGTGCAAATATTCACAAACAAGCAGCAAGATAATCTGGTTTTTTGAATTAATAGTGTGTCAAATTTGCATAAGCAATAGAAAGTGTGGGATCTTTGTTTTGTAAATATATGATAGGATTCTTTTTAACTTCATTATTATAGGTAGAGAAGAAGGGTCTTTCATATGAATAGGTAACTTATGTCTTCAGCAATAGTGTAAGTACAAGGGAAGGGCAACGTATTTGTCCCAAAATATAAAGCTCCCAGTTCAATGGTTTTTGTTGTCCTTTCTGATAGGACCTATGTCTCCCTTATGTGTTTTCTTTTTATATAACCTATCTCACTAGATAAATCTTATTACTGATACTATCTAGGCTTTCACTTTCTTTAGAATACCCATGAAAAATATGGACAAATAGCTTTACATAAATTCATTCAAAATTATTGAGCTACCTTCACAACTCAATGGTCAGGAAATATTTTTCCCATAAATAGATAAGGATTTTGCCAGCCTGGGGCTGGCAGCCCGTTCCATTTCATCAAACACTGGGAGGTTAAGGAAAAACCTAATTTTCTAACTTGACATTAAACAAGGTATTAAAATACCTATTTCAATCTCATGTCATCCCCCTCAAGAGCAATAGAACATACTCTCAGTTTAGACATAAATCAATAAATTGTGAAATGCTATTCCACTAAAACAAAATTTCCTGTCTAGCCAATTCTGTGTTCCAGAATAAATAGATACACCACCATTACTAATCACTCTTACCTATTCTGATTGAAAACAAATTAAGTTTTCTCAAAAAATTTTTGCTGCTTACTGCTTTAACACCAGATATTTACTATACATTTTGTATGCCTACCAGTGTGCAGACTGCATTTATGTTCTGAAATTTAAATTCCTCTTGTGATCCATACCGATGGCCAGTAGCAAAATATTTAAAGATTTTATATGTTAACGTCTGATTCTCCAAAACAAAATTGCTGCAATCATAAAAGCAATATGTTGGTAAGGGAAGTGAGAAGTTACCTTTGCCCAGGTTAATTTCTTTATAGTCTCACAGTTCCCCTTTTCTGGTAAGGATACCTGGGAACATGCCAAGGCGTTACTTAGAGTAGTGTGCTAAACAATGGAGTTTACCTAAATGTACAAAACTTGACTCTGTGTCTTTGAATGCTTGAGTTAGTGAGCCTTACTCTCTTGTTTGTACATTTACTCATGAAGATTTTTGTCTGCTACAGGATTTTCATTACATGGGGTTTTTTGGGAAGAAGGTGTGATATATAGGGAGGAGTATGCAGAGCAGAAAAGGGGAGGAGTTAGGAAACTCATGAGCTGTTGGTAATTTTCAACTTACCTTGCAGAATCCCAAGGGGGCTGGTTATAAGGAAAAGCTCAGCATTTCAGACTGTAGCAGAAATAGGACAGGAATTAATTCTCAGGAGGTATAACTAGGAACAGGGACTAAATACAGGGAAATTATCCAACAACTGAGGAAACAAAGCTGGAAGTTCTGTGGTCTGTCACAACAACAAAAACCCCCTTCAAAACAAAACAAAACACAAAAAAACCCCACCAAAAAACCCTTTGCCATTGCCCCTTGATAGTAACATAAGGATAGACTAGGAAGTCATGAGTGATGGACTGAGAGCCAACTACAGAGAGGTGGAGAACAGTGGATTGATGACAGTACTGTACCAGGTAGAAAAAATTAAAGAATTATTACCTTCATTGGAAGAATTATTGCCAAATAGTTCCCAGATGAGTTAAATGAGTAAAGTTGGAGGCTAATCAAATGAAATCCTTTCCTTTCTTTGTCTTCATCCAGAGGTCTGTAATTATTGTGTAGTGGCAGATTTTACTGCCTTCTGAATGACATGTATGCCATGTACCAATTTCAAATCCAAAATAGCCACTTTTTTATCTCCTGGGCAAGTCTCAAGCTCACAAGCTCAATTTGTTTAAATAATCCTTGAAATTGCTTGGGAACTTAGCCACGGAGATAAAGAATGTGAGCACTTTTGAATAATTAAATTCTAATTTACGTATAAAACTGAAGCATGATATCCAAGTTTGAGATACACTGTGGGTTTTCATAGTAGATGACAAACAATATTAATATCAAGAAGACTGTTTTGGCTGTTGAGATATTAAAAGCACTTTCTATATTCAGTCAAATGGATGAACTTTGACTATCTGGCATTCTCAAATGGATATATCCAGAGTAAACCTGAATAACAGTAAACTTAAAGAGGAAATGGAATTTATACTAAGCTATCCCTTTTTACTGTTTTGTGGTCACTTTGACAAAATAACAATCCTAGCAACACTTGATAAAAATTGTGGGGTTATAGAAATGAAGACAGAGGAACTGTTCTTGATCTAACATAAACATTAAACATAAAAGTAAAGCAATCAATTTATTAAGGATTCCTCAAAGATCACAAAATAAAATTATAATTTTGCAGATAAACTGTTTTCATAGAAATTACTAGATTTTATATATCAAGTATACACATATTACTGTCATATAAATGTATTGTCCCAAAAGGACTTCTTCCTGAATTCCTTAAATTAGATGCCCTTAAAATGTCCTTGCTAGCTGCAAGGAGGCATGTATTCTATACAACAAAACTTTTAGTTTAAATCAATATAATGTAACTATTGGCTTCAGTTGTCATCAGCTGATAAATACTGCTGTTACTTAATGCATGCTTGAACTGGTATGAGGAACCATCAGGACAGAAAAATTTCTATGCCAAAATTCATGAGTGACAAGTTTTTATCGTTGGATAGCTTCTTAGCTTCTGTATGTATCCTGGATGCAATTAATACTTAGCTGTCACACTCATTTCCAATCTTTTCTCCAGCTATTTTCTTCTTCTCTTTAGTTAGAACTCTCCTGGGACACAGAAAATGGCTGAAAATGGAGATAAAAAAAAAAGGTCTTCCTTATCTGGAAAAGTTATGCAGGGTGGTGTGACACTGTCTACCTTTAAGGGAAAAACCTCTCTGCCATTGTATAGAGCAGTATGTGGTATCCAACCATATTGTCTTCTTAAAGTCTCCTGAGAGTACCTCTAGGGCTGGAGAATCATGAAAAAGAACTCCATTGTCTAAGGTTACCAGACAAGATCCATTACTGAAGAAGTTTGCAGCATATATTTCCACTTTTTTTCTGTGTCCTGTGAAATTCACAGTGTGTGTCTTGGCCACAGAATTACCTCTACCTCTGCTTCAACAAATGGTGTGACTTCTGTTAATACCATTTTGCTTTAAGTTCTTTTCAGTTTCACAGATTAAAAAAAAAAAAAATCCTTAGTTTTCTTGAACAAGTTACATCTAGAAAAATAAGCACTAAATGTATGGAATTTGTCCTGCATAATCAGCAAGTAAGAGGGACAAGTCACTGTCCTTTGTTTATATGACAAAGTATCACAAAAGAACATCTAACAGAAGTTGCTCTGGTCCTTTCTTTGTTTAATGCTAAAACCTTACGAAACAGATTAATGGATCCTATACAATCTCTAACAGGTTCAGTATTCATGTTTGAAAAACTAACTCACTCCTTGAAGAACAGAACTTTTAACCACTGTTGTGTACTGGGGTGTTTGATGAACAGTAATTTAAGTATTACAGAAAGAAATTAGTCCATCACAGAAATAACATTTACAGCTCAGAGAAATGGCTTCTGAACATTACAGATGGTAGAATATGGAATCAATTTTAGGAAGGCCTTAATGGGCTGTGTTTCACTATTTTATAGTAATTTCTCCACAACTTGTGGAAATTTGTTTTCTGACTCTTCATCTTCTAAGAACCATTGTAAAAACATTTATGACACACCAAACGAGCCAAGCCAATCAGGCTGTAATTACCCCTTGGCATCAGTTTGTCTGCAGTTGTTTTAATACATAACTGTATAGTTCCATTTAATTTCCCTCTCAGAACTGTATGTTTATATATAGTATGCTGTTAAAAACAAAAGGGAAAAAACCCACCTTGATTATATGATAAACACACAAGAAATTTTTCAAGCATTTTAGCATTGTCTATTTAATCATAACTGGTAGGTCTACTTAAAAATCTGTGAGACAGAGGGAAAATACTACTAATAAAAAGCAGAGACAAAGAAACAGCTATAGTATGAGACTTGATTTCACCGTATTTGAAAACAGACTTTTTTTCAGAGCTCTCCTGGTCTGTTTGTGTAGCTGGTTTTTGTCACATGATACTGTGGGTGTCTGAGCTATCCACTGCTGCCTGGGAAAGTTCAGCAGAGGATCCTGAGGAAGTAGACACTTTGCAATCTGAGAGGGAAAGCTGTTTCACTTCTCAGCTGTAAAAGACGGGGAACAATAGTTCAGAAGTAACTAAGTCTGCAGACAACAGACTTCTTTCACCCTTCTTTTTGTATCATGTTAGGAAGAACAATTTGGTGGAATTTGCCAGTTTTGAACTTACCAGGGAGGAATTCAGGATATCCATCCCTTCCAGCTGCATTAGACAGAACCTCTGCTGTCTCCTTCCCCTTGGTCAGCTTTCAGAAGAAATCAATCACCCTCCTTCCTAAGTGTTAGGCTCTGGGCTGAAACACTCTGTTCAAAGACTGTTCAAAAGACTGACTTGGTCCCGTCTCTGTGAGACTCTCACCATGTCATGATGAGTCATTAATATCCACAAGGTGCACTCCCTAACCCAGAAAGTACTCTCAGATAAAAAGGAGTACTTACTCTTCAAGGGACTTTTCAGGGAGTTGGACAGTCTGAGTTTAACAGGAATACTGGAGTGAATTGTATCAATTAATATACAAATGTGATGGTAGGCTTTGGGGCAATGTTCTAAATATTTGGGCAATTAAATGTGAACCTTGACAAATTCTTATTTCTGGTTTAGGATTAATCTAATAAATACTGAAAAAACATGATACTACATATTTGTAAATCATAGGCCACAATTCCTAGAATTAGTCATTCTTTAGATGCATTTTAAAAAATAGAGTGGAATTGGGAGAATCTGAAGATCTCTGTTACTCTCTTCGTGTAAATGGATAGAGTGGGTCACATTTTATATATTCTTAGGAAAGTACTTGCAACAATATTGAATAAACAAATAGAATTTTTACTTTTTCTTGCTCTCAAAAATAGTTCAAAGGATCCCCCAACAAATGATAGCATACTTACATGGTGTGACTTGTGCATTTAGAATTGTTCTTTTTCTTAGTTATTGAATGTAACTGTTCCTTTATTCCTCCCCATATATCAAGAGTTTGTTCTGAAATCTACTTGACTATTAAATTCATTGTGGTTTTGACCAGAACAAGTTTTGCATACTATCAAATATAAGGAACACAGAACAATTAGAGTTCTGTGTAGTACTATTAAATAAGTAAAAGACATTAAACATACAGATAAACAAATGCATGTGAAAAGACTCTAATCTGGTAAATTTATTTCTTATGAATTACTCAACAATAGACATAGAATCTCTGCGGGGAAAATATATACCCTCAATGGGCATTATCACTTGACCAAGGACTATGATGTAAATTGAAGTGGAAAGATCAAATACTGATTTTTTTCTTCCCCTTACAGTTACCATATTTGTTTGTTACAGTCAGAGAATCCTGTGAACTTATTAATTTTTCACTTGTTATTTAGTACAGCAAAAATGGATAACAAAAAGCTTTAACTGAATTCTAGGGTGCAAAAGGTATTTAATTTTTTATAACTTGCCTGTTTTCAGAGGCTCAGTGTTTGAGTGAACTGATTAAAATATTTTATTGGCAAGAGAATAGAAAAAAAAAATCATTGACAAAAAACAATTGCAAAAAGCTCACAGCAAGGAATAATCTAAAATTACATGCCAGGCATATCTTCAATTTTGTACCACTAGTGTTATCTTGTAATATTAACAATACATTTTAATTGAAGCTACATCCTAATCGAACCAAAGGGAGTAATTGCAAAAACACTTCAAGCACAAGACTTAATTAAAATTTCTTGTTGTATAAAATTGTGGTCTTTCAACTAATTTAAGTAAACATTTTGGGAAACAATTGGAATGCCTTGTAATGTAAGCCTTTTGAAGCAGTGGTATTATTTGCTTATATTTGCATAATCTTGATTTACAGCCAAATCTTTATATTCTAGTAGTATTTGTATATTTTCAATTTCTTGGGTTCTTTTTTTTTTTTTCCCATTCAAGGAGTTAAGGGTCCACAATGCAAAAGTTCAGCAGTAGTTTAAATGAAAATAAAATAAGCTTATTTGTTCCTCTGAATTAGCTGTTTTCTATGCAAAACACTGCACTACTAAACAGTCGAGATCTTAAATAATATAAAACAACATGTATGTTTATTTTTCAACAACTTAGTGAAACACTATTCACACTATTGAGAATATATTGAAAAATACAACAGATACTTGCTTAAATACCCTATTTTCTTCTTTTTTATAGGCTATAGCTTGAATACTCTTTTAAGTGTTGCTTTCCCTGACTACTGAATGAAAACTTGGCCCAGTTGAAAGTAATGGGAAAAAACTCCACTGACTGTAAGAGACTGAAGATTTCACTTGATATTCAGTACCTTTGACATGGCAGGGACACTATTTTGAGTAATATATATGAGGTAACTCACCTAAGAAAAAACAGATTAGCTTTTAATACCAAGTGTATGAAATAAAAAACTGTTTTCTTATACAAAATCAAATTTTATTTTACTACAATTTAAGTCAATAAATAAAAATGACACAGGGACCATTTTAATTAATGATTTGACATATCTGCCGGGTGAAAATATCTTTACCAAGGAGAATAGACAGTATTAGGTCAAAGATTATACTTGATAATGACAGAGTTCAATCCTTTCCAGCTCTTCCTAACAGGTCACCAGTGTTTCTCCTCAAGCTGATGGAGACTTTGTTGATGTTTTGGGGTGATATCTGGCCAGTCCTTTGTAACACCTACAGTCCTTTACTGCTTTAAATTGTACATTCCCAGCTTATCTGTATTCAGATGTAGTTTACAGTATTACATATTCACTGTTAGAAATTGCTTTACTTTCTTCATGATCTAATCCCTGTGTCTGTGTGACAGAGGCAGTGAGCAAAGGCAGTTGAATATCTACCATTTTCATATATTCATCGTCATGACAGATGAGATGGTTGCTCTTTGATGGATAGGCCACTCTTAAGGGCCTGGTTTTTTTCTTTGGCCATTGCTGTCCAGGAATATTGCTGTGGGATTTTCTACAGTCTTCTGTAGCCTTCTTCTAATCCTGACACTCCAGCTGGGGAGAAGATTTACTTAGCCTTGCCCCATATCATTCAAAGTTAGATTTGGTATCCAGATTTTTTTTTATTTTGTTGTCAGCACAATATCGTCGATCACAAGCATTAGAGTGAGTTCTAAAAGCATATATTAGCCTTCTATCTTGCAACAGCCTAAATCCAAAATAATCCCCATACACTCAATTACAGAGTTTCCGATGTTGTGTCTTCCACTATTTTCATATGTTACCAGTTTATCAGACTTTATTGTTTTATTCATACCCTAAAGAACAGGAAAAATTGCCTTATCAGCAACATATATTCAACTCATGTATATTTTTAAAACCTGAATTTGTTTATGCCCTGGCTTACACATCTTGTTGTTTTACAAGTAAGGTGTGTGGACATTTGTTATCCATTTGATGATTTAAACATAGCCTCTTGTTAGTCCATTACCTAAGCGTTTAGCTACTTTTAATCTATCTCAGACTACTTGTTTCCCTAATTGCACAATTATAATAGCTAGATTTTGGGACAGAAGCCTTAGACATTTTCACTTTGGTGCATTACATTAGTTGACCTCCATTGCCACTGAGGGTAATACAGGAAAAAAAGAGGAAGCTTAGCATAAATATATACTTACTTGCATTTAGAAAAGTTGGTATGTGTAAAATTAAATGAATTTTCACATTGTTTAAAAGTGTAAGACATTACTAGAAAACTCTCTAGTCTAGTACAGCCCTCTGATTATTAACTGTTACTGGTTCTTCACATTGGCAGTGATGAGAGGACAAAGAAAATCTGAGGGCAGTGAAAAGGGGTTTCAGGGCCTTGAGATGTTTTGTGAAGGATCAGTATCACAGGCAGTGTTTTCCTTGATCCTTTAAGTAACAAGGAAGAATATCAAAAGGAACAGGCAGACCCATCAGATCAATGTGTGGCTCCAAGGCTGGTGTCATGGAAAAATTTGGGGTTTTTTGACCATGAGATAGTCTGTACAACACCTGGCCTATTGATACCTGATGGGACACACTTTTCTCAAAGGGGAAAAAGGATTTTATCACAGAAGTTACACACAGTGGAAGCAGGGTCAAGTGATTTGAGAGGAATACAGAGATGCTGCTCACCAGTGGGGAGAAAATTCATGCAGCCAAAGCTCAATTGGAATCGAAGCTGGACAGTATTCTGGGGAAGAATAAGAAGAGATTATAGTAAATGGGATTATATCAGGCTGAGGAAGGTTCACTATGGGGATTTGTAGGGCTCCATATTTGGACCAGTTCTCTTCCACATCTCCATAAATGACTTGGACACAGGACTTGAAGGGATACTAAGTAAGTTTCCCAATGACACTAAATTGGGAGGAGCTGTTAACTGCCTTGAGGGCAGAGAGGCCCTGCTTAGAGACATTGACAAATTAGAGGGCTGGGCAATCACCAACCAGATGAAGTTAAAAAGGTGTCAGATTCTACACCTGGGATGGAGCAACCCCAGAGGTATGTACAGACTGGAGAATGAGGCGCTGGAAAGCAGTGCCATGGAAAGGGACCTGGGGGTCCTGGTTGATGGCAAGTTGAATGTGAGTGAGCAGTGCCCTGGCAGCCAGGAGGGCCAACTATGTCTTGGGGGGCATCAGACAAAGCAACACCAGCTGGTTGAGGGAGGGGATTGTCCCACTCTGCTCTGCACTGAATATTGTGTGCAGTTTTGGGCACCAAAATATAAGAAAGATGTTAGGCTCTTAGAGAGTGTCCAGAGGAGGGCAACGAAGATGGTGAAGGGTCCTTGAGGGGAAGCTGTATGAGGAGCGGCTGAGGGCACGTGGTCTGTTTAGCCTGGAGGAGACTGAGGGGAGACCTCATTGCAGTTGCAACTTCCTCATGAGGGGAGTAGGAGGGGCTGGCACTGATCTTTTCTCTGTGATGAGCAGTGACAGAACCAGAGGGAATGGCCTGAAGTTGTGTCAGGAGAGGTTTAGGTTGGATATTAGAAAAGTTCCTTCACCCAGAGGGTGATTGGACACTGGAACAGTCTCCCCAAGGAAGTGGAGAATTGTGCTGGACAATTTTGACATATTTGTATATGAAGTTAGAGGAAAAAAATGTATGCACACAAACCCATTATTCTGTATTCTCATGGCCTAAGATCGATTACAAAAATTATTTATGAACAACTTTGGAAAAAGTTCTTCATTTTCTATGGGATCCTAAGTGGTACACTTGATCTTCTCCAGGAAGGAGATTTCTGTTCTAAAGTCTGTGCTTTGTTAGACAATACAGTGTCATGATAAGAAACACTGCGCAGCTGGGAGAAGAATCATGAAAATATTGTATGCTGATATGCTGTCTATTTCTAAAAAACTTCACATTTTCAAATCTTTTTGACAATTTGATTAGAGTGAAAAAGGTGGTCCAAGATTCTTGGTTTTCTTTGTGTTTTGGTTTGTTGGTTTTTTTTAATGAAACAGTAAAGGACAATGCAACAGGATGGAAGAAAAGTGAAGAGTATGACTTACAATATGAATGATTACTTGGGGCATGGAGAGAGCTGTACAATTAGTATTACTGGACTTGGAAATAGAATAGAGGCTTATATGTTTGTCAGATTTAAGCAAACAATATATCACAGAGAATGATGGGTTATCTAGTTTCTTAAAGAGTGCATCAAAAGAGGAATGTGTTAGTGTAAGAAGAGAAGAATCAAGACATAGATGTTGGTAAATGCAATTTACTATAAATTATTATAAATTATGTTCATCATATAGCCCATGATATTTCCAAGAGCCATGGTTATGTGTTGACATAACCTGTGCAAATGCAGGCCTCTCAGAAAGCCAACCATCATTCCAAATTAGTTTTACATTATTATTTGTAAAGAGAAAAGGGTAGTTACTACAAAGTAAATGTCTTTACCTCATATACTTTCAACATCTTTTCATTGTTTAGTCCCTATACCTGCCAGTTTCTAAGATGGATCTAGCAAGAATCTCTTGTTTGAATGATGCGTGTTTGAATGAAAACCTGTTGTTTTTTTATTTTAAAATTTGACTCATCTTTTTAAGAATATTTAAAGTTTAAATATAGTGTACTTTGGCGGAGTGCTATTTTTTCAATACCAGGAGGAAGTCTTTAAATTCTAAACAAGAAAATTGGAGACTTTTTTTTTAATAATAAAAAGTCCCCTATTTTTTTTCTCTTTCCATGGTGCAGAATGCACCACTGCTTCATGAACTCATGAACTCATTGTTTTTATCTCAAATCCCTATGAGTACAGGCAAGAGAACTGGGTTTGAGAAAATTTACAGGTGGTTTTGTAGGCTCAAGTTGCACTCCCTACTGCAACTTCCTAATTTCTCTGTAAAGGCCTAATGTTCATCATGTGGATGAAGGGTTTTGTGCAGTACTTCATACGCATCTGCTGTTACCTGCATAGCATTAGGGAGAACGTGAGCATTCCAGAGATTCCTGGCTGCAAGTCTAGATTTTATGTCTTTATTGCGTTTCTTTCGGATTTGTCTGTTTGTTCCTTCATATTGGATCATCAACATGTGGCATTTTATAGAGTCTCAGTCAGTTTAGTTATTTGGAAAAAATCAGAATGGATTGAAATGCTTGATTCAGCTAGGAATAGAGAAACCCACCTAAATTGAGATTATTATTATTATTAATTATTCCTTTCTTAATTTTGTTTATTTTTTTCGAAATTGAATTATCGGTCAGTTAGGATAAAGCCAAAGTGAAGACATGATAAAATATATATTTGAATAAAACTGAAAGAATTAAAAAAGGCTATAATGAAAGAATAGTTTACTAATGCAAACAGAGCTGTATCGAAACAAGCATACAGTATTTCAAAATTAAATATTAACCAAATATATATCAAAGTGTTCTAAAATTACTTACTTCCATAGAACACTATATACTAATAGCAGTTAAAAGTGATGCTTACTTTAGAATTAATTTGTTTGTATACAATACTATAAATTTGTTAATTTGAAATGTAGAGAATATACTATAAAAAACCCTGTCTTCATCTGCACTGGAAACTGGAAAGGCAACAGCAATAATATTCCCTTTCCACTGCAGATGAAAGTAAGTTAGATAGTTACTGCAGTTATTTTCTGCACTCAGCTGAACAAAGATAGGAAAGGGCCAAGATGACCTCCAAAATGGAACTGTAGCCCTGGCTGTAGATGCCTCTGCGAGCAGGATACATTCACTACCTTCATTTAAAGAGGTTCTTTCTCAGCCAGTCCATTCTGGATTAGACCAATCCTGTTTCCTTAAGAAAAAAAAATATTACTGGCCTTTGTCCATTTTTTTTAAGCCAATGGTCTATTTTTAAGAGATGCTTTTCTTTGTGCATATGTGTATGTCTCATACATTCAGTATTCAAAAATGTATGCTAATAATATGAATACTTTTCCTTCTACACTGATGATTCTAGACAAAATAACACCACTTTGAAATAGCTTAACAATAAATGTTGTCCTTCAAATGAGAAAAATATAGCATAAAAGAGTGATTTTCAGAATTTAGTTTAAAAATAAATGGGTGCTATTCAAAGTTTGTTGGAGAACAGCAGAATTCTTGTATAGCTTGTTGTCAGACATTCAGTATTTGTATATTGGAAAAAAATCAGAAATATCTCAAATCTGCTACTAGTCATGAAAGTTTTTGATTATTAAAAAACCCCTCTGAGTAGGGAGCTATGCTTTTGTCCTTTCTGAAACCTGTTACCACGGAGGCACCAGCTTGGCTGAGGGGCTCAGCTGTGCCCTGCAGGAGTCAGGCACAGGTCAGCCACAGCCTCTCTTCAGGCAACTCCCTCACCCTGCAACTCCCTCTGCCAGCACTGGGACCCCAAACAAATCGCCCAAGCATGCATTAGAGAAAGTGTAAAAGAAGGAATATTATAGAGAAAGGAAGAAATTAAAAGAAAAAATAAAGGAGGAGAAACTGTGCATCTTGGATTTATCACTGTGCAGCACTAGAAGTGGGAATACTCACCTGCAGCTGGTAGCATTTTGTTGAAATTACTGCAAAAAGTCAGGAGGTGTTTCAGAGGGATTGCCGATGTTTTGGCTAATCGACCATACTTAGGAATTTGATGTTGAATATAAAGGATGTACTTTTGCTCCAGCTTCAGTCATAGTTTCTCTTGCTACCTCCTGTTGTCCTGCATAAAACAGGTCCTATGAGCAAGACTGCATGTTGCAATTTTGTTGTATAAGCAATCCATGGAGATCTGTACCGCAGTTTACAAATGAGGGAGGAAAATAAGAGGCACCTCTTGTGAAGAGGGTCAGAGAGCATATGGAACGCCACAACCCTTTTAAGTCCTTTGAAAAAGAAATGTGGTTTTGGTTGGGATTTTTTTTTCATATTTTCCCTAATCTTTAAAGTCTAATTTCTGGATTACTTTAGGGGTTTTTTTTAAAAAAACATAGCTATAGATGTCAGCATCATCAGTGAAAAACAATTTTGCACGTATCTCAAGTGAGCGAAAGAGGCTATTCAAGACAATAGTTAGGACTTGGAATAAGATGCCAAGAAGGGAGTTTTTAACATAAACTGCCATTTTTTGACCCTGAACAAGTTGCTTGACATTACTTGAATTTGTCAGTAATACAGAACAGCAGATAAGAACAGATACTAGAAAAAAATGCTACTCCTTAACAAAGATTTCCTGCATAAAATCACTAGATAATTTTTCCACTTGAAAATGTATTTGCACCAGTGAACTTCAGCTTAGCTGAAAACAGTTACTTTAAACCAGGTTCAGTTTAGCACTTCCCATAAACAACGTTGAAAGAATAAGTTGGTAATAAACTGATTTGAATCTGTCTGTAGGTGTGCTTCAGTGTCTGATTAGCGTGCCAATAATAAATAGTTATTAATAGTGTTTAATTAGTTGCATCAAGGAAGTAAATTCCCTACTTGTGAAAGTAAGAGAGCAACAGAACAAGCATTTGGTGATGTTTTTGCATCTGTTTGCTTTCAATCTAGTAGGTTGGTCTCATTTCCAATGTGGAGATTATTGTGAGGGTCAGAATCTCATCATAGAAGGTGCTAAGGTTTTCCTGTGCAAGTGTTAAATGCTCTGACCTCTCACAGTGGCTCTCAGACCACATTTTTGCCCTGTTAGAACCACGCTGTTGTCTCAAACACATTAGGAAAGATGAATTGTTTCTATAAGTTCAAATAAGTCATCTTCTATGCATTGTACATCTATTTGTTAATGAACGAACAACCTTTTCAGTTTTAAAAGAGTTTTGTTTGTTCTAAATATGAATCAGTTTAATAGAGAAGGCACAAAGCCTTTAATTCCATATGCCACAGGCATTACCAGCACTGAGATTACCTGATGAATTCACATGAACTAGTGAAGAAGATGTGGAAAAGTGCTTTTTGAGATTAGATCAAGATTTTAAAAAAGATCTTCCAAATTTATTTTGACTTAGATACAAGAACTTTCCCGTGTCACATGTCTTTACAGAATTGTATATGGAGTTCATTAGGTATAAAATAAAGTTCAGAGCTCTAAGCATTTTGTATCAAATTAGTTTTTTAATGTTGCCACTGATTGTTGGTCCAGAGACACAGGAGAAAATGAGGTGCTCAGACAAGAAAGGTCCATTAATTTTGCACTAAAAACTCCTCTGGTTTGTGTATTTTGGTAAACTAAAATATCTGGAGATTGTTTTTAATTCTCCTACACATCAGTTGTGTCCCTTAAGGAACCCAAAAGATGAGAATAAATACTGAAATTGAAGTCAATTTTTTACAAGAGTAAAGATTTAAACATTTATAGAATGAAACATGAAAAACAATTCTAACACAATCTTCACTAAAAAAGCTATACTCTAAGATTAGGAGGAGACTGTATCTAACAACAAAGTATGAAAATCATGCATTAAGAGCCAGATTTTTCGATACTAACTCTTCAGTTCAAGATTCTCTGAGCTGTCAATAAAGAAGTGCTTTTTTGAGGAAGGTGTTTGCTGTGATTATACACAATATACTGTATGTTAGTCCTTTCATATGCACAGAAAAGAATACCTGAAACATTTACTGACAGTTCAGAATGATTTATGTATAACCTTTGTTCAGTTTGCTTTTTCTGAAAAGCATTATTGTCCTTTTTTCTCAGAAATATCCTATCTTCTAAAATAACATCTCAGAACATTCAATTTGAGTGACTGCTTCTGCTTCTCCATACTACTATTACTCTTCATCCATCATAGTGCTAATGAAACATAGTCTCTCCTCAATCAATGCCCATTTTCTGGTTTTTAGATATATTTCTCTCTTTCCAGTTAAATTTAGATTGCTGTTTGTTTCTTTCAGTTCTGCTTTTTGAACCGGGAATAATTGTCCAAGTTTAATGTATTTAGTACATCTGTAGTCATAATATTTAATGATCCATTATTATGTCAGATCACAGCTGCACAGGAGTGATCTGTATTTTTGAAGCAATTGGGTATCTGCAGATGCTTACAAAGAGGCATTTGCTAGCCGGCAAGGAAAGACACTAAAACCTATGCATTCCAGGTGGCTGTTTGTCAGGCTTTGAATTGGAGAGCATGTGACAAGTCCCGAGTTCAACCTGTCTGCAGTAGGCTCTTTTGGGGAAACAAAATAACAAAAAGCAACATTGTGGGAACAGCAAACTGTTTTTCAATACACAGTATTTCTCAAAAGAGACAAAATTGTGTTTATTCAACATAAACAAATACACTGAGAAGTGTTTTGCCAGAGAAACTGTTTCGAGCTATTTACTTCAAGTGTGAAAGAGCTTTCTTAGAGTCAATATGCTTTCTCTTAGACTATCCCTCTTTTGAATTTCTGTAATAGTTAAACTTTTGTGAAAACACATTAAGAGTAATTCTAGCTGTTCACCAAAAGGCAGATGATAAAATTTCTGCTAAGCAACTTTGCTTAAGATAAATTAAATGTATTTACTTATATGTGCTGAAATGATGCATTATTTCTATAACCAGAGCCTATCCCATCTGATATTTCAGAAAGATCCTTGTCATGTTTTACAGCCACACGCTGGAGTTTCTTGAGTTCCAGAGTCTGAACTCTGGCAGTCTAAAACCTTTGAGTCCAGTATGTTCATAGGAAAGTCATAATTAAACTTGCACAAATAAGTTGTTCTATCAATCTCTGCCAACACCTTCCTTCCTCAATCTTATAAATGGGCCAAAAACATTCCCAGATTCTCTGAAATTGCATCTATTGACAAATCACGTAGTAAATTCTGTCTGTTTAAAGAAGACCATAAAAATGCTAAAATTACAAGTTTCAAAAACTTTAGTTTTGTGGCAACCTATAGGGTCCTGACAGATAAGCAATATCCCATTGTTCATGATTATTGCAATGTAATGTAAATATGCTGGAATTAGGTCAGGAAAATAAGGACTCTACAGAATTCCATACTATAGAGAAGAGAACATGTTCACAATTATGCTTCAGAATGAAATATTTAGATACTAAAGGCAATGGCTCAGGAAGATCTTTCGAGCCACAGATCCATCACCCTTAATATTGACCAGATGTGTTACAGTATAGAGAGGTTTCCTGAAAACAAGCAGAAGGATTTAATCTACAAGGTGTTTTTAATACGAAGTAACAAAGACCCTGAAGTAGATCTTGATGTCAAAGTGCTACTGTTCCCAGTGATAAAGAAAAAGAATTAAGATGAATGAAGGTTGAACACCAGTGAGCAGCAGTAGCTGTTGCTGATTGCTTATGGCTTTTCACACTAAGGGTTGTGTTATGACCCGGTTATTAAAATCATTAAAAATGCCTCTGCCCGAATTAAGGTGCAAATGATATGGTACAAACCATATTTCAAAGTCAATAGTATGGGTTTCATTTAATGGTAAATGTGAGGCAGAAAGAGAGATAGAAAAAATGGCAGAGAAATAGAAAGAAATGGGAACAGGAGGGTGGGTAAGAAATAAAGTGACGGAGACATTCAAATAGAAAATATATAAACACTCCATGTAATGTGGTGGCATCCCATTGGTCTGGTTCTTCTGGTCTTCTCAGTGGTAAGGGTCCCACAAAACATAGAATTTGGTGGATTAATATGTTCAGGAGATGTCCGGGCACTTCCCCTGGGTGAGGGGAGAAGCTTTGCAGTCTCATGCAACAGGCCCTGGATTTGTTGCCTCACTTGGATCACATGCAGTCCTTTGGTGGTTGAAGGCCTCAGGAATGAGTTGGGGGGGTGTTTTGGGGATCTTTGATAGTTTATGACCCTTTTTATCTGCCTTTCATGTGAATGTCTCGTGGGTACATGATCTTCCCAGAGCAGGTGGGGGGGTTACTGCTGTGGTTTGGTGAGGAGGGATTTCAATATCACACACCCAAACCCCTTCTCCTCCACCACCCCCTGGGCCTTGTTTACATCTCCTCAGACCTGACAATAGTCTTATCTCAAGTTCCAAGCCACAGTCCTAATTCTAGGAAGGAGGCGTTGTGAGGAGAGTGCTTTGGTGATCTCAGACAGGCAGTTGCTTCTTTGCAGTTTGACAAAAAGTCTTTCTATGATTTTGATAATGTTTAAGACATTAAGAGAATTCACTCCATCACAGGTTGTTACATTGTTATAGACATTTCTGCAGATAGCTGCTCTAAGTTTGCATGTGCTCAGAAAGGAGTCCAAAGGAATTAAAGCCCATCAAGTGATATCAATCACAAAATTATTTCCTTTGGTTCAAGAGGTCCCTGAACCACAAGTGCTGGATAACTGGAGGAGTATGTCAGAGAGGTATCATTGCATGTTCCCTTTCTTTCTATTCTCACAGAACAGAGTAGAGTAGTGTAGAGCTACGCAGTTGGATGGAACCTACAATGGTCATCTAGTCCAATTGCTTTACCATTTCAAGGCTGAAGTCTTATCTGTTAACTTCCTAGTGACTCCACTGGAGACAGGATACAGGCCTAGATGTACCCTGATCTGGCCTTATGTGGTCAACCTTTTGATTTTATATTCTTTGCATTATGACAAGTTGAACCCAGGAGGCAAAAAGTAGACAACAAGCAGGATTTCTTCTGCTTGCATTTAGATTTCCACTTTCTACTTTGCAGACATCTAAATGGGATCCAGTTTTCCAGGTTCCCTTTATAATCAGTGTAGAGAAATAAACCACCAAGTGATGGTTACCTTAGAATGTCTCAGTGAAGGACCTTTATTGTGCTGGCTTGGCTGATTAATTGCTAAACATATTTATACACTGTAGACATTTAAGTCTGGTCAAGACAGTTCTACTTACATAACTCACTGAGCATTTATGTAGTAGTATTAGTGCAGAATTAGTAGTCTCATGTCCTTGTAGAATTTGGGAAGTTACAAGGTGCATATTAAAAAAAAAAAAAAAGAAAAGAAGAAAATACTGTGAAGATTTCTGATTTTTTGTGATACCATTTTAAATGCCATTCTATTGGGCATATATCTAAAATTACTATAGGAAAGGATGGGGTTCTTCTATAATCAGTCTTAGGTGAAAAAGCATGTGCCAGTCCAGCTGTCTTTACACAGTAATACCCTGAAGAATTAATTTCTCGTCAGATATCTTGAATTATTTCTTGTTGAAAGCTTATGGATACATAGTATTGACATTAATGTACATAGATATGCACATATATACCCATTAAAAAAAAACCATGGGGCTATGCTGCAAGAATCAAACATTCCACTTTTGCCATAATTGTATTACTGTGAAGATTTTAATTATATAGCAGGGAAAATTATTGGCTTGCTGTGTCAAAGCGTTCCTTCAGGGATATTCTCTCACCCTACCAACACAAAGGTTTTGGCAGTTGAACTGCTGGAACTGAGAACAAAGAAGTGGTTGATGGGTCTAGATTCCAACTGAATGGTGGGGCAGAGGTGAGAAAACAGACTCAATGCACCTGGGAGGGAGAGAGGCTTTTCCTGTGTGCTGGCTTCACTTTGTTTTGGGCGGCTGCTGGGGAAAGCTCCTGCTGGCTCTGCTCTTCACCTTCCTCCCTCCATCTCTGGGCACCCTGAGCTAGAGAGAGGAGAGAGAGGAGGGTCGCAGCTGCTTCAGGACACACTGCAGACTTTTTTTTTTTTCCCTGGGAACCGACTTCGAGTGCAAGGAGATTTCTGGGAATTGCCACCACTCCTCAACTCCCAGCATTTCCTTCTTCTGAACAGAGCACAAGGAGAGAGAGAGTCTGCTCTTTCCTCACCTCTGAAAAGGCTCCATCCTGCACCACATGAGTCACACACCCCTTTGTCTCTGCCTCATTGGGAAAAGACTGAGAATTCACCTTGCAGCCAGCCAAGGTGTGACACTGATGCTGTCCATAAAAATAACTGCACCAGGAGGAACCTACAGTTCTTTTTTTGGGGTTCTTTTTTTTTGTTTTGGTTTGGTTTGGTTTTTTTGGTGCTGGGGGAGTAGTTTGCTCTGGTCTGTTCATAGTTATATCTATATATAGTAGTTAAGAACAGTTATCCTTCTTATATGCATTTTCTAATTAAAGTTTTGGTTGTTTTCTAAATTTAATAAGGGGTGACGTGAGCTGAAAAAGTACCAGAAATGACAATGAGGTAAAACGCTATGCTAAACCCCAGAGGAAAAAAAAATTGTTGGAAATCATGACATGCCTACTACTCTAGATCTGGTTATAAACAAAATGTATTCTTTATGCATAAATATGAACTCCTGTATTTGGTCTTCTCTGTGTTCCCTAAGTTTTGGTTTGTTAATATATATAATGGAAATGTAGCTTTTTACTAAAGAGAGTCATAGAATCATTTAAGGTCATTGAGTCCAACCATTAATCTAGAAATCCACCACTAAAACATGACCCTAAGTGCCACATCTACATGTCTTTTAAATATCTCAAGGGATGGTGACTCACCCACTTCTTTGTGCAGCCCATTCGAACGCTTAACAACTCTGTCTGTGCAGAGCAGCCTTCCAGTACCTAAAGGCAGTCTACAAGAGAGCTGTGGAGGGACTTTTCACGACAGCAGCTAGTGATAAGAGAAGAGGGAATGGCTTTAAACTAGAGTAGGCTTAGATTAGATATTAGGAAGAAATACTTTACTGTGAGAGTGGTGAGACACTGGAACAGGCTGCCCAGAGAAGCTCTGGATGTTCCATCCCTGGGAGTGTTCAAGGCCAGGTTGAACTTTGAGGAACCTGGTCCAGTGGATGGTGTTCTTGTCCATGAAAAAGAGGTTATTACAAGATGACCTTTAAAGCCCCTTCAAACCCAAAATATTCTGTGACTCTTGATGATTGTATGATGATTCTGGGAATTTAAATGAGTGGGTTTTGTAAATTTGAATAACTTTTGACAAGAAAGCATTTCTGTTAGGGATATATAGTCTTCAATTTAAGCTTTGTGAGGATGTAGATTTCTAGACCTGAATAGAATTTTTCAAGCTTTTTATTGTCAAAATGCAAATAAGGCATCCCCAGACGTGTTTTATAAATATGTGATGTTTGCTGAATTATTCTTATGTTGAACAAACAAACACAGACCTTGAAGGTTTAAATAGAAATAAAGCTCTATATTTAAATTTGACATATTTTGTGAGTTATTTGGCTTTTCAATGTAAAATAATTTGATTCAAAAATTCCTTCTAATGACTTTTAAGAGAGAATCCAAAATTTATCATTTATTTATTTTAGGAGACAGATTTTATTAAGTAATTTTCCAAAGAATAAAAATACTTTTTTAACATGCTTGATCTGAAAATGGTTTTTATGTTTTTAACTGTTTATTTTTGCTTGCAAATAAGATATTTAAAAATCCAAATTATTTATCACCACAAGTAAAATGGGGCATTCTTGGATGAAGGGTGATGTACAAAGTACTTGCTTAGTCTCCAAAGTTTAAACTTCATTATTGCCTTCCTCACTAAGAACTTGGATCTGACTAAAGACATGTTGTGGTAGTTTCCTACAAAAAAAGGAGTTTTTAACCCACCAGAAAGCATAATTCATGGTAATTTCTGTTGAAAATTTTGGTTCACTGATCCATACCCCTGTCCTGTGGCTTGGTGAATATCCTGAGAGTTAGAAAGCATCCTGAGCTGTCTTCTGCCTCAGTAAATTAATTGCTTAAACGTACTTTGTTACTTCCATTCTAGACTGTGGGGGAAAAAACAACACCTGTTGCTTTCTTTTAATGAATTAATCTTCAGCTTTCTGGTAAGACGAATTATTTAAATAAAAGAATAATGGGTGCATCAAGCACAGCATCGCCAGGCAGTCAAGGGAAGTAGTTGTCCTGCTATGTTCTGCACTGGTGTTGGCCTCACCCTGACTCCTGTATGCAGTTTTGGGAACCACAGTATCAAAAGGATATAAAAGCTATTGGATACCATCCAAAGAAGGGCCACAAAGATGGTGAAAGATCTAGAGGGGAAGCTGTATGAGGAGCAACCAAGGCTTGTTCAATGCAAAGAAGAGGAGACTGAGGGAAGACCTCATTGAAATCTACAGCAGCATTAAGTCTGCCAGAGTTCAAGAAGCATTTGGACAATGCTGTCAGGCCCGTGGTGTGACTCTTGAGCCTGTCCTGTGCAGACCTGGGAGTTGGAGTCAATGATTCTTGTGGATTCCTTTCAACTCAGGATATTCTGTGATTCTAAAACAACTTATTCTGCAACTACTTTGAATTTATAGCTGGAATAGTTAGTCCTAATTTTCTCTTCAAGGTTTGATTCTAAGATTGCCAAAAAACCAATGTATACATCTTTTTATTCTGATGAGTAACCTGTTATGTTGTGAAATATGCGCCATACCTTTCTGAACATGCTCTGTCAGAGATCTGTTCTTGATTGCTTTAAGGGTGTAAACATAGTGGATTGACTTGACCCTGAGATTAGCTCAGTTGGTTAAAACTTTGTTGTAATAATGCCAAAGTCATGGGTTCAATTCCCCTATGTGAGCCATTGACTTAAGCGTGTTGGACTTGACGATCCTTGTGGGTCCCTTCCAACTCAGAATAGTCTGTGATTCACATATCATAGCGCTGTCATCCCATATCTTAAAACTTCTGTTGGTGTGTCAAGATGTACATTTCTACTAGGATTTAACAGTGGTAGATTTAACAATATTTCACAACATACATTTTGAACGGTATTAAATTATCTTGATACTTAATACAATTCAGTGAGTTAAATTTTCTTTTTATCCCAAATGGTTCAGATTTCATACCTCAGAATTAGTTGTGAAATATTTAAATAACAAGAACTTCTTCTCTACTTTCATTTGAATCAGATGTACATAATTTCATTACATATGTAGCAACACAGTTTATAGCACCAGAAGTTCTTTGTTGTTACTTTTTCTGCTCAAAGGTAAATTAATTTAAAAGAAATTGCTTTAAATTTAACGGCAAGGAAATGGAGCCTTCATTTTCTGATGGGCAGCCATGTGTGTAGTTTTTTGTAAGATGATTCTATCCCAGGCAACTGATACATATACTTCCTTTCCTAATATTTATGTTATTCATAAATTTCATAAGACATGAGTTTTTTATAGTCTTATTTTGTTTATGTAGATTCAAGATTTAAAAATTAAATTATTTAAGTAACAGATCTCCTAGAGGATATGTATCAAGTATAATCCAAAACATTAATTTATTTTCAGCATAACTGAATGCAGCTGGGAAAAGCGTGGCTTAATTTGAAGGATGAGATTAAGAAATAGTTCCTCAGGGTTTTTTAATTATATTTTAGTTCTTAAACTGAAATTCATTGACTTTATCAGTAAATTATATACCTTTAATCATATTGCTAATAGGCTTATAAGTGGAATTGCAGATGGGAGAGTTAAAATATTTTTTAGTACTACCAGTGCCAGAAAATCAATCTAAACATAATATGTCTTCATGGGTAGAATAGAGACTATGGCTTTATAATTTTAACTTCAAATATGCTGTAATTCAGTGCAGTCGTGCAGTTAAACATGAATATTTTGTTATCTTCAGCAATGCAGCAATGCAGGCATGGAAGCTATTAGCTTGTGAAATGGCTTTAGATACTTAGTCATCTTTGAGGCAGTTACTAATGCTAGAGGTAGCAATTACCTCTAGTTCACTTTCAGCTGTAAATATTAGTTTCAGGTGTAATGCCAAATATTTTGAAAACACTTCTGATACTGACATATAAATTGCTTGCAAATAAATTTACCTTATTATTGCATTTGAATTTTTTTTTTGTATTCAGAAATTGAGAAAGGAGGTTGTGGAGACCCTGGAATTCCATCATATGGAAAAAGGACTGGCAGCAGTTTTCTGCATGGAGACACACTCACCTTTGAATGTCAAGCAGCTTTCGAACTAGTGGGAGAGAGAACAATTACATGTCAACAAAATAACCAGTGGTCTGGCAACAAACCCAGCTGTGTTTGTAAGAATTATTATATTTTTCTGTATTATTTTCCTGACCTTAGCCTCTTGCTTTTCTTAGCATTTGTGACTACCCAACAGGAAGACTTTTTCAGTCACACTATTTTTTTCAGTTGGCTCAGTAGCTCATTTATGGGGAACATCACGTAGGACTATTTTTAGTATCTTCTTTCCCATCATTTTGTATTTAATTGAACCACTTAACACTCCTAATGGAAATGTGTGTTGAATTAGACTAAATGAGCGATTCCTGGTAGGATGTGTGTTTAAAAGGACTCTGAGGCACATACACATTTCATTTGGGCAGTGCAAAGCAGCCTGCAGATCCATGTAAGAAAAGATTGGGATTTTTTTGGTGATATACTAAGAAAGCATGAAAATTAATATAAGGAATTTAAGAATCTCCAACATAGAAAAATATTAGGTAAAATCCTTAGTTTGTGAATTTTGTTTTAAGTATTAAATATATTTGTCATTAAGTTTATAGGTGGATTAAAAAAGAGAGGGTGGTTGATTAGGTTTTCTGGGACTTTTTTGTGGGGTTTTTGATATTTTTTTCACTTTTTTTTTTTTCCTTCTCCAATTGTAAAATACAGAAAATGTTTCTGGTATGCAGGTATATTAGGCTCTTCAGTTCTCCAGTTAAATTTTCTTATAAAGAATCTTACAATACAGTACTGGATTTAACAACTATAACAACCTTAGTGAGGTGTCCAGTTCTATTTGGTCACATATATTTTGAAGTTCTGTTCCTACAGAACTTAAGTGGAGCGAACTTGGTCTGGACAGAAAAAATTCTCTGTATGCCTTGCAATGCTAAAATGTGTCTAAGTAAGTAAAGCCTGGACACAGAGACAACTGCAATTCCCTTTGAAGGCAGAAGTTGCATTTCTTTCTGGTGCTGTATTGCATTGCTGTATTGCATAGTTTCTGTTGACAGTGATGTTAGATATGCATATACACTATGAATGAGCATAGAATCTGTAACATCTATTCACATAAACTGAGTTCAGTTTGACACACTGAAAGAGCTGAGTTGTGGTTATCCTTTGTGTTCACTGATACGCAGTGAGTGTTTCTCTCTCTGAATATACTGTACTTTTGACTAAAGTATCAGTCACAAGCTCATGACTGAAATCAGTTAGAAAATGTCTTGAATATTGGCTCAAAAGAGTGAAAAAGGAGAATATTTAGGATTCATTTTTGGTTTTGGTTTGTGCAAGAAAAGGGAAAATAGGGTAAAAATATGTCATACTGTATACTGTTGAGATTCATGTCTAAATTTCTACTATTATTTGCATCAGCCTGAATGTTGTATACTGCAGACAAAACTGGGCCTTGTGCTTGTTTTTTTTTGATTATTAAATACACTTCCATGTATATTCCCCTTTGGGAAAAAAAATGGAGGCTGCATTTTCATTTCGGAACAAATCTGCCAATTTTTCCAAATTTTGATACATCAGGCATTACTTTTGCTTTCTTTGGCATTCACTACATGTGAATCTTTTGCAGGCCCTGCTGCAGTTACTTAAACTTACTTGGGGAAATAAAAACATGTTGAATTGGAGAAATGTTCTGACAGTGTTAAACATTTCCAGCTTGCATGGGTGGTAGTTTTGAGATTCAGGCTGAAAATCATCCTTTTCCACAAGAATAAAAATAATATAAAGACAAGCATTTATAATGTTTGTGAATAAAATTTTGAGAGTGTTTTTTTGTTCTTTCCTTTAGTCTCATGTTTCTTCAACTTCACCACACCATCTGGAGTTATTCTTTCTCCAAATTATCCTGAGGAGTATGGGAACAATATGAACTGTGTTTGGTTAATCATCTCAGAGCCAGGAAGCAGAATCCATCTGATTTTCAATGACTTTGATGTAGAACCTCAATTTGACTACCTTACAGTCAAAGATGATGGGATTTCAGATTTACCACCTCTTGGCACATTTTCTGGCAATGAGGTCCCTTCTCAATTGGCTAGTAGTGGGCACATAGTAAGACTTGAGTTTCAGTCGGATCACTCTACCACTGGAAGAGGATTTAATATCACTTACACAAGTAAGAACCACTTTTCTTCTATGCCTAATCTTATGCTATCTTTCTTCATCGTAATGACAAAAGTAGAACATATTTATAATATGGAAGTAAATTGTGATGCTTATATAATTGCATTCTTTTCAGCTGTGTTCCTGGATTCATTAGCTTGTTTGAATCCTTATAATTTATTTATTTTAATTGTGATAATGCTGAAGAATTCCTTTCATTCCCTTCGTATTCCCTTTGTGGTTGACACTGGCTAAACGCGGAGCACATAACTGAGTACAGGTCATTCAGATCAAAGCATCCATTGCAAGTAGTTTAATACACTTCTCAATGGAACCATAAGGAATAAATTCACAAAGACACTAAGTACTGAGATGTTAATCTGAAAAGCATAGAAGTAAAGAAAGTAACTATGCTATCACTGCAAATAAATAGTTCTTGGAACCTGCTTTGCTTTTGCATTTTTTTCTTCCAGTCCGATAGTGTAGTATCTAAGAATACAGATTCCTAATAACAGAGATCTCTTTTTTGGGTTACACATAATAGTTACCCCTGTGGTTTTTCTAGTGTGTAGAACATATCTGGCCTGATGCAGAGGTCTTTCCTATAAGAGTGAACTAATTTGGAATCATTCTCTCTGGATACAGTTCTGTAAGAATTTTAAGAATATATTATCTCTGAGAATACAATTTCTAAAGCTGCAACTAAAGTTTAGTTGCAACTGGCCAACCAGTTTAAAACTTGTTAAATGTAGACCTACCAGCCACATACATGTAAAGAGCTACTAAAAGCACAGGTCTTTCCCATTTGGGAAACCAGGCTAATAAACCAGATAGCCCTCTGTTTTGTTTATATAAATATGTATTACTAAACAATACTATCAATTGAAAACTCTAGTAACAGCATCATCATGTAAAAAGCATTATTAGAGTTGTCATAGACCACTAACTCTCCTAAAAGTTTTATGAGTCATTCAAAGACATTACTTTAATGGGGATTATCTTTTTAGCTGAAGACACTATCTTCTAAGGTTATAGGAGTTAATTGACAATAAAGTTGTGTTTGAGACTTTTTGCACTGTTCCTGTGTTGTATCAATTAAGATAATCAAATAATAGTGTTTGTGAACAAGGATGAATTATTTAGGAAGATGCTAAAGCTACATAAAGCTGAAATTCATTGATTTCAAAACTTTTAAGTCTTAGATGCCTAAAATGGTCCTTTGATTTTACAGGAAAATTTTGTAATTTTTTGTCCTTTGAAAAGTAGCAGGAAGAGAAAAGAGGGGGCCATTTCCTCTTGTTCTACCATTTGTTACTTGTGAGAAGAGACCAATACCCATCTTGCTACAACTTACTTTCATGTAGTTATAGGGAGTGATAAGGGCTCCCTTCACCCTCCCTTTCTTCAGGTTAAACTTCTGGTTCCCTTATGCTACGCACAAAACAGCTGGATTTTTTTCAGAGGAAAATTTAGGCAAATTGTTCACATGTAGGTAAGCTACACATGTAAAAAGCTTCCAAATTCCATCCATGTCATCTGTGTGAATGTCACTGGATTTAAAGCTGACTTTTTATTGAAGAATTTTCTATACTTTGAGTTATATACTGCTGTGTAATATATGTTATGTATTACTGTATTACAGTTGAAGTATTATTCTCCTCCTCAAATGAGAAAGAGACAATTTAAATGGGAGGTTGTTGTTAATACTATTACTGGTTTTTTATTACTAGTATTATTACTATGTTTTTATCAGCCTTTGGTCAGAATGAGTGCCATGATCCAGGCATTCCTATAAATGGGAGGCGCTTTGGAGACAGATTCCTTCTGGGAAGTTCTGTTTCCTTTCACTGTGATGATGGCTTCATGAAGACTCAGGGTTCTGAATCCATTACCTGTATTATGCAAGATGGAAATGTAGTATGGAGCTCCACTGTCCCACGTTGTGAAGGTAAGGCCCAATCTTTTCTTTGCACCTACAGTTTGAATAATGACATTATTTAAATCTAGCTTACTTTTTACATTTTGCACATAAATAAGACTGCTGTAGCTGAAGTTGTTAATTCATCTTATTTTAACACTCTTCCAGTCAATTGAGAAACAAGATAGCTTGCTTTTATATTCTTGGAATAAATTGACATTCTAAAAATCTTGCTGTTGTTTTCAAGTTCTCATTGTCACCATCATTACTCAGTTATAACTGCTATAACAGTTTTGGCTGTAGCATGTTGAAGAACATAATTATCTACCACACTGAAAGGAAAGTAAATCTTCTATTTAAAAGTCTTTTTTGAAAGTTTACCCCTTTAATTTTCTCAAAATGAAAGTATACTTGAATTTCTGTGTGTAACATTATAACCTGCAGTACATTTATTCCAGTGAAATACTTTGAAAATCGGAGCTAATTTGCTATTAATTATATTACCCAAAATTTCCAAATGTATTTGCTTGTTCTTTCCTAGGTGAATAAACCGACTAAGATGATGTCTACTTACATTCAAATGTCTCTTTAGAATGAAATACAGTGAGAAGATGAAAAAAAAAAAAGAAAAAGAAAAAGTAGGCTGATTCCTTCATACATAACAGTGATGGGTCCTTAGGCAAGGCAGATGAGTGCATTTAATAAACAACAAGATTGTTTCCTAAAAGTAACGTTTAAAAGTCTGTATCTTTTATTAAACAACAGATATATAGACAGATACCAAATTTAAGTATGTTTGTTTGAGGCACTAATCCAAACCTTCTAATTGTGAATATCACACCTTCATTAATTTCAGTGTCATTGCAGTAACTTAAGGGTCTGGATCATATCCCTTTCTTGTTTTTTGTAATTTGGGCAATTTGACAACTCAGTTCTCATAAGACTATACATTTCAAAGAAAATTTAGAAATACTGAAAAAACCCCAAACATTTTAGCAGCCTTTTGGAATTAGTATATCTGGACCTAGATGTTGCACTAGCAGGATTTCTTTTCCTGATTAAAGCATATTACACAGTGGACCCATTTTTTTGTTTCTTTCTTTCTTTGTTTGGTTTTTTATGCCTAGAGCAAAGCCAGCCCACACCCAGGCAGGGAGTAGCATGTTGTTTTTCATCAAAAGATTTTTTCTCATTTTCAAACTCTATACACAATTGTTAAAGTATTCAATGTAATCTTTTTGTAATTTTATTTCTGCAAATGCATAGATAAAGGAACAAGATGAGCATTTTGAGGGGGACAAAAAGATAGAAAATATACTTACAGAAATTATTTTTCAGAAAATACATAGCTATCACTGACTTATCCTTTCTTTGAACCTTATAGGATATTTACTTAGTTTTAATGAGGGAAGGATTAAACTAAAACTGGCTTTGGGTCTTTTTTTTAAGATTTTGGCTATTGTTTGGGGTTTTTCATGGAAGAAGGTAGTTACATTTAGGATGTGTTCCTTTCTCATGTGGATTCTCTTAACTGAGTTTCGGGGTTTGGTTTATATTATGGACTTCGCTATTTAGTTTAGAAATTATTTAGTTTGCTCTAATTGAGTTCTGAGTAGCTGTTGGTTTTTTGTTGTTGCTCTGTTCTGTGTCTTGGTATTTGTAATACTCTCTATAGACAACACCTGAAATACATGAAGTGATGTAGATGAAGTGTTATAGTCAGGTGAAGATCAAGAGTCTTCTAACTTTTCTTGTTTATAATATGACAAAATTTAATTTAAAAAACCACCATGGAATACATTTCTTGCTTCATTCACTATACACATGTAGGGTAAATTACATTTTCTTGGCATTTCATTTTGTTTCAGAGACAATTACAATCCAGTGTGTGTGTTTCATGGTTTGTGGGTTGCTTTTATTTCTCACTTAAATCTGGAAAAACTTCCTACAGGCAAATGCACGTCATACGTGAAATCAAATGACCTCTCTGATTATTTTTTTGGTGGTGTTAAAAACATTGACTCCAAAGTAGACATATTAATTTACTACTCGCAAATTCATGTTGCTATCCATTTCTATATGGCATAAAATGTTTTTCTGTCACTAACTAGAAAAACAGAAAAAAAGTGACAAGATTTCCTGCACTGAAATATGGAATTTTCTAATAATGCTACCACAGACTACTAGAAGAAAATACAAATGGTACTAAGATAAATTTGCCTGACCTTGCAAGTGTTTCTGTGTTAGACTGCTTCATAGTCTTTGGTAAAACATAAGATCCCAAAGCCCTGTACTATGACAGCTTAATCTTTTAAGGGACTCATGTTTTCCAAATTTTGTTCTGTCATTTTTGCTGTTGTTTAATCCTACTCAAAAGTTGTTTGATTCTGCTCTGAAAAATGCTCCATGTCTATCCCTGTTATTTTAATAACCCTCTTACAACACTTTTATTTTTTTTAAGTTTTTGTGGAGGAGGATCAAGTTGAGAACATTTAAGCAAATTTGACATACAGGAATGGGCTTGATGGGATGCACCCAAGAACTCTGAAGAAGATATCCAATGACATCACAAGGTCACTCAATATCTTGGGAAGCTGACTTATCCCAGGAAGATTCCTGAAGACTGGGAGAATGCAAATTCCAATCTTCAAGAATGGAAAGAAGGAGTATCTGAGGAACTACTGGTCTCATCTCAATCCCTGGGAAAGATGATGCAGCAATATTCCTTGAAACCATTTCCAAACAATGAAGAAAAAGATGGTGACTGGGAGCAGTCAACATGGATTTATGAAGAGGAAATCATGCCTGGCCAACCTGATAACCTTCTGCATTAAGATGACCAGCTTGATGGATGAGGGGAGAGTAATGGACATTTTTTTGTCCCAATTTTCATAAGGTGTTTGAACACTTTGTCATGCAGGATTCTCAATGATGACCTGGTGAAGTGTAGACTCAAGAAGTGAGCAATGAAATGGACTGAAAACTGACTAAACTGTTGGGCTCATAGGATTGTGGTCAGTGGCATGAAGTCCTGCTGGAGGCTAATTCATAGTGGTGCAGCCCAGGGCTCAACTCCATGCCTAAGACTGTTTGAAATCTTCAGTAATTAACTGAATGCTGGCTCAGAGTGCACTCTGAGCAAGTCTGCAGATGATGGAAAACTGGGGGGAAAGACTGGTGCTCCATATGTTTGTGCTGCAGTTCAGAGGGACCTTGACAGAGAGGCAGGAGACCTGAACTGAGAAGAAATGACAAGTCCTTACCATCTGTTCAGCCTTGGTAAGGCTATGTCAGGAGTGCTGTGTGAAGTCCTGGGGTCCACAGTACGTGAAAAATGTGGATACACTGCAGTGAGTCCAGTAAAGGGTCATGAAGAGGATTGAAGACTTAGAACACTGGTCATACAAGAAGAGGCTGAGAGAACTGAGCTTGTCTCCACTGGATCAGAAAAGGCTCTGGACTCAAGATGGATCTTATCAATATGTATAAATACCTGATGGGATGGTGTAAAGAAGGTGGAACTAGACTTTTCTCAGTGGTGTGCAGTGACACAATGTGAGGCAGTGAACACAAACTGAAGTACAAGAAATTCTGTTTAAACATAAGAAAAACTCGCTGCAGGAGTGATCAAACACTGAAACAGATTGCCCAGAGAGTCTGTGAACTGTCTGCCTTTGAAAGGGAGGGCATAATTCTGGCTGGACATGGTTCTGTACAATCTGCTGTATTGACTAGGAAATGGACTAGATGGTTTCCAGACATCACTTCCAACTTAAACCTTTCTATGTTTTGATGGAATATTTATAACAGTCAGTTCCATTGAGCTCAATGATTATTCAGAAAGGTGGAACAGTACAGTGATAATAATTACTTGGAACAATTTGTCTGATATTTCCACCAAATGTGGAACCATACTGGATCGAAAAAATTGAGGTTTTTTTTTTGGTTTTTTTTTTTTTTTAATGATATAATGTATTTCTCAGCAGAAGGAAGACTGGCATAATCAAGAACCATTCTCTGTATGTTAAGATATGTATAGTGTAATAAGCTATGATAAGGTGCATTGCAGGGTTTATGATTCTGAAGAAAACCAAGTGCTCATAATATAACATAGAAAATTTAGTTATGCTACACTATTAAAACTAACTATATTAAACTTATATTTCCTATACTTTTTAATTCAATTTTTTGCAGGTTTTTTGAATATATAATGTTTTATTAGAAATACTGTGGATGATACAAGAGTAAATGCTGTTTTCTTTCAGCACCATGTGGTGGACATTTGACAGCATCGAGTGGTGTTATCTTACCACCAGGGTGGCCAGGATATTACAAGGACTCACTTAATTGTGAATGGGTGATTGAAGCAAGACCAGGACATTCCATTAAGATCACTTTTGACAGGTGAGAATCATAAAGTCAAACAAGAACTAAGGTATGAGCATAAATATTTGGTTTAATATTGAAGGGGAAAAATATTCTTTAAGACCACAAACCACCAAAAGGAATTTCAATGCAACATTCACTATTCTTCAAGTAGTTGTGTTATCTTTATTTACAACACTGGAGAGGCTGGAGAGGAACCCTGTGGAAGGAGCTTTGGGGAATTGGGTTAATGGTGAGTTGAATATGAATCAAAAGTGTTCCTTGGAACCTGAAAAAGCCAACCATGTTCTGGGATGTATCAAACAGCACAGCTAGCTGGTCAAGAGAGGTGATTGTCCCACCCTTCATTGCTCTGCTGTGGTGTCACCTCTAGTACTGTGTGAAGTTTTGGGTACATCAGTGTAAGATCAAAGAGATCAAACAATAGGGTGTGTGCAGAAGAGGATGACCAAGGTGGTGAGAGGTCTTTAAGGTAAGACTTAAGAGAAGTGACTGAAGTCACTTGGTTTTTTCAGCTTGAAGAAGGTTGAGGGATGACATCATGACAGTCTGCAACTTAGGGGGCAGTGGAGTGGGAGGTACTGATCTCCTCTATGGTGACCAGCAATAGGACAGAGGAAATGGAATGAAGCTGTCAGGGGAAGTTCAGATTGCACATTAGGAAAAGGTCCTTCACTAAGATGGTGGTCAGTGACTGGAACAGGGGCCCATGGGAAATGGTCATGGCACCAAGCCTGTCAGAATTCAGAGAGTGTCTGGACCATACTCTTAATCATATGATTTCATTTTAGGTAATCCTGTGAGAAGCAGGGATTTGGACTTGGTGAGTCTTATGGGTCCCTTCCAACTTGAGATACTTTTAAGATTCTGTGATTCTAGTTTAGCGTTTATTACCATACTAATATACAGATCATAAGGGAGGGCATGAACAAGTGACATTATAGTGGAAGTCTGCTACCGGCCAGTCAACAAGGAAGACAAACAGAAGACACCCTCTGTAGACAAGTAGGAACAGACTCACAAGCTTGCTTGTGATGCCTGGCTCAGGGAGTTCACAACCCCTGGTTCTAATGGGGCTCTTCAACCAATCCAACACCTGCTGGAGGGACAGCACAGCAGGGCATAACCACTTCAGGAGGTTCCTGGATACATCGATAACTTCCATTGTCAAATGATCGAGGAGCCAGAGGAGGGGTGCTATACTGGACATTGTTCAATGTGAAACTCAAGAGCAGCCTTGGCCACAGAGACTATGAAATGGTGGAGGTCAAGATCCTTTGGGCAGTGAGGAGGGTCCACAGCAAGCTCACTACCCTGGACTTCAGGACACCAGACTTTGTACTGTTCAGGGATCCACTTGGTAGAGCCCCAGTGAGAAGAAGAGCACAAGAAAGGTGGTTAGTATTCAAAGATCATGTCCTCCAGGCTTGGGAGTGATGCATCCCAACAAAGAGGAAGTCAGATAAAAATGCCAGTAGGCCTGTGTGGGTGAATGAGGAGCTGGTGGAAAAACCCAAACATAAAAACAAATCCTACAGAGGATGGAAGCACGGAGAGGTAGCCTAGGATAAATAAAGAAATAGTCTGAGGTCTAATCCAGGGATCAGATTAGGAAAGTTAATCTAAGGAACCTGAAGGTGCTCAGGTCCATGGCATCTGATAAGATGTATCTGTGGGGCCTGATGATATGTATCCCAGGGTCCTTAAGGAACTGATGGATGAAATGGCTAAACCACTAGCCATCATCTGAGATGTCAGTCCAGTGAAGTTCCCACTGACTGGAAAAGGGGAAGCATAATCATATCCTGGGCTGCATCAAAAGAAGCATGGTCAACAGTTTGAGGGAGGTGATTCTCCCCCTCTACTCTGTTCTTGTAAGACCCTACATGATGTACCAAATTGAGGTCTGGGGCCCCTAACATAAGGACATGGAACTGTTAGAGTGAATCTGGAGGAGGGCCACAATGATGATCACAGGGCTGGAGCACCTCCTCTATGAAAACAGGCTGAGACCCTGACAGCACGTAATCAGAACTAGATAGCAGTTGTGAATGAGTACAAAGTTGAGGTAGCTGAACAGTTGAAATTTGTGTGTAACTGTGCTTTCAAAACTGTCTTGATGCTTGTGCACTTCAGTAACTTCATCTTTCAAATCTTCCATGGATCTAAGGAACTGCATACTGGATGACTACTATGAAAACTGTAACAGAGTATAGCACTAGTGGAAGCATGGATAAATGCGATTACTGCGGAAGTGTCAATATGGCTTTCATAGAAGAAATCCTATCTCAGAAACCCATTGGAATTCTTTGATGGTGTTAGAAAGCATAGGAAAATGTTCAATACTTTACCTGTGTTTTTAAAATGATGGTTTTATATCTATTAAAAGGCTAAGCATCATTTAAATACAAGAAGAGACATTATATGAATAAGAACTTAACAGTTGATTAAAAGTCTCACAGTAGAACTTTGGATGTTCTGCAGAGATCTGTACTAGTAATTGATTTTATCAATTACAAATGCAATATCAGGTCAAGTATTTTGTCTAGTATGGGGAAAATAGAACCCTTTTACACTTTGCTATATGACTTGCATCAAAGATACAGCTAACAGAACAAAACTTTGAATAAATGGTATATCCATAATGTAAATTACCTCACTCTTGAGCTAATAAGGCTTTAATTTTGAAAGATAAATGTGCCTTACCAGAGTCCTTAGAAACATTTCAGAAACAGCAGCAAATTACTGCCTGACCCTATGATCATTGTACCTTTAAACATTTTGCGTTTCAGATTGTGACTAATGCCTGGAAGGGTAACACAGAAGTAAAATCTAATTGATTCAAGTCATAAGGAAAGTGGCTAGAAGGATAACTGGTGACTGAAATATTTCTGTTAGAGTATTGATTAAAAAAATCATTGAATAATATATGCAAAAAACCTCTTTAAAATGTTGTTAACTGTATGAAGAATAATATAACAGCGTTCTTGAGGTATTTTAAAAATTATTTGTGTACATTTAGATAATATCTTACCTTATTATAAGTAAACTAATAACCATTAAAATAAATGAAAAAAAAACCAAACAAAAAGTAAATCTTAATTATGTGCTTTCAGTAGCGATGAACTTCCAATAACAGATTGTCTTGATTTATCATTTTATAATGCAAAGACTGAAAAAAATCCCACACAACCCAACCACAAACCTAGCTCAGTTCAAAAAACAAATCAGTGCCTCAAACCCTCAGAATAAGTGAATTATAAATTCTTTTCTGAGTTTGAGATAAGCAAGAACCTACTGGGAATAAAGAGCATTGTAATGGGTAGCAATTCCTATAAGGAGTGTTTGCAATCCACTGTTGTCATTCTGCTCTGCTAAGGAAACTGCAATTGTTGTCTGAGAGCACTTTATTCCTAATTAGTTTCCCTCACAAACATAACTGTCAAAATGAACTATTGAGTTATTGATCTTGAGTCTATTCATTATGAGTACAAATAAAGTATTTAAACCAGCCTAGTGGTATCTGTCTGTTTTCATCCCTCTGCTGCAGGGTAAATCAATGTATAATCTCTGAAATTATGGAAACGTATGGAAAAACTGTCAAGTAGTTTAGCGTAGTCCTCTGTGACTGTCTATTTTGGTAAATTAAATACAAGTAGAGAGCCTTTCCAGATACAAGAACCCATGCTAGCTGACTTCACAGCCAGACACAGGTCCTGAAAATGCTTAATATATTAACAAACCTTCAAGCCCTGTATTCCACCATCAGAGTGGATAGATAGCAGTAAAAATAATCATGTGATTTTATCCAGTATATCCAAATAGAATAGGTAGCACCATACAGTTTTCTGTGTGAAGAGTAAGAAATGATATGAAGGACCTGTCAATTTCCATGCAGTTATTAGCTCTTATAGCTAAGCAAAAGCTTTCTGATTTCTGAATGTGCTTTAGTTTTCAGGGAATTGTGAGAGAAGAATTAGAGAGACTACTAAATATATGCCAGATATGAACTTAGTGTTACTGATGCTGATATGTCTGTGAAGACAGTTTTGGAAGACCAATGTTATTTTTTTCTGTAAAATATAATAGCCTGAATGGGGGACTTCATTATTCTGTCATCATTGCCTAACAAAGTACAAAGTTTATTTACATGTTGAAGGAATGTCACATATATCTCCCCTTTTCCAAGTGTTTAATAATTTGCATTTTTCTTTAATTATAATAACACAGTTTCTTATCTCTAGATTCACTAAACATGTCCCATATAGGCAAGACAGCTAAGGGCATTCACTTTGAAAAAAGGTGTTGTGTTGTATAGGGACACGGTCTGTTGCTCTCAGAAGTTGAACTAATAAGTCTTATGGGAATAGAAGAGAAAAATCTCAGATAATATGCATTTTTAAATATGAAAATAAGAGTTTTGAGTTTGCAGGCAAATATATTTAGACCAGTATAGAGATCTGTGTAATAACACAAACTTCATTGACAGGAAAATTTATGTGTGCGTGGTTTAGATGATGCAGCTTCCAACAGAATCTGATATAAGCACAAACTGTTTTGAAAAGCATCTGATGTAAAAAAATGCTAGTCCAAGTTTCATCTACAGAAAGAGCAGATTTGAGTTGTTTGATTTAAGAACTAGTACCAAGTGACTGTGCACATGAGATGAAATAATGAAATATTATTGAAGATGTTCCTAGGATGTCCAAGTATTTTTTAAGCTGAGGGCAAAAAATTTCTTAGATCTTCATAATGCAATGTTGTTTGAGACAGTTTACATTTTTGAACCCAGATTCCCCACAAAATATCTTTCCAAAGACCAGTTATATGACTGATTGGAAATACATTGCATGTTTTATGAAGTCTGTATGATACCAGATATAACAAGGAGAGGAAAAAGATGCATGAAACCTTCCTGAGTTGTTACCTGCAGTAATACGTAGATGGATCTTTAGATATGCAGCTTTTTATGTATGATATTCTTGATCAGTGACATGTGGGTTGCATTTCTAACAGTTAAAGTAAATAACACCATTCCTCTATCTATCAGCTGACTTGCATATTCCTTTTCAGATTTCAGACAGAAGTTAATTATGATACTTTGGAAGTCAGGGATGGGCCAGCAAATTCATCACCATTAATTGGAGAATACCATGGAACACAAGCACCTCAGTTTCTTATCAGTACTGGAAATTATATGTATCTGCTTTTCACTACAGACAACAGCCGTTCCAGTGTTGGTTTCCAAATTCACTATGAGAGTAAGTCTAATAGTTATCAAATAGATTTTTATTTAATCTTGAAAAAGTCATTCAATTTAAAACTGAGCAAATGAAGGTGAACAAATAAAATACAGTAATTATATTTGTGTACAAAAAATCATGTTTATGCTGTGCTGACAGGTAATTCTGAAACTATTAATTTTGGAAATATTTTCTTCTGAGTTCTTCTGTCATTCAGAATATTATAAACCATGTTTCATCAAATAAGAAGTAATTTTAGAAACTTTCTCTCATGGATAAAGATATCTTGTTGGTTTGGGGTGGGCGAGGGAGTTTGGGTTTCCTCTATCTTCTCTTTCACTTCCTCTCCCTTTTTCTGCTTTTAATACACTTTTGCAGTACGAACAGATTTGGACCTTAGCTATGATGGTTCCAAAATTCAAATAAATTAATAGCAATGTATCCTTTTAAATTACTGAATCATCATAATAACATTTTCTTTTAAATTAAATGCATAAAATGATGTATATTAAATGGTCTGAAGTCTCACTGATCTTTTTATGATAGTGCAGTCATTCATTTAACTATTGACAAAGGTTAGCTTATGTGTTTACTGTAGTTGCACCAAACAAGTAACATCTTTTTTATCAGTTCTTCTTATTGGAAAACTAATCTGATTGCAGTGAATTTGTTGTAATATTGAATCTGGAATAAATGCCCAAACTTATATGTCATAACCACATCAAAATGTGGAAATTCTGCATAGCTTCTTTTAATTTTGGCTAAGACATGGTGATAGTGGCTGTGTCAGACATATGTCCTTCTTTAATCCTTTAATCTATATTCATAAATGGGCACAACACAGAGGGAAGATAGTTAAAATAATACCGAGAGTAGCAAGCAGATAAATTCGGTATTTTCAGAGAACAAAATGAGATAGAAAGACTCAATGGAAGTGTTGAGTAATCTGCCACAAACTAAAATTTTATTTCAACTGTTCTTGGAGGCTTAACTACCAAAGTTGCTAATGTTGAAGATATCACAACAGAACTTCTATTTCTTTCACACTTCTTACATCTGTAAAAAGAAAGGTAGTCAATTCTAAGTTTTAGGAAAGGTTTCTGAAGCTCAAATACCTGCCTTATTTGAAAGTATCCTAAAAATCTTTCAATTTTAGTCATAACATTGACAATAAATTAAATCACTGCACTGTGAAGCAGAAGGATCTTAATCTTGCTTAAAATATTCAGTATAAGCTAAACCAAGTTGATACTGAGATGACAGTTATATTCTATTAAGCTAAAATATGCCTGTAATACAGCTTTAATTAAAGTGTAACCCTTTAAAGGTACCGTGAAGGATATGAAGATAATTTGTTAATTTCCCTCCTTAAATTTCTATAATTCAGCCTTTTGATGGCACTTCAAACATAGTTAATGCAAGACAGGGTAGATTAACTCTTATGAATCTAAGCAAAAAAAGAATAATAAAGTGCCTAAAATATTCTCTATGTAAAACTACTGACAAATATTCATTTTTTTGGAAAATAATTCATCTATAATCTTATCTCTAGCATACTTCATGCCTCATTTACATTTCCCTGATCTCTCAGCTTACCCAGTTATATGTTTTGAGTGGGCTTTGGTTTTGTTATTTGTATTTGTGGTGGGATTTTTTTTAAGTTCCTCATTCTGTGAAGTAGGTTGTGCCTTCTTAGTCTTTTACTTGTATGAAAATGGATAGAGCTACTTTATCTACAGAGTCTCTTAATGTAACATCACCTTTTATTAAAGTTTTTTTTTTAAATTTTGCTTTCCTTGAATAAGAAAACATGGTAATTTGCAAAGCAAAGGGAGCAATTATTTCTCAAATCCAAATATTTTACTTAAAAATCTGTGGACTCTATGGATTAATATTTCCTTCTATTCTAAAATTCATCTGAAATATAGAACAGAGATCATATTTTAGTCATGTATTGACACAGTCATATTACAATGTACATCAGTATGTACTTGGTAGACATTACAGTTTTCTTACGTAGTCATGGAAATTATTTTAACATCAAGGATCACCAACATTTGTAAAAACTTTCTTTATTGAGGCTATTGAAAGAATCTACAAAATTGTTGTTTTTCTTAAATGGAATGTTATCAGTAATATAAAAGAAAGGTAATCCTTTATTCCCAGTATAAAAAAATTAAGCATTTTTTTTACATTAGGTTTCAGAAAAGGACTTTTTAGGCTCACAAATATTCAATCTTCATGGACTTGACAAAGTGTTGAGATCATCCAGGCAGCTCATAATCAGTTTTAGCAATGATAATGCAGAAACAAAATAATTCCTTACATGTTTAATTTAATGGAAAAAATAGTCCTCTGAATAGTCTGGATATGAGGAAAAGATTTGTAAAATTTTCAGTGCAGGACATGGTCAATGGAAAGAAAAAATTTTTGAATATTAGGGAAGATTTTTTTATTTCAGCAGTCCATTTTACTCTAAGAAGGATTGATACAGAGGCTGAATAAGAAAGGCAGTTTTTGTGAAAGTGGCCATGAAATAAGTTTATTACTCTTAGGAAATGAAGGAATGAATCAACAGAGTTGCAATTAAATCAATGGTTTTCAAAAAATTTAAACTTCACCAAATTTGACAAATTGGTAAGTAAATGTCCTTAAGTCCTCATGAATGACTTTTTAAATTTATAAAAGAGGTTATATTAAAGCCCAACAGAAACTGTTATTTGGTTTTCGTGGGTTTAGGGTGTTTTTACTTTTTTATTTTTTTTTGTTTATTTGTTTGGTTTTGAGGTTTTTTTCCCTTTTTTTGTTTGCTTTTTAAAAAAAAAATATTTCTTTAACTTTAAAAATCCCTTTAAATGACATAACCCTAAAGCTAATTATATAAATGTTGGCTATATTCAAATATTTCTATAGATGGCAATCAAAGAATAACACAGGTCTCTTATGATAAAACAGAAAAAAAATCTACAGTACACATTTAGTTCCAAGAACAAGAGACAAAAATAGAATAAATATATCTATCTATATATCTATATATATTTTCAAATAAGAGAAAAAATAAAAATAACTACCTAACAAGAATTTGAGGAAACATTAGCTGTGGCAGGGAAGACTAAATATTTTGTTTCTGCTTTGGGACTTTTGCAGGAAAGCTTAATTTTTACCACATACTTAACACAATTAAGTAAACATTTGCAAGGTAAGAGTACAGCACATGGAAAGAGGATACTGCACAATGTTGAAATAATGTAATATATTTTATTCATCAGGAACTGCTGAAATTCCCTGTGCTATATTCAGAGGCAGGCAGTTAAATGCCTTCCTGACACCCGATCCCATCAGATCTCGGAAGCTAAGCAGGGTCAGGCCTGGTTAGAACTTGGATGGGAGACCTCCTGGGAATACCGGGGGCTGTAGGTTCTAGTCCTGAGGACTTCACTGTCACCGTCCAAGTTCACTCGGCTGTAGCAGATGAACCTCAGGAGTTAAAGGGTGGGGCCAGTTCCGTGCATGCTGTGCCTCACCTAAACAATCCCGTGCACAGGTACGAAGGACACAGCCATATGGATAGAGCCCTTCCCAAACCTTTGTTTGCAAATCCGAGCCATGATGATGATATTCAGAGGCCAAGCAGAAGCACCGCTCCACTGAAAATCATGTCTGAAAATTCAAAACCAAAAGGAAGTTTTGGAAAAAAAAAAAAAAAGAGAAGGACACGCACCTACTGAAGAAAGGATAGAGAAAAAAAGAAAAGAAAATATGAGGACCAGAAGGATCAAGGACATTAGTTTTATCTTCACTCTTGAGAGATACTAGTTTCCAGCTGATAAACAAAATGATAAGAAATGAATTATTTGTATTTGATAAAAACAGGTTATGTCAAACCAACCCAATTTCTTTCTTGACAGGTTAACTGGTTTTGTAGATTTGGGAATGGAAAGGGAAAGAAACAGTTTTATGCTGACATTTATAAGGCTTTTAGAACTCTTCCCAAGAAAACATAGAAATTCAGTTTATAGGAAATTGTTACAAGTATAAGCACTTCAGTGAGCGCTGGAAAAAGTTGCCCAGAGAGGTTGTGGAATCTCCACCCTTGGAGATACTAAAAAGGCATCCAGACATGGATTCATCCATGTAACCAGCTTTAGGTGTCCCTGTTTGAGCAGAGGATTTAGACTAGATGATGTCCAACAATTCTTTCCACTCTGAATTGTTATTTGGTTCTGTGACATTGTGAAAAAATTTGAAAACTTTTATGTAAAGATCAGTCAACATTTATTAGTAGTTCACTCACTCAAGTTTGTTGGGACTCTACTGTCATCTGGCTTAGTTCCATAACTTTCTGGTATTTTATTAACATAAGAAAAACAATTACAATTTCTGAGGATGATTCCAAGCTAGCACTATGAGGCAAAGATTAGAATCCAAAACAAGCTAGACAGACTGAAGAAACAGTCTGAAACAAAAGCAATTAAATTCTATATAGAAACATGCTAAGCCTACATGGGGAAGGAGAAATGACATGCACAAATACAAAATAGAAGTACAATAGAAAAGGGTATATGTTTTCCACAGAACTTACAAAATCTCGAGAAAAATGTAGTAGTATTTTAGAAAATCTTATCTCCTGGACATTGTAGTTAAACATCAAAAAGAAAAATAATTTTAGAGAATACATTTTTTTAGGAGACTAGTTTATCTAGGACTTGTTCAAAAGTTATTTCACATAATTTGATATCCAGGGAGAATATTGTGTCCAGTTTAAGAGACAGTTTAATAGGAGTAGAAGGTTGTTAACATGGAAAATATGACACATAAGGAGTCATTGAAAGGTTTGTACTTGTGTAGTCTAGAAAAAGGATGATTTGCAGGCAAGAGGGAAGGCAAGATAATAGTACCTAGTATCTAAGAATTTCAGCTAAGTCCCAGAGTTCAGTCTACTTCCTGTGCTTCCTCTCAATCAACTCCTTATAACCATTTTCCAACCAAGTATTACTGTTGTGCCAGAATTTCTCATATATATATATATTGTATTTTTTGTAGTCAGGACTGTCAGTCCTGCCAATTATTAATCTTATGTTATCTCCTATTAAGAAAAGTCAAATCTTTATCCAGAGAAGCAAAGAATTATTTTTTTTTCAGTTATGTTCATGGTTGCTAAAACTTACATGCTGAATATTTTCCCCTGGGAATGAAACTCTTTTGTCTGAGCTGAATTTTTTTATTTATACAGCATCATTTTTTCAGTCAGGAACCTGAAAGTTGATAGATTTGCTATAGCTTTTCGTCTTCTTTCAAAAATCTGAAACAACATAGTCAGTATAATTTAGAGTTATCATTTCAAAAAGAAATTGATGAGTTTATCTGTTATTTGTGACTGAGAATGCTAAAGCAGTTGATGTGTTCAGGCAGGGGTGAGAAGCTGTCCTAAGAGGAGTGAAATTTAAGAGCACTACTGTGGACCTCCACCTCCACTAACACTTCCAAATATGAATTATGATTTGTCTGTGTATCAAAGTTAAAATTTCACATACATGAAATTATTTAGGGTACATACAGTGCAGAATATTATAGACTTAAAAGGGTTCTTTGAGACTATATTAAGCAATTTCAGTGAGGCAAAGGGAATCTAAAACTGCACTCTGTCAGCTAACATGGCACATTTGCATTAAGAGCAAGCAGTCAAGTCTAGAAGATACTTATTCGTCTGGAATTTAACTATGTCAGGGTTACCTCATGAAAACTAGATCATAAGCTTTCAAATCTGAATTCTCAGTGAGGTATAAGAAGAGCTGGAGGGTATGGAGAATATGTCTATGTAAAAGCTAGAGTCATTATTTATGATACATTTATTTGTAGTCCTGCTTCCAACTCTCATATTTATAATTCTAAATCCTTCACTTTATGCCCTGATAAATCAATTTTTTGCATAGTTTTGAACTTCTCCTTCTTTGTTCCTAAGGCTATGTGGTTGTCCTAGATAAACAGGGCAGAGTAGAAGCAGTAAATGGAGAGTACAACTTCCACAGAAAGTTATAGATGCACGAGACAGCTGAGAGGACCAGGACTTCCAGGATGTACTTAGGGGGCTAAGGGGCTAGGAAATGCATAGCCACCTGCTATAGAGAATTTTATGCTGTCAGCAGTTTGTTTTGCAGCAGGAACTTCTTTGGCAAAAAGTACACTTGAAAATATCGTGCTAGAAATTCAGGTCTCCTATGAGAAAGCATATAAAATCTTTGAAGACCTCAGGAGAACTAATCTTGCTCAAGGCTCTCACAGCATCTATGGGTGATGACATCATCCATACGAAATCGTAGTGCCAAATTACTGAAATTAATGTGACAATTAATGTGAAAATACTTAAATATATTAAATGGGTGCCACAGCTTTGAGGTAGCTATGTCTAGACTTTATATAAAAAACTGACAAGGAATTCTAAACTAAAAAGTACAGTATTATTTATACATAGACTCAATGGATAATTTTTCTAAATAAAGTAGATCAAAATTTCCTGAATACAAAGTGTTTGAAAATGCTTCCCCTTCCCCTCTCCCCACCATATCTCCCCTCTCCTGTTCCTTTGTGGGCAAGTTTTTTCACAACTCAGTGGCTTTTTGGGTTGCAAAGAGATACACACACTGCGGTCTGTGCTGGGCCTCTTGTCAGAGCAGGTGGATATTCCCTGAATGACACTGCAGCCCCTGCAGGCCCATGTAGGTTTATCCAGGACTGCAGCCTATGGGAAGGACCCATTCTCAGATCAGGGAAAAGTGAGGAGGAAGAAGCAGCAGATAAAACTGTTATGGAATGATCACAACCCTCATTCCCTATCCCTGCCACACGTGGGAAGGGATAGGTAAGCAGAGACATTGCAAATGGAGGAGTGAAGTTAAGCCTGGAAAGTGATGGGTTGTGGTGGGTTAACCTTGACTAAATGCCAGGTGCCCAAATCTTAAACCCCCCTTCCCCCTATCCCTCCCTTCTTCCCAATCTCAACTTTACTTTCAATTTTATCTGCTTCATATTTCTGAGAGTGTGGGAGGATGGAGAATGAGAGTCACAGTCAGTTCATCATACATTGTCTTTGCTGCTCCATCCTCCTTGGTGAAAGGATGCCTCATACTCTTCCCCAGCTCCAGCGCTGAGTTTCTCCCATGAGAGAGAATCCTCCATGAACTTTTCCAGTGTGAATGCTTCCCTTGGGCTACAGTTCTTCATGAACTGCTCCAGCATGGGTCCCTTCTATGGGGTGCAGTCTTTGAGGAACAGACTGCTCCAGTGTGGTTCCCTCACAAGTCCTGCCAGCAAATTGCTCCAACATGGGCCCCTCTTGCCACAGGCCCACTGGTCCTGACAGGAACCTGCTCCAGCACAAGCTTCCCACAGGGTCTCAGCCCTCTTTGGGCATCCACCTACTGCAGTGTGGGGTTCTCCAACACTGATGCACCCTGGACTGCCATGGACTGCAGGGGGACAACCTGCCTTCCATGGTCTTCACCTCAGGCTGCAGGGGAATCTGCTTCCACACCTGGACCACCTCCACCCACTCCTTCACTGACCTTGGTATTTCCAGTTCTTGCTCTCACATAAGCTTGCTCCTCTCTACAGCTGCTTTTGTTCTGCAGCACTTTTTTTGTGCTTCTTAACAATATTTTCCCAGAGGAGCTACCACCATCTCTGATGACCTCAGCTTTGGCCAGCAGTGGTAACATCTTGGAACCAGGTGGCATTGGCTCTGTTGGACATGGGGGAAGCTTCTGGCAGCTTCTCACAGAAGCTACTTCTGCAGCCACTCCCCACTACTAACACTTGGCCATGCAAATGTAATACAGGAGTGGGGAGTGAGGGGGTGTTTTGTCTTTGTTTCTCACCATCCTTGTCTATTTTTAATTGGCAATAAATTAAATTATTTTCCTTAAATTAAGTCTGTTTTGACTTTGCTGGTAATTATTAAGTGATCTGCTTGTCTTAGACCATGACCTTTTTCATGTTATTTTCTATCTCATTTGCTTCCCCTGTGCTGTTGAAGGGGTAATGAGTGAGCAGATGAGTGAGGACCTGGCAGCCAGCCAAGGTCAACCCACCACACATAGTAACAAAAAGTAAAAGAAATTCCTTTCCTCCCAGTAGAGAGTCTTCCTTTGTTTCCCTCATGTATGCATTATAGATCATTACATGATTAAATTCCACAATTTTTTGCTATCACTATAAACATAATGGATAATTCTCAGTTAATGAGCCTTCAATGGATAATTTCAGTAGGTTCTTTCTTCTTTAATGTATGGCTTCAGGTTTATTTACCAAACACTATTCAATCTCTCCTATAAGACATAATTACCAGAGACTTCTGTCATATAAGAGCTATACAATTGTGTAATATCTGATAATATCTGTAAAAAATAACAAGTAGTTTCTGAGTTCTTCAATTGCAGTTTTTTGACATTCCTTTTTGCTATATCAAATAATCATTAGTATGACAGAGGAAAATCGAATTGTGTTGCAGTATCAGAAACTGAATAAATAAAATGAAATAATCAAATATCATTTATATACTAGCAACATTTCTATTCATACTTTGAACTTTAATATCTTCCCATCGTTTCAAATGACCAGTCCCTTTGTGTTTCTTTTTTAGGTTTCAGGTTGATGATAAAATATACTTTAAAGCTCCAATTTTTTTCTACTGCATTTGGACTTCTCTGTTCTACAAAACTGAAAATTGGAAAACTGTGCTCTGAGTCAGTGACAGCAGTTAGAGAAAGTGCTTTATATCCCACATCAGTTCTCAGGCAATGCTAACTAGTATCTTTTGAAGGCTCTTTCTTCCTCCTATCTCCTTCCCTTTTTGTTTTGTTTAGGATTTTTTTTTTTCTGTGTGCTGTCTGAAAAAAGGGAGAAAAGGCAAATTTAATCTGTGTTTTTCAGGTGTTACTTTGGAATCAGATTCCTGCCTTGACCCAGGGATTCCTGTGAATGGCCATCGCCATGGTAACAACTTTAATATCCGCTCCACAGTAACTTTTAGCTGTGATCCAGGATATACTCTGAGTGATGAAGAACCACTCATATGTGAAAGAAACCATCAGTGGAATCATGCATTACCCAGCTGTGATGGTAAGTGTCAAGCTCTTCAGATGGTAGCTTTAAAGTCCACAAAAGTTAATCTCCTATTTTTCAGAACTAATTAAGCTTGTCATTGCTGCTACCTTCCTTCAATTGCACCAAGGTCTACACTTTTAAAAAAATATTTTACTGTTATAAAAAGCCATACTTTACATCTCTGTATCAACTTTTATTCAAGTACTAAAAAAATCCCAGCATGTATTCTCAAATAGAAAAATTAGAATTCTTCCAGGGTGTCATTGTTCAACTGTGAATGAAAATCGTGTCATATAATTTATACTTTCTAAGAAAAGCCAATTAACTTAATTTATGTGTTAAATTTGGAATGCTGAACATCAAAATGATTGCTCAAAATTTAGGATACTCATTACTAAACCAGATGATTATCAACCTATGTAATTAATTTTCCTAACATATTTTTCCTTTAAATTTTAGTTAGTTTATTAATGGCTTTGGGGGGTATGTAGTATCAAACTGTCTACAGCTTCCATGAAACATTTTTAAAAATGCTACACTACTGTCATGGTTTAAGTCCAGGCAGCAACCAAGTCCCATGCAGCTGCTTGCTCACTCCTTCACCAGCAGGGTCAGAGAGAAAATTGGAAGGCTAAAAGTTAGAAAACTTGGGGATTGAGATAAAGACAGTTTAATGGAAAAAGCTGAAACCATGCACCCAAGGAAAGCAAAACAAAAAACAAAGTCACCACTTCGCATGTGCCCACAGGTGTTCAGCTGTCTCCAGGAGACCAGGGTCCCATCATGTGTAACGGTTACTTGGGAAGACAAATGCCGTCACTCTGAACTTCTCCCCCTTCATCTTTTTTCCCTTCAGTTTATATATTGAGCGTGATGCCATATGGTGTAGGATATTCCTCAGGTCAGTTGGGGTCAGCTCTCCCAGCTGTGTCTCCTTACAATTTCCCGTGCAACCTCAACTTTCTCACCAGTGTGGCAGTATGTAAAGCAGAAATGACCTTTTCTCTGTGTAAGCTCTGCTCAGTAATAAAAAAAAATAATCTTTGTATTATCAACACTCTTCTCAGCACAAAGGACAGCCTCATACCAGCCACTGTAAAGAAAGTTAACTCTACCCCAGCCAAAACCAGCACAACTATCCTAGCAAATATTTCTTGGCTTTTTTTAATAATTGGATTTTTTTATATTCTTTTTTTGTGAACCACTGAATCAACTTATTTTTTTCATGGAATGTTGCTATAAAATCCCTCTTATAGAAACCACAGACAGACAGGCAATGAAGGCTCTTGCTTTAGTGAATTACTTACATTAGTGAATTTCTAACTCCCTTTTCAGGTCCAAGGTTTTCATTGATTTCTGTGGAATGTCACAGGACAAACTTACATTAGCAAAGTATTTTAGTTTCTCACTCTGTTTTAAAATATTTTGTTAAACCTGAGCAGGACTCTTCTCAGGCTTCCAATTCTCACTACAGGATTCTGGCCCCATGCACAAAATATATAAGCTACCAAAGATTATTATAACAGTTATCTAGTATAGGATTCAAACTGACCTTTTAATCATAGCAACTCATTCCTCCTTTAAAAGCACAGAAACAAAGCATTTTTAGAATTTCCCCTTTGTTTTTATGGGTTTCTTTTGCTTGTTTGCTTTACCACAATGGATTGAAGAACACTATTGTAAGAATCTTAACCTGGAATAGTATTTTTTATTTATTTACTTTGTACTAAAATACGTGGATGCATTTTTGAGTTAAAACTCAAATTATCTCTTTTATTTGCATATGAATGTTGAACTACAGGAGATCTAGTTTATGTTCACTCATTGAAAGAGAGTACTTATTTCCCAGGTTCTGTCCCCACTTCCTCTGTGAATGTATAAGAGAAAATTTCAAAACTTTCTGGAGTATGTCCTCTAGGCAAGCAACATACTAGGGCTACACTTTGTCAGGTTTTTTTTCCTCACATATTCAACTACATTGTATTAACTACTCTAAAAAGATGAAATCAAACTTACATTCTTTTAGGCAATAATTCTGTTAGTATATTTACCTTTTGAGGCTCAAAAAGTTGTCACTCAAATTTTTGGAATGTGACAGATTTTACTGAGGTTGAACTGAGCATTTTGCAGTCATATGCAGACTATTGATGTTCTTAAAATTGCAACTTCAGAAATTAAATAAACAACATAAATGCCTTAGGGAAAAACATGTTGGTTTGTTTCATGCCAACAAAGAAGAAATAGGACTGAGTACAGAGACCTGATGGTGTAAGTTCTCTTTAATAATGTGTCATTCTCAAAATATGTTACTGTCAAGTCAGAAAATGAAAATAATTTTTGAGGAAGAGCTAAATTAAAACAGTTAAATTACATATTTTTAATTTGATCTTTAATATATTTAAATTATTTTGAAATATTTAATATCTGCTTTAAGGAATGTTTCAAAGTCAAATATGTTTCTTCCTTCTGTGATGTTTACAGAATAAGAGGGAGTTTGAGTGAATGTACTGTTGTTAATTTATGATATTGATGCCTAATTCCTGGAAAATAGACACTCAGAACAATATTATTGGAGAAAGATAGATGGTATACCTTTATTGAAAACTTTCATGGTGCACACTAGAGGTCTGTGCCCTCATGATTTGAGGTGTTACAGTTTTTATAATCTTCCAGCAATTAACATACGAGATATTTTTAACCAACCATGGTTCCCATTTCCCTTGGTGCCCCACCCATAAAGGTCCTAGGGTTCTTGGCCCTCTTTTTTGTTTTGTCTCCAAGGTATCTTGTAGGTGTCTTTTTCACAAACATTATGCCCTTTGAAAACCTCAGGAATCTGTGGGAAAGGGCCTTAATAACTTTCCAACACCACCTAAAAATGTGAGCAACCCAGGAGAATCTATCTAATCTATATGACTCTAAAAATCTACAAAATATACACTAAATGCTTAGGCATCAGTATTATGGATCTGATATCTGTATTTATGTTATTCATTATTAAGTAATGTTATCAACCATATATTTACTGTAGGTTTAGCCAAACACATCATCATTGATATTTACATGCAGAAATACATATATGCAGGTAAAACCAGACTAGAAACATTTTCTTTCCTTATACTTACTAATAAATATATATAAAATACATAAATTCAAAGCAACAATAATAACTTCAACAAAAATTGTAGTCTAACAAGAAGTGAAAAAAGGAACTTTAGCTATAAGGCCAGCATGTTATGCCTATATTTATTCAATATTCGTATCATCCATCCATCCATCATCTATCTATCTATCTATCTATCTATCTATCTATCTATCTATCTATCTATCTATCTATCTATCTATCTCAGACCTCTTTTCTCTTTATCTAGGCTGCACTATAAATATTGTTCTGAAATTGTGGAGTTTGACAACTGTCCTTATATGTTGGAAAGTCAAAACCAGTTTTATTGCAGGCATTATGACAGGAGGTCAGAACAGGTGAGCAGAATAGCGCTTCCTCTCCTTCAATTCTCTGTTAGATAGCTGGCATCATGTCTTGGTGGAACTTCACCAAACTGAACAGTTTATAGAACACATGATTCAAAAGTTGAGCAAGTGGATAACAGCTAACAGAAAAATTAGGTATTACTGATGCTTGAAGAACCTGCTTAGAAGCGTCAATGAAAATAAATTTAGAATTTGCTTTATGACAAGATACAATTGTTGATTTTAATAAAAAAGATAATATTATGCTCAATTGTTGATTTCTCAGAGTCTGAAAGACTCCACACAGTCCTTGCCTCAGGGAATCAGTCCGCAATAGGATTGGAGTTGCGGATATCTTTGCACTGGGGGTCACCTCTGGGACTCAGTCAAAAATTTTTAGCCAGACAACACACTGAGGCATGCAATAATCATTATACCCATTTTACAGATACATTGAACTGTTCTTCAAGTAAAAAAAAGGTGGAATTCTCCTGTCAATATCATCTGTGGTACGCTTGTTGTTGCCTTATAGTGCAACATCCTGATATATTTCTCAACCTTAGGGATCAAAGTAGCACTATCTCCCCATCTTTATGTTTCAGCAAATAAATGTGTGTTGAAAAGGTACCTCTGTGTCCAGTATAGTATTGGAGCATAAGCTTTAATACTAAAACAGATATAATCGCAAATAATTTTACATTTATTTTCATCTGTTATGCAACTAGATCTGCAAATATTTCAGATGCTCCTGCCTACTACGGTTACAATGTGAAAATACTCCACAAAATTTTGGTTAATACTTTCTTCCTTTGACTCTAAGGTTATTTATTATGCAAGTGAACTCCTTATGGGCTTAAGAGCTGTGTTTATAAAGTGGTTAAGCATTTGCCTATTTTTAAGGATTCAAGTCAGTGCACTGTCATAAGAGGACTGACACAAAGTTTTGAAGGTAAGTTGTATGTGGCTTCCTGAGCAACTGTCATCTTTCAGTCATTGACAATATTTCTCATTTGTTGTCATCATGATTAAAACCAGAATGATAGTTGCTGAAATCTTGCTCAACTCCTATGGAAAAGACTTTCTGTAAATCTCCACCTTAAACTGTTATTTGACTTCATGTCTTTCTTTCTTTTGGAAGTATTGTTTTCATTTATGTGTGTTGGCTGCATCTAAACACATTTTGCAAATGAATTCCTCTATAAATTTAAGAGCTAAAAAAGAAACACAGCCATATACTTCAGAAGGCTGCTCTTTGATGAAGGGAAATTACATGGAAATGGTTTCACGGAAAGTATTTCTGGAAAGTCAAGAGGATGTTAGGCAAAGATTCTTGCAATTTACTTCTGTTTTATGAACATGTTTCAACATAATTTCTTGTAATTTTTTCCAGTGAGTTACCCCTATCCAATATATATTCCATGGCAGAAAAAGGAATGACTGAATGTAGATGAACACAGCTTGCATTAATAAGGTTATTTGGAATATTCAAGTACAGTCTAAAACTGTAGAAACATTCATTTTGAGGTCTAAACATACAAATTCTTGGTCAGAAGATTAATGACATTGATGGTAATCAGGTTACAGGTATATGTAGCTTTATTCGTTTAAATCACCTGTATTATAAATGTTGCAGTACAGAGTCCTCTGTCAGAAACCTTAGTTAAAGGTGTTTTTCTTCTCAGGTCAGTGCAATTTTCATATGAGGAAAAACCCCACATGCTTAAACACTTAATTTTTTTTTTTCTGGCTAATATATAAGTTATAGGTGAGGACTTTTTATCCCCCAGAGAGTAGTAAGATTGAGTATATTACAGTCACTGGAATACTTTTTGCCAGAAGTTGGAAATATCTTGCTCATCTGTGTGCAGAAGCAAAATTTGCATAAACTTTGTAAAATTTTACCTAAGACAAAGCAATTTTTTTCAAATCAATTAACAAAAGTGATTTTATTGAGAAGAAAATTAGCACTATAAATTACTTATATACAGTCAAAATACCATTGAAAATTGAATTCTTATGTTTAAGTGTGCATTAAAAATGAAGAATAATTTTATTTCCAATTCATGTTCTGATGACATAGAAACAAAATGGAAAAGAAACAAAGCTGGTATAAGAAGTGAAGAGGACTTAAGGGAAGTTATACACAATTGTAGTCTTTTTCTTACAGGGAATGTTTTGCGGTTAGTGGTAATTGAACCGTGAATAACTAAGATTCAAGCCAGTAGAGTAGCAGATTTATTTTACCATCATAATACAAAATAATGAATATAGTTAAGTTGTATTTTACTTCCTTTTTTAGTTTTTTCTGTTCTTTCAAAAAAATGAAACCAAATAAGTATAATTAATCTGCCAATGTCAACAAGATCTTTAGAAAACTTCCAACAGAGAATGAAGATGGTTTTCCACATACTGTAAATATTTACCTTTTATGATAATTCCCCTAGTTATACTATTCTTATGAAAAAATTTAGTGACTAAATAAACATCTTGATGCTATTACCTTCAGAAACCTAAAAGGACAAAGTCTACTGCTTGTGAATAGAATACATATAATCCGCATAAGTCTATCAACTCACTAATACTACCATTTCAGTATCCACTGCAACCATCAATAAATTACGATTTTGCAGCTAGATCTTTAACTGATTAATTGCAGACTTTTGCAAAGAAACTTACTTTTTTCTCCCCCCCAACCTTATATATTTGTAATAGAGCTATTACATTAACAGAAAAAAGTGTGTGCAGATATAACATTCAGCTTGTGAAACTAATTTAAAACCATGGTAATCTTTTGTTGGCTATGAAATGCTGAATATAAGGCTATGTGTACTTTGTTTTTCTTAGGTAATGCAGGGATATGCTGACAAACTCTGAAACAGAAACAGTCAAACTAATTGCTATGACTATTTATTTCCTTGGTACCAATTGAATTAGTTATGAAAAAGAGAAATATCCTCAATTCCTGATTCCTGCAACTGAGCTGTGGCAAAAAAAACCCCAACAAACCAAACTTTAGGGTATGTGTCCTACAGTTGTGGCTTTGGAAACTACTCTTATAAACACTAAATATCAGAGTCAGTCCTTAAACAGCTTAAAATTACTATTAACTGATAACTATTGAATATGTTGCAAAGGTGACCTGGGTGTACTGAACCCTGATGTGAATGTGGCCTGATGATTGTAAATGACTTTATCAGGTTACTTTCCTGGGAAAGTAATGCCTATATATTAACTATATCAAAACATATCAAAACACATTTTTGCAACAATTTAAAAGTAGATATAAAAGTATCCAAAAAGCTGAGGAAATGTCAGATATTGCTGTGCACTAATTGGGAGTAGTTTCAGAGTCTGAGACCATACCTGAAGATCTGATATCTTGGGGTCCTAAAGCTGAAGTTAGAATGCACGGCCCTTTTTACAGGACTGTCTCATGATGTGTGCTCCACTGGAGTACTGCAATACTCTGGCCACAGAGCATCACTTCAACATGTCTTACAGCCAGCTGCTACTCAGTTTTCTGTGCATCTGGCTAGATAAAAAGCTTAACAGATTCTGTGCATCACTGACGTGAACAGGGCCAGAGTGGCCCTCAGGGTATGCCACAGTACATTCATGATGGATACAGAAAGGTACTAAGGCAATATTCATTGTCCTTTCTTTAAAAGCTGTGGTTGTGGCTGCCTTAAACATCACCAGAGATACTATTAGCATTAAAGTCCCCAAGGGGAATCACGGCTTAGCATGTTTGACACTATAAAGGCATAATAATATAAGTCTACCTCAAACCTTTCAGATTCTTTAATGCTGGTGAAGGGTATGAGAGGAGCCAGATATGGCACATAAAGTGAGTTTAGAAAATTAAACAGCAAGGACAAAATGAAATGCAAGTTTCCTGAGTTCCATGCTATTGCGTATCTCTATATACTGTGTGCTTAATATACTTGATTCTAAATACAACAAGGGTTAGATTCAAGGAAAGTGGTATAATCACAACAGATTTACATCTTGTCCTCCAAAATTATTGAGGGTTTTTTTCCCCTCTCATGAGGTGAATCTGTAACCTCATGTTAGGTATCTCAATTTGCAGGGGTGGGGAAGGGTACATGTCTCCAAATGTGCGTTCACCATAATAAAGTTTGCTTGCAGTCAGCATGGTGATCAAGGAGATACATAGAGATCCTGAGTGGGAAGCACCTGAAAACCAGTCTTTTCCCTGCTCATAGCTTTGTCTACCTAGCCATGGCTGAAAAAAGGACTTTAGTCTGTCTGGAAGCAACAGCTCAGTGATCTTTTATGAAAAGAAATCCATATTAAAAACAAATAAGCAAAACCAAGAGAAAATAAAACAAAGTGCAACATGTCGCTGCCAGGCACCTGTTATATAATAACGTAGACATTACAGGGCATGGCTCTGATGTACTTGAGAGGACTCAATATGACACCTTTCATGAGTCAACAGAGAGCTCCTATCACCTCATTATTACCCTGTAGGACCAGGGGACAGGAAAAGGGATGGATATCATCCAGACACTCTGCTGAAGGTGTACAACTGTAGAGAAGAGATGTGCAGAACCAGCAAGTGAGAACAGGATAAAACATAATTCTGAAGCCTAGTGATGGGTCACTGACCAGAAAGAATCAAAACCCAGGCCATGATCTCTGTGTCAAGGCTTATAAACACATTTTGTTCCTGAATGCTTCATCTAGTGATTGGAAAAGGAGGTAGAAACAGGATCTTCTCTGCTCTTCAACCAGCAGATGAAATAATCATATTTCTCTGGAACTCATGTTTTGGTCCTATAAATCTTAGATTCTTTTATGATTTCTGAAGACATCAGTTAAAATATTGGAAACACAACAAAAAATTAACACAGTATTTTAAAACTGAAAAGCCCCTACAACTTGTTTGCTCATTTATTGTCAGATGTTTCCAAGAAAGAATTGTTTTTCTGTGACACATAGTATTGTTTCTCATTGTTTGTAAGCCAAGAGAACACAAATGCATAGTGAACAAACAACAAAATACTTTCAATGTGACTTTTGGAAAAAATAAATATCTCTGCTATGAGTGGATGAAAATTTTTTCACGATTATCTGTTTTATATTAATGAATGATTGGAAACTGTAGCAAGCAACAAATAGACAGTGGAGAAATCCCACAACTGCATCTTTTTCTATTCTCCACCAAGCCATCAAATGCAGCAGAATTGCCAACAGTGGATAGTGTTAGATTTACATCGGAGCTCTCTTGTGCTAAGAGAAGGATCCAGCTAAAGTACATTTTTGTGAGTCAAATCACTGTTTCCTGTCCTTATTCTTATTTCTGGTCTCTCTCCACCATTCACACATTTCTGGTTTGCTCGTATTTTCTGTCATCTTGTGTGCACTATCAATTCTGTTTTCTTTCCATTCTTTTTGCCTGCCCACTCTCAGTGTCTCTTCAGAGGAATCATTCAGAGCATACTTTTCATTCTGATTTTTATCCTTCTGGCAACAGAAGGGAGGGAATTGCTAGAAAGGAGTGGGAGAAGGACTACAGAGTAGCCACCTTTCCTCCCAGTTTGCACTTCTCTCAGAATGAAACTTTCCTCTTTATGTCAGAGAAAGGGAAAGGTGTTGCTTAGCTGCATGCTGCTGAATGAGCAGGGGCACATTGGCCTTAATATCATTAATGGCTTCCCAGACATCTCAGTTCCATTGCAAACCACTCAGTATGACAT
>JAOXXN010000446.1:95794029-95833516 GCA_026770055.1 Myrmophylax atrothorax
GTATATACCTGTCTCAACGTACAAGTTTCTGATTTTATCTTTAGGTAAATGATAAAGTATATTATCCATAACTTCAAGATAACCAGTAATCTTTTTAAGGAACTTGTCTACACTAAAATCAGTAGTTACAAAACATGTGCTAGACACAGACTAGTATCTAGACTAGTGCATGACATAGTTCAAGACTGATTGGCAGTTTTCAACTTTTTATTTACCCTAAGTGGAAAAGTCATATCACTTTTTTACACAAAACTTCCATGGCTTTACCTTTCATCAAGAATATGAGAGATTTGGCTTCATTTCCTTTGTTTCTGTAAAAGAATTTTAAATTGAATATGATTCTAGCTAGCAGAATCATTGTGCCAATGTGGTTAAAGACTCTTGTTTCATTTTGCATAAAGAGGATTAATTGAAGGTGACAAAAATGGAAGGGAACTTGAATATATTTTTCCAGTCTAGTAATTTGGTGCTCACATGACTAACAATGAATGTTATTCATGAGTTATTTCAGAATTTTATTTCCCAACTGTTTAATATTTGAATTTCCTTGAAGAAGTGTTCTTCTCCCCTGTTTAATGCCTGACCATTATGCTAAAGAGGTTAGTCAACATTTACTCACTTTGTGACTGATTTTCTAATCTCTTTATGTGAGAGACAAGTCATAGGAAATGATGTTCAAATTCCCAGAATCAAAGGGAATAGAATTTAAGTGTCATGCATTCTAGATACATGTGTTAGCTACTACATAAAAAAGCATCAGCAGTATCAGCTACTGTAAATATTTTTAAAGAAATAAAACATGAATTTTCTATACCACTTAGTAAAATATATTAGGGCCTTTAAGGGGAGAGATGTCTTTGACTTCATAAACTTTTTCTGTTGTCAAGACCAGACTAAGTATTGTGGTTCATGGCTGCTCTTTTTAGTTTCTAGTCCCTCATTATGTTAAGTGTAGTCATGCAGTTCTGGATTGTCGTGTACAAGAATGGTTGGAAAAATACTCAGTTGAAGTCCTTGCGCATAAGGTCCTCTGTATATCTGAGCCTTGATCACAAATGGAAAAGATTTCAGGCATTGGCACACTAATTCTCCAAAAGCTCTAATAGTCTGGAGAGAAAGGAATTTTTCCATGTATGGGGCCAACATTTCTATGAAAAAAGTCAACTAAGTCTTCAGGCCAAGTAATTGGAGAAGCTAATTAAACGTGGCCTTGACTTCATAGCCTGACATTAACAAAATATAGCTAGAAAACTTAAACATGATTTGCGACATATTTTGTATAAATTGAGGAAGGGAAGTTGACAAAGAGGGGCTTGATTTCCTTTGGAAATCTCTTTCTGGGGTCTGTGTCAGTGATTTACTCACTGACACAAGATGAGCCAGGAAACTTGACTGAACAAAGGACATGAGCAGCGCTTTGCCAGGATAATGAAGAGAATGATGGGGCCTGATGAAACTGTATAGCTGTCAAATATTTGGAAGGTATTTGTAAAGGGATAATAAGCACTGAAAACAGACTATGGTTTTATTGCATGGGTTGGAGTTATATGAGTGACAATTTGAGTTCAGAGAATTTTGCAAAGTATTTGAAGTTGCTCAAATAAATGTTTTAATGTCCTCTGAAGCCTAAAAACCTATTTAACAATTTTAGAAAGAATACAGATTTGTTTCTAAACCTATTGCTTCTTTGATAGAGCAGATCTGTTGATTTGCAATTGTACATTATTGTTATTTTAACAGGTTTATATCAAACTCTGAATGAGGTCTAAATGATGTTTAGATCAAAATAACCCAGTATGTTTTATACCTAAACTGAACAATGATATATACATATCAATCTTGTGCATCTTTAAATAAGTTGTAGATTAGTAGTTGGTATGTTAATGTTACAGTGGCATGTTATAAGGTGTTTTAGGCCATTTTCAATCATTTTAAGTATCTGTTTGAGCAGTACACTGATATTATTTGATATTTGGATATTTGATATTTGGATTCTTTCATCTATGTGATGATTTTTATGTTGCATATTTGGAATAATTTTATTAGTATTTATTCCAAATTCAAACGGAGTCCATGGCCTGAAACATACCACACCTCCTATACTTTGTTTTGTATTTTTTTTAAACCAGGGAACTATGACAAAAATTGTCTAATGAAAGTGTCAGTAGGTGCTTACTACAGATGGCTGTGAAAAAGATTCACCGACTCTTTACCCAGAAAGGAAAGGATCAGTCTGCTTAGCCCTAACTAATATCGATAAATATTGGTTTGTTTTACAGTTTTTTGGTTTTATTCCAGGCAGACAAAAGCATGTTCAAATGATCTTGATTTATTGCCAGATTTTCTTTTTTTTTTCCCCAGCATCTTCTTATCTGCTTTTTCTAATACTTATTTGTAAAGCTGAATACAGAAGTAAAATCAATTTTATGTTTATTTGAAATGCTACCACAATAGCTATATCTCAATAAAACTTCCAATGTTTACAGTATCCAGGCTAACCTGCATTATTGGTTATAGTGGGAGGACCAAAGGATAAATTGGAGGTAAAAGCAGATAAGAGCACATAATAAACAGACTCAGTGAAATGGAGGAGATAGCAACTTTGATAGGGTTGCTAGGAGTTGGTCCTACAGAGACCTGATAGAGATATACTTTTCCTAGAAAGCGTGTTAAAGTTTTCATAGGATCTAAATATTACTGCTAATAACCCATATTTTATTGAAATGGATAATTCACTTTTTTTTTCTTTTTTTTTTTTTTTTACATGTGTCTGTTTTCTTTAGCTGAATGTGGAGCAACTGTCTCTGGAAATGAAGGAACATTGTTGTCTCCAAATTTTCCATCTAATTATGACAACAACCATGAATGTATCTATAAAGTTGAAACAGAGGCTGGAAAAGGGATCCGTCTTAGAGCCAGGAGCTTTCAGCTGCATGAGGGAGATATTGTTAAGGTAATAAGCAAATAATTTCACTTTCTGTCACGCTGAACATTCACAATGCATGAACAAATCTGTTTTTTAATGCCAATTATCTTTACTTTCATTCCACTTTCTGACAGAAAATTAGTGAATTCTAAGTGGATAGCATAACTTCCTTTACACCAGATTCAATGATTTGTATTAGATTCACAGAAACTGTAGGTGATGTTGGGAGTTCAGTTACATTTCTAGAAGTATTAGACTGTTCAAAGTGGTTTCAAATCTGAAAAGAAAACCTAAATTGTGAACTTGGATTTTGAATATCTAGCATTATTTTATGTTTGTAGCAATATTTATAAGTGTAGTACAGAACAAAATAATTAAATAACTCATTTAAATAGAGAGATTAAACCTTGAGTAAAAATGTACTTATAGAAGATGTCTTTCATTCTTTTTACATTGGAGGTAACCTTTGAAATATGGCCTGAGTATACGTAGATTTTGAACGTGTACTTTTCTACAGTATGGCCATAATTTGTCTGCTCTTAGTAATGGCTGCTGCATTCTTGTATTTACTGACAATCATGACATTCATCTGATCACACATTAAATTAGTCTTTTAAGTCTCCAAATTGTCAAATAATTAATACTTAAAATCACAAAGTATTAGGAATTCAGTAAGCAACTTCCTTTCTGGAGATCTCCCAGCACCCCATCTAAAAGTTAGAAATTGCTGTCTACATGTCAAACTTGCCTTATTTTTTTTTTCTAAATTGCACTGAATGCTTCCCACAAGGAGTTTAAAGATATCATTGTTATAGATCAAATTTTGGTGGCTATATTTTCATCCATTTTGTCATCTTAAAAGATTCCTTATGTAATTAAGTGTAACCATTCACTTCCAAGTTATAAACTTTCTGCAAAGACCAAGGCATTTACAGATAGAATGAGGTGAGGAGGGAAAAAGTCTTCATTTTAATATAGACACATGTCTTTGTTATTATATTTGTGCTTTTCAGGAAGTACAGTCTCTATTCAACCATGAAATATGCACAGTTTTGAGAATCCCCCAATAATGTAGAAAGTTACAGTAAAAAGAACCGCATTTTCTTCATGCTTACCCTCAAAATCATTGATGATAAACTCCTTCGTGCTTGTATGGCCACCATGTATAAAACACTGCAAGACCTTCGCCTATGATTTACCTTTTAGATCAAAGGGAATTGAGCAGGTGGGCAAAATATGTGGTCTGTATTGTCCTTTCTTCCCATTATTCATGGTCTGACACTGCAGATCTTCAAAAGTACTCTTGCTGTGAACAGATGTATCAGGGAAGAAAGAACTTAATCGCCCACTGAGTTGCTTGAATGTGATACATAGGTCTCCCAGAAGCTTTGCACATATCTGGTTTATAAATAATTTAATAAACTACCTAAAAATCTACAGGAAAAAAACCCCTTAGAAAACCCTAAAGAAGCATTGAAGAAACTCAGTTATCCTTCAGAACATTTAATCAGAAATGTTGAGCATACTTAGAGATATTCCCTGGAGATATAACAAAGATTTGCCTGAGAAAAATAGGTTCCGAGCAATCTGTTAGATACTTTCTTTTTCAATAGATCTTTTAGCACAATACTCCAGAGGATCCAATGGAAGCAAAGGCAAAATTGTGCTGATGTCTGAAATGCAAGGCCTGTTCTCTAGTTCTGAGTCAACTGGCACAGCACAAGTGCCACTAGCTCTTCTCCACCATAGTCTCTATAACTTGCATTTATGAAGATAAAGTCTACTTCTTCTCCATTCCTGAACCAGAATGTCCTTTTACATATTTCCACTGAAATCTGCCCTTTGGCAGGGCTATGGATTTTGAGGTTTTCTTTTTTACCTATTGCACCAAAAATATGTTGAGCAAAATATGTTATTAACATGAGCCTCCTACCTCATGCCTGTGCAGAAGAAAGCCTTGCAGTCGGCTTGTGAGGGATGCACTAAGGCTTAAGAATATTTATAAACCTTTTGCTGAAATACTGGCCATTTTCCAAGCTCTTACTCTGTTTTAAAATAAAAATATATACATATGCAATGTTGCATCGGTTGCAGGTGCCCAGGCACCAGCAGAGGGGCTCTGTGAGTGCAGGCTGGGTCTGCCCATGCCGGACACAGCCAGGCACAACCAGCTCCGACCCACCCACCTCAGGGCACAGCTGAACCCACAGTCAAGGCAGGGATGGCGCCAGGGAAAAACACATGTAAGAAAGGCAAAAAAGTTTGATCAGTAGTATATGATAAAGAGAATGGAGTAAAAAATGAATTAATAATGTAATAATCCCAAGGTCAACCCACCAGGGGTATCAGACAAAGTACATAAGGTCACTATTTGCTTGAGGTGAAATTGCCAAGAACTTCATGAGGATTTAATGAAAGGATTCAGAAATATATATGGGAAGAAGCAAAACAATGTCAGCAAGCTATACAGGATTTATCTCCTGAGCTATTAAAGGAATATTTTAAAAGCATTTCCCTTTGGGATGATTTTATGCCATAAAGATCTCTGCAATTAAGGAAATTTGCTAAGTTAGTTGTGAGTAATTTCTTTTTACTGTCAGAATGAGAAACTGGAGTTTAAGAAACTCTAACCAGCGTTTCCTTCTTCTTCAGGTAAGTGTTTTACCTTCCCACAGCAGGTGCAGATACATCAGTACTGTTACTGGAACATTTTGCCCCACTGATAACTGCAGCACTGTCCTCTTCTTTTGACTGTATGTTTTAATCCCACCAAGTAAAGCAAACACTTCTCTTTCAGTTTCTCACAAATATTTAGGTGAAATGGGGTGTTTCTGAGTGCTCTGAGTGCTCCAAGCAATGCTGTGATCATTCCCCGTTGTCCCCAAGACCAGCTTCTGCATTTTGACTACATCTGTAATGTTAAGCTCTTCAATCTTACACAACAAGGTGGCTCACTCAAACTGTCTCTCAGAAACAGTCCTTGGCCTATGCAGCTCCTATGCTGATGCCTTCTCAGGGAAGATTTGTGAGGGTGTTAGTAAGTCCACATCAAATGTGTTCCAGGTTATATTGCCTATAAATACTGTGTAGACAATCAAGTTGTGGTGACTGAACTCCTACTCTATCACCATTTACTTGCTTGGAAAATATAAACAATCTGCATCTGTATATTTTCAGCTTAGTATTCCAGTGAAAATATTGAGGATGGATATTGAGGCTGTGGTACACTTGAAATTGCATATAATTTGCAAGATTATTTCTGGCATCAATAAAACTTGTGCATGAGGAAGGGTCAAAATTATCACTTTCAAGAAGAATGCATGCAGGTTAATGACTATAATTTGTGGGCAAATCATTCTATACCTGTGACAACATTTGAACTTGAATTAGCAGGATAGAAATTTGATTTCCAGTAAAGTAATAGAAAGTCTCACCATTTTGAAGGTCATATGGAAAAACTGAATATTTGGATTATCTTTTTATTTTAAAGCTTATCTTCTTTGCTCACTAGCACTTCATCTTCCTGATCTCCCTGTTTTAACTGCCACTTGAAGTTTCATAATTCTTTGAAGTGGCTACTTATGCTGAAATCTTTATAATGCATTCACAGTGAATTTGTCAGAGGTAAGAGGAAAACCAGAATGTCATGTCTTTCATCTGTTTAGCCAAATAGATCTTCCTTTTCGATTCATGGTATTGCCTGACGCCTAAATTCCTGTGGAAATAGACACTCAGAATCAATATTAATGGAGGTGATAGATAGTATAACTTTATTGAAAGCTTTCAAGGTGCACACTCAAGGTCTACGCACACACATGCACAGGTCCACACATGTACCCACGCACACAGAAATGCACACCTTTGACCAGAGATGTGACGGCTTTTATAACTTCTCCAGCAATTAAAACATGAGGTATCTATAGCCAACCATGATTCTCATTTCCCTCTGTGCCCCACCCATAGGGGTCTTCAGAACTGCCCCCAGGAGAAGTTCCAGAACCTCCAGGTCTGCTTCTTGTGTTTTGTCTTCATGCTATCTACAGGTGGTTTCTCACAAACACCATGGCCTTGGCAGGGCATGAGAAAGCTCACGAATCTGTGAGAAAGAGATTTAGTAACTCACCTAAGATGTGAGCAACCTAGGACAATCTATGTAAGTTATATAATCTCCAAAATCTACAAAATATACTAAAATCCTTAGGCATCAATGGCAGAGAAAATAGTAATTGAAGCATGTGAATTATATTTCAAATGTGTTCTCCCAAATGAATTAAACATACACACTAAATATTAATAAATCACGATAATGACTGCTTTATTAAATGTATTCTCTGTCACTGAAATCAGTCACATATGACATGACACAGTGGTTACACACAAGCTGTCTGTTGGGAATGATACTTGTCTCACATTAATTATCACAGTGAAGAATTGTTAGGGAAAAAGCTTTTTCTTTCCTTGGGATTGTTCAAACAACTTTTGAGTATAGGTAAGGGAGATTCAGTGCTTGTATTTTTTCACTAACACTGTTTCAATTATTAGAGTAGATACATACATACTTATGTCTGTAACATTAACAACAGCTGGGCAAATGTCACAGGTACAAATTGTCACAGCTTTTCTTTTTTTTTTTACAGCTGCTTTCCCATGATGTCTCTTTTCTAATTTTAATTTCATAAAACACTGATTTCATTTGTGTCTGGAATAATCTTGAGAGGTACTATTATTTAACTTGCTAATTCTCAGGTAGGAAGACTATCTGTAACAGTCAGTAAGGTACATTACTGTTGGAACAAGATGTCTAAGAGACAACTAGAGTATTTACCTGGGTGTTTTTTGTTTTGTTTTATAGATGAATAAAAATAACTTTTTAAACATAGGTAGCATTTTTAATTAATGAAAATTAACAGAGCATTCCATTCGAAGTATTATCTTATGAAACAAGTACAATGGATTTGTGGAAATAAGTCTTAGGGGAACAAATGCTTATTTACTTTGTGTAATAGATTTCCATCTCTGATAAATAAAGTGTAATCAGTTTGTGAAAGTGATCTGTAGTTCTGTCCCACAACAATGGTTAGAAGATTGAAAGTAATTTTTCAGGTACTCTTAGCACAACTTAAAGTCATACTTCTTCCAAGAGGTAAACACTAAATATGTGTTACTGCTTGCACAAATCGTTAATACAATTGGTTGTATCTTCTGATACAGCTCCTCTATGTGCCCTGATATAAGAAAATCTTTGCCTTAGTAATAAGAACAGAATGTATTATTCTATCAATGACTAGCACAATATACTGTTTTTCAGAAACTTCTTTTGGAGAAGTTAGTTATTTATGCATATTTATAAAAATAAATGTATGCTTTGTCTTAAAAAATTTATTATTTTATTGTGTTAATGGTGACACTTGAGTTGAAAGTGGCACTTTCAAGACATTTAACTATATTGGTATTCTCTCCACAGAGATAATAGAACTGCTTTTAATTGTTGGTCCTCACCTACAAATGTTGCAATGGTCTGTCCTCTCAGGAGATGCCTGTCTAAATTTCATTAATAGATCTAACTGCACATTGAAATAGGAAGAAGTGTCTGACTCAGATGTAGCAATTTAGATTGTTAAATTGGTCACTGTCTGACTCTGACTGGAATCAGTATAAATCCTCATTGAACCACAAAGTCTGCAAGTGGAGAGATGAAGATCCAGAGATTGAAACAGTTACTGTAATTGTAGCTTTTGCATTAGTTGTGTATAGTCACTCTAGAACATACAAGGGCAAATTATCTTTTAGTTCGTATTAGAAACTAGCTGTACAAATTCATTTCTTTCTTTTTGTATAAACATTGATATGATGTTTCATGTATGGTGCATATTTACACACCTCATATTGCTTATTTTTCCATGAGAAAGTACAGGTGATTTATTTAACTCAAAGAATAAATTAGCTGTTTTAGTTTTCCTTGAGGAAACAAAACAGAACAAAACAGAACTGAAGCACAAAAGGCTATTTTCTCACTTTGTGGCTTTCAAGGTTTTGCAAAAAGAAAAAATAATTTTAAACCCGAAGCCAAGAGTTTGTATTTCTCTTATATTGGTGAATATTTAAAAGGGCATTCTTTTTCATTCTAGGATTACAAAAAACACAGAGGTTAATATTGTTGATTTTGTCCTCCATTGAAAGTTTTCAATAAAGTAACATGATAGATAAGGACATCTCTGCAATTAGTTTGGAAATAGACTCATATATCTTTTTGAAGATTTTTTTGTTAAAACCTATGGTAAACCAAAACATCACTGCAAGCTTAGAGTCTGAAAGAAAAGGTGATGGATTGACTTTAATACCTGAGCTCTGCTGTTGATATCTGCAGACAGGAGAGAACAGAGTAGGCTGTAAGGGTTTGCCTTCAATGGTGATTTTTGAACTTACTCTGTTGGCCTTTGTGAATAATCATGGAAAACAATCTGAGTTTATGAAAACTCAGAAGATAAAGTTGCATATAAATATTAATTTCTTTCAAGATGAGCTCACAAAACTGAAAAGGAAAAAGACTATAAAACACCTTAATGGAGTTAGAATATTTTAGATTTCACTGAACCATATAACCAAGGGATATGTACCTCAAAAAATAGAAGCATTAAGTTCTGGGGGAAGCTACTGGCAATGAATAGCTAACTCTGGAAGTGTTTATAATGGTAAACTAAAGTTTTCCAAATATTGAGATTTGATGTTCAGTTTCATACTCTTGTTTTTTCAAGGTCTATGATGGAAAAGACAGTTCTTCACGGTCTCTGGGAGCCTTCACCAAAAATGACATGATGGGAATTATCCTTAATAGCACCTCAAACCATATGTGGATAGAGTTTAATACCAATGGATCTGATACTGACCAAGGGTTTCAGCTGACCTACACAAGTAAGTAGTTCATAAATAGGGTCTCATTGATTGCTTTTAGGGGAAATGTTTATTTCTCAGCTGTAGTGATTTCTCATACAGTGGTGAAGATCATTTCCTAGACTGTACTACGGTTAAGACACTGAGCTTTACTTGTCTGGGTGACTGGATAGGTGTTAGTAATTTAAGAACATTGCTAAAAGCAAATTTGTACCTTTTTTAAATTTAGAAAGCATGATTATTTTCAAGACGTGGGGTTTGAAGAAGAGTGAGTAGTGACTTGTGACACGTGGGTTGAATATATTAATGTTACATTGTAGCAGAAAACATACAGGGTGATAGATTTTTAAATGAATACTGGGTACCTGGATGCTCATTCCTAATGTGTCCTGACTGCTTGTCAGGATCAGAGCAGAGTATGCTGGAAGGAGATCTGAGTGAACAAGTTTTGACAATTAAGTGCACTTGTCCCACAGACTAGTGCAACTAATTGAATTAATTTTGCTGGCAAAACAATGAGTCTTCAGTGGCAACTAACTTTGTTGACAACTAATTTGTTTCCAACACACATACAAGGATATTTTGTCCGGGTTTCAAGGAATCTCCAAATCCCCTTTTGACTTCAGTTTATTGCCTTTTACATTACTTTCCAAGAGCTGCTGTTGCATCCTGCAGAGCAGAGCACCACAACATACTGTGGCACAGAAATGTAATTGTAGCTCTTTCTAGTAGATCTGCTGGTTTTCTTTTGGACTGGAGCTAGCTGTGGAATAAACAGAAATCATTCACTCTCCCTTCTGTCTTTCTGCTGTGCCTGGTAAATCTGAGATTTTGTCATTGTACCTTTAGAGTTTTTTTCTTACAGAACAACAAAAGAACACCTAGGGAAATTTACTCTAATTTGCCTAAAGAATTTTTTGCCTAGAGAATTTTTCCTTTGAAAAAAAGGAAACTAAACACTTGTTTTAAAAATAATCTTAACTTAAGGGCTCTGATTGCAATGATCTTGAATCAGTTCCTTTCAAATCCTGCTTGGAGGATCAGTTCCACCTACTGTTTAAAAAATATTTTGTTATTTAAAGATGTAATTTTCCCTAATTTCTACATCCAATAGCTTGATTTTTTTTCACTTTACTTCACAACTTCAATATCTGCTATTCTGTGCCATATTTTTCTATGTAAGTTATGATAATTCATGTCTAAGGCTTTTTCTCCTAACCAATTACTTCTGAATCTGTTTTCTATTCTTCCATATTTTCACATTTTTTGAAGTGTGTAGACAGAATTTGACAGAGATTTGTAACAGTGATCTTAATAATGTGTAGAGGAGAAAAATTCAGTTTCCTATGTCTTCGTAATATTTTACTTTATTTCGCTGTTGTTGCTAAGTGTATAATTTATTTTATCCTATTTGATCAAATTGCAGCTGTGCATGTTGAAAAGCTTATCTGTAAAGACTTTTTCTCCTACTTTCTCTCGCATGAGACAGTCTCCATTTGTAATACACTCTAATTCCTTACCTTTCACTTATATTTTCAGGAAGCCAAATTCAATATAATTAATTTTGAGACTATGACCATCTAACCAGGTGATTTCCTTCAACTGTAACTGTTCTTTCCAAACCCTTCAGTGTGGGACTTTTCCCTTTTTATTATTTGCCTGAAGCATAAGATGTGTTCTTATTCAATGGTTTGAAAATTGGCTGCAGTGCTGACCTACATGCTTTTTCTAAAATTGTCCAATCCTAATAATATTTTAAAGATTAGATATACTAGAAATTTATACTCATTATTTGATGGGTTCAGAATTTTTGGTGGGGATCCAATTCAGTTACTAAACAAAGGTGTCCATTTTGCATTTGGCAAATAAATCAAACACAAAGTGATAGTTGTCTTTTTGGATTAATAAAGCTGTAGTTTACAGCTGGAATTAACTTCCCTGAAATATTACTCTTCAATAATTTATTCACTTTTCAGATTGAAATATAATGATGGACACTTTGAAATTACTAAAACAAAGAAAAAAATTAAAAGTATGCTAAAATATTGTCTCACTGAAGGAAATAAGGAATATATATGTTGATGTAAATGGAATTGAATAATTAATATCATAAGACTTTTAGAAAGAGATAGGAAAAGTGATGATCTAATAAATCTAGTGGTAAATTCATTTGTTACTTCCTGTCTTGTTGCTGACTTCTTGATATCCTCAGGGCGTTGTCAACTGCCCTTAATTGTTGGTCTTTGTAGTACTATACTGCCTAATAATGGCATTGAAATTAAGAAGTTACATTGCAATGTGTTATTAAAATAACTAATGTGTTTACTATTTCATTTCTGTGCAACTAATTTTCCACCTTTTTTGATATTGTGAATTCTGAATATAAAGATACAACTGAATTTAAAGATACAACTGAAGAAAAAGCAAATTATTCATGAGAACAGAAATGCACATAAATGAACTTTTATCTCTCTTTTCAGAATCTCATTACTGACATAATAAAACCAAATTCTATAAACTTAGAATCTGACACGTTTGTATAAATTGTAGAAATCAGAATTTAACTAGATATTAAAATTAAATCTATAAGGGATTGAAATTCTAAATGAAATCTGATGATATTTCTTATACAAGAAATTGCTTCAGATAGTATACTGAATGGAAGCTGGAAATTATAGTAATTTTATTTTTTGATTTGTAGTTACAAGATTGTTTCAAGGAAATCAATTTAACCCAATAGATAGAGTTACTAGAAAGGATCATAAAACATCTGTACTCTTTCTCATTTAAAGTCTTTTAACAAACATTTTGACTGAGGACTGAAATTATAGTGATTTAATTTAAGGAAACTGCTTCAGAAAAATGGAGAATGTGTTAGCCTGAGATTGGTGGGGTAAGTATATATGAGTAAGAGTCAATGAAACTGTAATTTGAGCAATGGATGGATCTGACTTCTCCAGAGGAGAAGAAAGAGGATCAAAGAAGAAAACTTCTCTACCTTGTATAAAACAAGTTTATATAAAGCCATTTTGTTATAATGTGCTAGGAAGAATAATGAAAACTGTCTGTTCACTTATAGTACCTCTAAACTGTTGTCACAAGGACTGTGAACATCTATATTTCAGTGCTGAAAAAATAACATCAGAAGCTTGATGGGACTATTTTTTTTTAACCAGAGAATGATTTCAGGTATTAATAGATTATTCCATCATAAATGTTGTGTCAATGACATAGGAAAGTCTTTAAGTATGAGAAAGTGGATTATTTTAGTTGTAAGAATGAAGCCAAAATTATACAAGTTTTCCCTGATGTTATTTCTTACTTCTCTCAAACAGAGCTTGCAAAAATAGCAAAGTTTTTTCTCTGCCCCTGTCTCCAATATATTTTTGTTTGCAACCATTATGGGAAGTGTTCATAAAATTCAAGGAACAGAAAAGAACTTTTAAGATGGCTTTAATTCCCTAAGAGTAGAGGACATCAGTAGAGTTCTGCATGTAAAAATTTAAGTTTATACATGTTGTAGACAAAACTGATTCATGTGGCAGTTGTGTGGGGTTTGGGTTTTGGTTGTTTGTTTTTGTTTTGTTTTTTTTCCATTGAGAAAATGTCAGTTATTCTTTCATAATTGCAGTTTTATAATTTGGGGGATCTTTTTTTCCCCTCTGTCTGATTAGAACTTTTCTACCTGAGACACCTCTATATTTTGTGGGGAAGAAGAGATGTAGATATAGGGATTCCCACAGCTGGACCTACTTTTCCTGCTCATTGCAATGTTAGAAGATTTGGCTATTCTGGTATAAAAACACCAGTGTTTTGCACTGTCATGTCAGTAGCATTTAATGTTAAATTGACATTCAGGTGGAAACAAAATCTTACTGATACCACACAGTGACAGGCAGAAAAAGCAAAACACAGCTGTCTGGTAGAAGTAACAGACTGCAACTTTAAATAAGAAGCAATGCAGTACAGCTTCTGAATAACAAACAGACAGCCTTCCTACTGTGTCTAACCATTCCTTTACCACAGTCCTGACACAAGAGGAGTTTTAACAGTGGCTGTTCACTCATCATACGGAGAACTGAACTCATTCTGACTTGTGTCACAAGTGCTTCTTTGCTTATGTTTAATCCTCATTCCTTGTGCTCACTAGTCTCACTTTTCTTAGTACTTTTCTGTACTAAAATAGTCTCTGCACATTTTACCACACATCATATGCAAATGTTTTGCGACCCTCTGAGTACTGCCTAATGCTGATATATAGGGAGTTGTACAGATCACAGATCACTCAGCACTATACCATACTTCACAGTTTGCTCAGTTCCTTTGAGAAGAAAACACTCTTACCCTTCACAGTACCAGCTCAAAATCCAAAAAATCATTTTGTCTTATGGTTCCTGATGGTAGGTGCTTATATTCATAATACTATCAACCCATGTCCTCAGAAACTATCCTGATGTTATGATGTATAAGGAACTTTACCACTGTGTAGAATTGCTCTCTGTACTCCCCTCAGACCTGAGGGTTTTTCCAAGGTCCCTTGCACTAACAGTGGCCTGCCTGAGATAGCATAAAGCTACTTTTGGACCTTACACAGACATCTATTTTTTTAGGAGCAGCTTATCTAGCACTTCATGGCAATTTCATGGTCCCTCAGTTCAGTGCAGTAAATAATAGAAGCAAAAGCTTCACTTATCTGCAGAATAAGCCTTAGAATACATTGTAATGAGTCAGTGGAAGGGTCCAGCCAGAAATACTCACAGATATCTGTAGGGCCATGCTTGGCTGCACTCGGCCACTCAGTACTATGTTGTGCCTCACAACAGACTTCTTTGTGTTTCAGAAACATGCAGAACTAGTTACAGACTTTATAAAATAATTCAGAAATTTGTGGTACACTATGAAGCTATATTGAGCTTTCTAAAGGTCTTTCACTGACCTGTCCCTAATTTGCTGCTATAGATTAAAATTAAATTCCATGTTAGTTCCTCAACACTTGTCTTTTATTACTATCCTCCATTTTCTTGTGATGTGAAATTAGATATTCTCCTGAACTTCTGTGCTAAGATGGAAATGAGAGCTGTAAAAAATCTCACTTAGGACTTGTCTTTTTGAGAGTGAATGTTATGTAGGCAGAAATCATAACTTAGTGTAACTTTCTCATATTTTGAATCCATGACCATTCCTTCCACTGCAATCAGACTTCGGCAAGGCTGCCATTTATCAAGAAATGTTCAGGCCACTGAGCTGTGCTCCACTCCACAGGACTTCCACAGATTTAGGATTGTGCATGGATAGATTTTTTTTTAATATAGTTTGAATATTTTTATTTGCATTTATCATCCTCTGTATTTAGAAAGCATAGTTAGTAGCTTTACAATATTCTTCATTGCTCTCATGATATAGTGTCCAGTTTAAGAAAAAAAATTTTTAAACACATTTCTCAGACATGATGCACTAGTTTGGCATTCATAGTATCCTGCTATTGCTACAGATGTATTTCTAATTTTCAGTTTAAGTTTTGTGTTATAATCATTTTTTAACCCTAACTCTTTCAAGGGATAGTGAAAGTACATGGAAGGTGAGACTGAAATAGGATAATCTAATTTTATATGAATGGTTTAAACCTAGAAATTAATTTAAAAGAATCATGAACTGAAATTTAATTTAGTATATTTCCTATTCTACAGTAATTGAAAATATTAGAATGTCAATGAAAACAATGTTCTGAAACTGCCAGCTCAGATAATTACTCTAGCACACAATCAAACTCAAATTCAGAAATATAGTGGCTTTGCCTGAGGCTGTATAACATCAGTTGAGCAGAAAAATCCAGTAATGAAAAGAAGCTCTTGCAGTTTCCTTTCCGTAATTAGTCTGTATATAAGATCGGTTCCAAATAGAACCTACACACACTGCAATAAAAATTTAAGATAAAACTAAATGAAAATAAACAAAAGGCAAAAATAATTTAATTAGTATGTCTTAACCTATGCATATATGACCTATTCATAAGTCCTTTAAGAGCAGTACTCTTATGTGAATAACCGCAAATTAATGTGTAAGCTATATTACATCCTTAAAAAAACCAACCACTATTATGAAACAAAATCAAAGTTGCAAAATTGAGAAACAAAAATTTAACAAATGCCAAAAGAAATGTTTATTAGAAATATTAATTCAGTTCACATGTGTACAAGAATTATGATATTCTAATTAATTACATGATCATATATTCTCTTCCCTCTTTCGTTCCACAAAGAAGTAAACTGTCTTCTGATTCCAATATATTCAATACTTATATAACCCCCCCCTACCCCCAAATCCCCAGATTTTTGTATGAGCATCAAATAGTTGATCTGATAACACTTTATAGTTAAGGTTGGTTTTCACTTTTCATGTAGAGGCATCTATGAAACTGCTAAATTTAAACTGGTAAACAGAGTAGGTGCCAGATATTTTTTTAATCTAAGACAGAAACAATGAAAACCATTTTATTTAGTAAATATAAGCATTGTAGGAATCTTCTATTTGAAAAATTATGTTAACTCCTGCTATATAGGTGGAAATGCTGTCATGGTGATGTTTGGGCCAGTTTGGCATTTTGACCACCTCAAAAAATCTTCCCAAATTTTTTGTGGTATAAATCTTTAGCCAGATACACCTTATGAGAACAAATCCTCCGTAAGAATGAACAGTCCAAAATAATTTTTCTTTAGTGAAAACTCTCAGCAGGCCTGGATTAGGATGGAGCTGAACACTTTGTCCATCTGTACTGGGTTTGACTGGGATGGAATTAATTTCCTTCATTTAAGAAAACATAGACTTAACTCTTCTTTCAGAAAGAATTTCTTCTCTGAAAGGGTTGTGAAGCATGGAGTGGGCTGTACAGGGAAGTGGTGGAGTCACAATCCCTGGAAGTGATCTCTTTAAGATGTAGTTTGCTTTGCAGGTGAGAAGGAGAGAGGTTATCCGAGATCACCATGGATGTCCATATGCATATGTTGTTTTACATTTATATTGAAATTCTATCTTTAGAATATGAAAGCAAGATTTTTCAGTGATGCCACTTCAGATAGCATATTTGTTTCTCATCCGCTGATGTATGCATTGTAGATACAGGATGTGATTTAAGTCTGCAAGCAGATTTCAGGTAAATTCATAATCTTAGGAGTGATGGCCTAAGGATTATATTACTTTAATATTAAAGTATTGATCATATTTGAAACATTATTGAGACCTTAGTGGGAACAATTTCCATAAATTTGTCCATGCAGGGGCTTGAAGTACAGAACTTCTTTACTTTCTTTGCCACCTCAACCTAAACATTTTCTCTCATAGTTTAAAAAGAATCTATTTCTATGAAGCCATTATACACTTTCCCACTATATGTATGCACAGATGGATTTAATGAGTTTTAGCAGAGATTTTTTCCAAAAGTTTGCCCATTTCTTCTGATTTGTATAAAAAGACTCCTGTTAGACTGCAGTGAATAATTTTCTCTTTTCCAAGTTTTAGATGATTTGACAGTAGAGTTACTGTAGTTTTCTTCCCACTGCTGTAATTGCAAGAATTTTCCCATGAGCAAAAATTCCTATCTGAAAGCTTAGAACACTTGAACAGAACTGCCAGTATCTGTCTGTTCTTTAACCCTGGCCTTCTTGCCTACGATGACCTCATGTTGAATGAAAAATTATTATTTCCTGTTTGGGTTTATTGGCTCAACCCTCTCTCTTGGAATTAAGAGGCTGATAAGCAGTTCCTTAAACTGTGTAGATGATCAGCACTTAGCTAAGATGATGGACTAATCTTTCTTGCAAGGTTCTTCTTACTGCAATTCAAATGAAAGATTTTTTAGGTGCCTTATTGTTGATTTGTTGCTTAATTTGTGAAAGTGTTAACTATAACAGTCTAATTGTAAAATCTAAGCTACACAAATGTGAATATATTATTCTGTTTCAAACTTCCAATACAAAAGTGTAATCTTATATATTATATACTATGTAATGATAGGTAATATAATATATTATAATTAATATAAAATAATGTAATATATAAAGCTAGACATTTCAAATAATTTGTGGGTACCCTTGAGATCAAAGTTTGATCTTAACTTTCTTCTGATTTTTTTCTTCTCTGAAAACATGAATTTTCAGTGGAAAAGAAATCTAGAATTAATTAGTAAAGATTTTAACAGTTTAGAGGTAAGAATGTGACTTTTTCTCCCCTCCCGTCATTATATTAGGAAATTGTTTACATTTCAACAGATTAAACTTGGTGCCCTCAAACGTAGTAATTTTTTGTAATGGAAGATTAGCAATAAATAGGAAACAGATTTTCTTCAGTCTTCTAAAGTATATTTCTAATTATTTAGAACTTTAAGGAAATTAATTCAGAATAAAATGAAGATTATTCCTTCAAAAATTTATGTATATTAAAATCATCCTCCCAAAGCTATGTGTACACAACACAGGAGGAGAATAAAGGATGCAGAATTTGGGACTATTTGGAAGAAAGGTAGTTAAAGATGAATGCTATAAACCTGTTTATTTCTCTTCTTTGTGCTACCATTAAATTTCTAGATTACTTCTAGGTTGTTTGAGACAGGATGATGAAAGGTAGACAAGATTTATGTGTTTTTTATTATCTAAGTTTTTTACCACAATATATTTAGAACTTGATTTTGAGAAGTGCTGGGCATAATGCCACTAGCCAGAAAAACAGGAGCTGTGTGCATATTGTTTCCTGTCAGTGTGTGACACAATCAACAGAGTTGCTGGTGATGGCATTCTTTTAACTTTAGTCCTATCTGTGCTACACTGGTTTTTATAAACTTGTAAATGTTTTTTCCATGTTTCAATCCAACCATTACAGTCATGATGACTTCATTCTTCTAAGGGTGAATATTCTGGAAAAGACTGTGAGGAAATGAGATCATTTGCAATCACTGAAGTGTTTGGTATGCTTTAAAGGAAGTATCTTGCACTAAATGATGCAAGCAAAAAATGCATCTGTTTGTCATATTTCTTCTCCTTTTCTTTCCTTTCTCCCTCGCAAAAGGTAAAACCAGTCTCTTCTCACAAGCAACCTGCAGAATATTTTAAAGTTGTTGTATCAGTCATTGGATGTATCAGTCACTTTCCCACTGATCGTAAAGGGGGCTTAGTCATGAAGATAGCTCTCCATTGACACTTGAAGTTAGAGCTCTTAAACTCATGTAGAATTTCACCTTTAATCCCTGTCTCGTATATTGAGTATAAATTGTAAATAATTATTTACTTACTTGCTGATTGCAAAGCTTACTTGTATGCTTTCTATACCTGCACAGCAATCATCTTGCTGCAAGCACATGCATTTGTACACCCATCTCTTTTAAGTTTTGCTATTCATTGAAAGTATTTTCTTTCAATGAAATAATCACATAGAAACTCTGTCTTTTACTACCTGTCTACATATGTTTAATTTGCTTCTTAAATTTAGAATTTTTTATTTGTATATTTGGACAAGACCTGTTATTGATAAAATGTCTTAACATCTCTATTTAACATATTCTGCATGTTACATAAGTTTTTATACATTGCCCATGTTAAGAAAAAAATTGCTGAGATTCCTTTTAGAAAGTATTATCCATTGAATGACTGTCTCATCCATATAGCCAAAATTAATTGCCAATACATTGTAAAACTTTGGGGAAATTAAATGTATACCTCTCTGTTTCCAAAGGATACAAAGCAGCAGGTGTCATTAATGCTTAGGAATTCATTTTACTGTACAAGCATATAGAAATAGATCCTTTTATTAGGACAAAAAAATTGGCTTATTTGTTTTCTTTCAGATAATCTTTGTTAGAAGGTAAAATATTCAATCCCCAAGACTTGAAAATATTTCAGTCCTTCTTACAAAAATTTTACAGGTTCAAGAGAGAGGTCTGGAGCTAATTTTGTCCCAGTGCACACAGCTTATCGTCATCCTAGTCTCTTTGAAAGTTTATACAAGTTTCTGACAACTCACTATAGTCACGTTATCCAAAAAATTTTATTTCTGTAGGTTTTTCTATCATTCTAATAAGGTAAAGATTTTGTAATTGACAAATTTTCCAGTACATTTTTTTTTCCTACAACTGTAGGTTTCAATAGCACAAAAATGGTTCCAAGATAGAATTAAAATGCTGGGAATTCTTATTTTGAATTGCATTGATTTAATGAAATAGATTACATTATGGATGTTTAGGATGCAACAACTGAAGAATGAGTATTTGTTGACATTTACATGCACTTAGAAATCCATTATAGGCTCTGAACATAAACTCAAGTACTATTTCATACTTTCAATTGCTCTTCAAAAAGGATTCCGTGTTAAACATATCAACTATGTTTAAGAGCTTAATTGACTTCAGATTTAGGTAACACTGAAAGAGTTACTGATGTTTCCAATGCTTTTATATAACCTTTATTTTATAATAGTAAAACATTTGTTAATATTTTCGTATATGTACGGAAATAGGATTTATATATTCATTTATTCTTTTTTTTTAAGTCATCCCAAAATATTTTATCACATCACTTTCAGAAGGTGAAGACAGATTATACACTATTTGTGAACTCTCTCTTCCATGGAAAGCAGAAAACACAAGACATTGCCTTTCCACAATGGGCATTACCAGAACCCATCCAGTCTATTCTTATGGTATAGTAAGTAATATAATTATTAGAGGTTATTAAACAGTATTGAGGGTCCGTTTAGTGTTTAATATATGAGCTGCAAAAACCCCTTGCAGCTTGTCTGGTGAAACTTTCATAGTGATTAGTGGTATTTCTGTTGTAATAGTATTTCTATATTTGTAACAAACAGTTATATTAAAAGGAAATTATTTGAGTATAAACTTATCTAAGATAATTGATAGTGCTGACCTATATCTACATGCTATAGTTGTTATATCTTCAGGACCTGTTCATCTTTCGATTAGACATCCAAACTTTTGAAAATAACCCCGCTGGCATTTCTTTTAAAATATCTTTACAATGTTGTTCGTAGGCTTTCTATTTAGGATTCTTACTACAAACTGGCAGAGTTCACAGAATTTACAGCACACGTTCATGCTTTTGCATTTACAAAAAGAAATTCCTTTATTTGATGGTTACGGTATTCTGGGATCATATCTGAGGCCAAGGTTCCATGATCATTAAAAATGAATCTGTGCAGCATCAGGACGCCCAGCAGTGCAAATCTGATCTGAATCTGGCACAAACACATGATTGACTTTCTATGAAATTAACTTGAGCATACAGAAGGAAACTTACAAGCATTTCATGCTTTTATGGCATTTTTGTATGTGGTTTGACATAAAGCCAGAATGGCATTTACAAACAATAATTAATTCAACATAGCTGTAAGTAAAGCTAATGTATCAAAAAGCTGTTTAACAAATTTGCACCACAGGACCACAGTATTAAAGGCTGTAATGTTACATTAATTTTATTGTCAGTTCAATTATTTCCTCTGCTTTGAAACTGTTATCTTCCATCTCCATGAGTAGAGTTTTCATTGCCATAGTATGTTTTGTGCCAAAGTGTGAACAGGGTTTATTAAGCCAGAAAGGAAAGGAAAAAGAAAAAACTAAAACAACCAAAAAAGGAAAGAATAAAGCCATGCAGACTAATTTCTTGCCTGCTGATACAGGACCTATGTTCTGATTCCTGGAAACACTGTATTTCTATGTTATACTAAGTCAGTCATAATGCAACATGCATCAGCATATCCTTGTGTAGGAAGTAAAATTTAGGTGAGTACCATAGCTCACAATTCAGTGTCTTTGTTGCTTTTATCCATTCATTAAAGTCTTAGTGTTGAACTCAAAATCTGAGTTTCAAAGTAGGACCAAGTACCTAAAGGTTGGCGATACTTTTTCATGTGTCTGGCTTTAGGAGAATGATTTTTCCAAAATACCGCAGGATTTCTTCCAGAGGTAGAAGTGGGAAATTATTTGGTTTATATTATTTATTTTTCGTATAGCCACTGAAGGTTTACTTGCAGTGTAAATGCATATGTATGTATATAGTCAGTGAAGTGTACTCTTCCTTTCAAAATGGGTAATGTCTCAGAACTTCATCAGCTTATGTTAAAAGTTCACTGTGTAATATAGAATCACTTAAAATTTCTCTTGGAAAAACAAAATTAACACTCTCTTCTTCATATTGATGGCAGGTTTGAGAGGGTACAATTTTTGAGGCTGAACTGAAAGATGTGCTTCAGGGATGCACATAGTGTACTCCACCCACTAACAGACGAAAAAGCTAGTGCAAATAAAAACACTTTAGTACAGATAGTGTAGACATCATATCTCAGCTTCATTGTTTCACTGCCCAGATTTGCTCCTACTGTACTGCACTGCTTACTAATGTAGCTAGTACTACAGTGTCCATCATAATTAAACTGAGTTGAAAGAAGCTATAATTAATAGTCTACATATATTACAGACGTCAATAATTTTTACCCTGACAACTGGTATTTCTACATTCTGATTATTTACATCAAATATGACAATGTAAACCTCTTTGGATAAATAGTGTCAGGAGGTGGCAGCCAATCATCAAGATGTATGCTGGCTGGTTTGGTTTTAATTTAACTGCCTTTTATTCATTCATTGTTCTGATAATCCTATAATGAAACTCAAGAAATAAGATAATTGGCAGCAATTTGCCAGTACAATAATCTTCCTCAGCAGTAAGAATATTGGCAGAATTTCTCTGACTGATGACTTGTTTCAATGTCAGGTAAACCCAAAGTGCTGTGATTGTGTGGAGCTCATGACCATATTTCCCTGCTGTGAGAGTTCACAGCATCTACTTTAACACTGAAATTCTATTGCAACATTTCTACAATGAGATTTCACAACGATATGGTCCTTAATTACAAATCACACCAGATGCACCAGAGTATCAGGGAAAAAGGCAAAGAAAAGTTCTAATTTTTGTGTGTGAGGCGAAGGGGAAGAAACTGCGCAAGAAGAGCTGGAAAGGCAGCTTGCCTGTGAACACACAGGGCAAGATCCTGCTATATTTGTACACCTTTTGCAAAACTGGATACTATGTGAAATCATAGCAACTCAGAGGAATGGTTTTAACCCAGTCTTGACATCTTCTCTAGTGAAGATGACTATATAAAAGACTAGGGAGACTTGTTTGTCTAAAAGTTCATTTAATTTCACCGAAATTTGTCTGTTGGTCATATAAAAGATACTACCTCTCCCTGACAACCCTTTCTTCTTTATGTAAAAGAAGAGACTGGAGAAAAAAATCTCTCTAACTATGTATCAAAGTTATGGAATTTTTTTCTTCATGAGACCCAATAGATTCTTTAATCAGGTAAGTTTCATCTGTCAGTGACATGCCACTGCCTATGAAAACCAGATGTTGCACCCACTGAAGAATGGGAAAGTGTCTAAAAGCAGGTGGCAAAGAAATAATGTTACACTGGCTCAATATGTCCAGTCGGCTTTAAAATATCATGTCATCTATCAAAATAATATTTTCTGAGTTTTACATAAATATCTCTGTATGTTTACTAAGGAAAATAAAATTAAGAACTATAGCTATTTCTTGTGAAGTTTAGCTGATCTTGGCTCTTTGTAGTGTGTGAATAGTAATAGACCTCTGTAGAATTACACAGTCTATCCAATCTATTTTTTTCTACCTTAGTGTAATTGGGTCTGGCTTAGCTGGAATTCATTTCCCCACAACAGTCCTCACAGTGCTGTGCTTTGCATTGGTAGCTAGAAAGGTGTTGATAACACACTGCTGTTTTGGCTACTGCTGAGCACAGCATCAGTACTGTAACACTCCTTCCCCTGTCAAGGGAAAGATCCTGGGAGAGGACACAAGTAGGCCAGCTGACCTGAAAAACCAAAGGGATATTCTGTACCATATGATGTCAGCTCAGATAGAAAAGCTAAGGAAAGGAGGAAGAAGGTGGGCATTTGTTGTTTCCAATGGCTGCCTGCTAAGAAACCATCACGCATTTTTAAGTCCTGCTTCTCAGAACATGACTGGACATCACTGCTGATGGAAAGTAGAGAATAAACTTTTTTATTTTCTGCTTCACTTGTGCTTGTGCAAACTTTTGTCTCTGTTCTTAGTAAATTATCGTATCTCAACCTACAAGTCATTTTCCATTTAAGTCTCTCTCCTGTCTCTGACCAGGAAGAGGAGTGATAGAGAGGCTTGGTGGGTACCTGGCATCCAGCCAAGGTCAACACTTAGGATGAGATTAACCACCCTCCATAAGTTAATATTAACTTTAAAGGACAAAAAACTGTTTGGGTATGACTCTTTATGTAATCAATGCTGACAGACAGTTAAAATGTTTGCTACTTCGCTGCTTCTTTTTCTGGAAACTGAATATGTTTACTATTTTCTTCTTTTGTCAAAAAAAGAAATTGTAGGGATGTACAAATATTCACACCGAAATAATATTTTGGCAGGGGAATAATGATAAATCGCTATAATCTTTTTGTACTGTGTGTGATTATAAATACTCCTTTTGACATAAAGGCTATACCTCTGTTAGTAAACTAAACATTATCAGGGCATGAGTATGAGTATGGAGACATGATTTTTCAGACAGACAAAATGTTAGGGTAAATGCTAACATGCTTCTATCTTGACTTCTATCTATGACTTTCCCAAACAGGCATAACGTAGTAGACAGCTGAATTCCCAGGAAGTGGCTTGTAAGCAACCATGCTCTTTTAAAGGATAATTGAATTTACAGTGCATGATTCTGGTCTGAGTGTTCTTATTGGTCTCTGGGCTTGAAGTTTCTTAAGATATTAGCACAGAGAGAGATGCAGTGCCTATGTGAGCGAATATCATTCTTGAGTGTAATTCATTTCCCTTAAGTCTAGATACTTAAAATTCTGGGCCAGTATAGCCTACTATATAAAGAAATAAGCCTAAGGCTTATTTCAAAGTAAAGGTAGAAAATAAATGTCCCCAGAAGCTGATTGAACTGACTGATCTGAACACCTGCTAAAAAAAGGGGTAACTTGTTTTCTAGAAAGTCATATTTTTCTACTGACTATGAAAGTAGCCTAGGCTAACTAGTTCAAATTTAATTTTCAGAATCCTGAGTTATAACAGGTAAATCACAACCTTTGTGAACAATAAAAGAACAAAGAAAACAAAGGTATTTTTTGTTTTCAGAGGACTCATTTGATGGATAACTTTAACATCTGCACAGGAAGAAAAGCTCCTTGTGCTCCTTGCCATTTTTTCAGCTGTGGTTGATGTCAGTGCCAAAAGAAAGGCAACAAGAAAATATGATGCTGACTCTAGCTTGTGTATTTATAAAATAATGAAAAGCTTTCTATAGTTTCATTGTTTAATACTTAGTGAAGGCCCTTCTAGAATCATAGAATGGTTTGGGTTGGAAGGGGCCTTAAAGATTTTCTAGTGGCAACCCCCTGCCAAGGCAGGGACACCTTCCACTAGAATAGGTTGCTCAGAGTCCCATTTGGCCTGGCCCTGAACACCTGCAGGGAGTGGGCATCCACAACTTCCCTGGGCAACCTCATGTAAAGAATGAGCTGAAAACAGAAAACTAATGCAAAGACCAACAGCCCAATTCTTAACCACTGAAAAGCTATTCAGTACAATAAGGATAAAAAACTGGAAAATATTTTTAGTGTCAGAATTACTTCCCTGGTATGAATACATGGCAGCAATAAGAAAGAATCCACAATGAAGAAGAATCTGGAGTTGAGAAAGATGAATTTGGAACCATTCTTTATATTATTGCAAGAACTGGAACTCAAGGCAGAAGGAGAGATATGGAATGCATCTTTACATTTTAGCAATACTATATGGAGAAAAAAGCAGAGAGGAATGGGTAAAATGTGGAAAGAGTTGTAGCTGCTCATAGTAGACCTGCTCATTCCATAGAACACAGAGGAAGCTATTTATCCTATTCAGCATGTTAACTGGCCAAAAAGGAGAATACTAATTGACAATCAGTGTATGAATATTTCTTCATTTCAGAAGAGATGAAACTGAAACCATGATATCTTGATACTAAGGTCAATGAAATATCCCTTGCATGTTCTTTATGAGTTACCAGTATGGTCTCCTGACTTCGTTACGGAGATTAGATGGGGAAGTAAAGCTCCCACATTATGCCTAATACAGGATTGATGCTTCCTTTCCACTGGATAGGAAAGAATGAAACCATAGAAGTGGTGTAAATTAATAAATTTCTCACTAATCTGTTTTAGGATGTTATAGATAATATGCTTTCTTCAGTAAGCTAATGTAATAATCAAATATCTAATTAATGATTAGTTCCTGGTCTTTCAGTTTCTGATTTCTCCAAATTATATATAATTTATCTTCTGTCACTGAGGATACATCTGGTGTAATTGACTCATGAGAATATAATTTGCATCAGAATAAGATTCATTGTCACTATATTCTATTGGATATTTTATATCTCCATGTCTTTTTTCTTTTCTCTTCGCATTTCTGTTTGCAGGTTTTGACCTAGTGAAGTGTGAAGATCCTGGCATACCAAATTATGGCTACAAGATACGAGATGAAGGACATTTTATAGATACTGTCATTTTATACAGCTGTAATCCTGGCTATACAATGCATGGTAGTAGTATTATGACCTGCTTAAGTGGAGATCGAAGAGTTTGGGACAAACCTTTGCCTACTTGCATAGGTAATATGGATTGTGACAATGACTGTTTTGGTGTTTCAAGAAAAAAAACCCCACAAATATTTTGTCTTTCTATACTTTATGAGAAGATAATGGTACAAACATATTTTAAATTTCAAGTAAAGATTTATTGTGGACATGGAAATATAACTTCTTTGAAATAGATGGCTGCTACAAAAAACTAGAACAGTACTGGGAAACACTTCTCTCTATAGACTAGCCTTTGATGAAATACAACTGCCTGGGTTCTGACCATGCCTTGGGTCTTCAAGTGTGATATGCTATCACAGGCAATGGTATTATCTAGACACCTCAGAAACTAAGAAATCACCATGATAAAGCAAATAAAATTGTAGGGGTTTTTAACCTAATCAGTTTTCATCAGGAATTATTTCAGCATTTCATTCATATGAAGCTGATTTCTATGTTTGATCTCACATTAGTGAGTTGTTTTATCTGCATGCTCTTGAGTCATTGTTGCCATGCTAGGATGCCCCATCTATCAGACCGTTGAGATAGACCTTTTCTTTAAATATCACATCTCTTCTAGTGCCTAAAAATTTGCTTCATTACAACCAACATAAATGTTAAATAGAGAGTTGCTATGTGAGATGCAGAAAATAACTGCACACCAGTATAGCTGTTAACCATTGTTCCCTTACCAGGCAGTTTGCATCCTCCAGTTTTGCTTTCCAGTCCAGCAGTCACCAGTGGCTTCCTGAGTTCAGTTTTCACATAGATTTCCCATGAATATTTTTTTCTATGTGTCTTCTAATGCTTAGTTTTTTGCTTCTGCTGCCTGCTGCACAGAGGTCACCAACTGCTTTCAGCCCTTGCTTCACCTGCAGGATCAGTTTTTGTTGCCCTTCCCCCGTTATGGGGGCTACATTCTCAATTCCAGGAGGGCTTCCTGCTGAACACATTCACAGACCTGCAGTCTACAAAAGAGCAAGCTCTCTTCCTCTCAAACATTCAGCTTACCCAAAGAGTAAGTGGTATAAAAACATCAGTGGACAAAATTGCTGCTGTCTTAATAAAGGTGTTATTTTTCCCACTTGTTTCTAAAATTATATCTGCAAATTTTCTGCTATATACAAGAGGTCAAAGCAACTCTATCCAGTTTTGATCTAAAGACTTTTCCAGGCTCTTTATACATTCATGTCCTCAGGCTCCTCAGCTTAATTGGCTAGCTTCCTTTTCCTCTTAGTTTGCCCTTTTGCAGAGAAGAGTCATAATTAGCCCTATCTTTGCCTATCTTCCCACTCAATTTAAATGAAATCGTTACTCTAAGGTCATTTTCAGCAACTTCTGCTTGTACCTGTGTTCACTACCAAGCAAGTATTTGAATCAACTCTAAAATACTTGTTGCTTTCAAGTCTATTAAGTGAATAAATTCAACCATCTATTTACTTTCTTCATGTGATGATTTATCTTCTAATCTATATGTGGGATGTTAAAATCTCAACCATAAAACATTAGTAGTAGTAGTAGTAGTAGTAGTAGTAGTAGTAGTAGTAATAGTAATAGTAATAGTAATAGTAATAGTAATAAAAATCCTGTGCACTCCAATGTGACCTGGAGGAGGCTAGGGAACCCAGGGTCAAGTGAATCTAAAGAAAATTGCCATTTTTGCTCCAATAGAACATCTTTCATAATACTTCTCCAAAATACATTTGACCAACAGGTTTGTTTTTTCATGCTGACTTTATTTAGTTTATTCTGCATTCTTCCTATGTAATGATCTTTCCAGTCATATATCTCTAACTGTATTTCCAGTTTTCCTCATAACGTTATATTTTTAAATGTCTGTATTTCACTCATGATTGCCACTTTATATTTTTCCCTTTCCTTTTTCTTTTATTTTACTTTATACTTCGATTTTGTACCTGACATTACTAGGTTTGGTTTCTGTTTATTTCAAAGCATTTGGAATCACTTGTACCAAAATTTCCTGAGGAGCTTATTTCCTCTCTAAGTAAAATTATGTCATTCTATAAATAGATTAGTCAATTTTCTTTTAGTACCCTGAGACAGTTACCTTTCTATGTACTTTTATCTCACTCTACATTCATTTTTAATTGCTTTCCTTGTTCATCTCTTTACAATCAAATTTGGAATTTCATCTGTTTTGTATAAACTACCTCTTCTTGTTTCTCAGTTTAAAACGCTTCTGAAACATTGATTAGTTCCTCAAGAAGTCAAATGTTCACTATTCTCTCAATATCTTCTAGAAGGGACTCTTTCGAAACAATCTTTTGCAAACAGTCTGTTATCCTTAAATTATGGGGCTTTTTACTCTTCTATGCACAGGAAAACTTGTCTTGCAGATCCCTGAAAATTTAGTTAAGCATCTACAGATCATTTCTTCAACTCACTTCATAGTTATTTATAAAATCTATTCTTCCATCAGTTTTATCTTATCACAGTTTGATCTTTTCCTACTCTGATATGAACAACTCATTTTTATTCCTTTTTCTAAAGTTGTGAGCTTCCAAACGTCACTTTCTTAGACATATTTTCTTAATATCCTCTGGTTTGTGATGTTCTTTTCTTTTTCTTTTTTTTTTTTGTGTTTTAGATCAGCATTTGTTATTTGATGTTCTCTTCAGTGATATTTATATTCTTCATTGTCTTTACTATCATTTGTCTCATTAAAAAAACAAAAAACAAAACAAAACCAAGCTTATACATAGACATATTCTGCATATTCTACACTCAGTAATTTTTAGCAATGCACTGCTGTATTGGTCTTAGCATTTATTCTCATTTTTTTTATGGTCTAAACCTTGATGAAGAAAGCCAATGAACTCTTGTAGTTTTTCTCTAGAAAATTATAGGACTTGGTTGAATATAAGTCACTTCTGTGAGTTACAATATAGTTTTTATATAGCATATTCTTGAGGTTATGATTTTAGAATGTACTTATTTCTGCATATGGGAAAATAAACTCTGGGGTTTTTTTCTAATCACTTCTGAATGTTTACTTTGTATCTAGTCCTAATATGGATTTTTTAAAAAAGTATGTATGCATCTTTTAAAAGTATTCATCATCCCAAATTTTATGATGTATTCTATTTCTAAATGAGTTTTCTCTGAATTTTAAAACAAACACATTAATTAGTTTGAATGTAAATAATTTCAGTTTCACTGAGTTAACCTGAGTTCTTTGGTACATACAGCACCGTAACAGTCATTTCTTACCTGTAATTATCTATCACAGTGATTATTGCATTCTGAACTTTCTTGTATAATGGAAAATAATTGAAATCTTAGACAACGATTGTGTTTGAAAAAATTATGTACTAAAGCTGTTTTCTGCTGTGTTTCTCTAAATAGTATGTAGTGTTTTGAGTGATCAGGCCAGCAGTAAAAATAAGCACGAGTCACTGTATTTTCTTACAGCAATTTTCATCATGCTAACAACTTGGTTCTGAGCAGTAACTTGGTGGCATGCATAAGGGTCACGATTTGTTGGGAGTACTGCTGATAGATTATTCAGTCCAGCTGCCATAGTTCTTTCATCATCTCTGTCTTACTATGGTTGCTTTACAGTTGTGCTTGAGCAAATCCCCATGGTAGCATTTTTTAACAGCACCACTTGTAAGGCAGCACTGTGAATTAAGTAGGAATTCAAGTACATAACTGAAGAGTCACTGGTCCGTTTTGTTCATTGGCACATGACTGTTACATGGCCTCATTTAATCAGGGTGTGTCTTTACACTGGCCAGGTAACAGCATGATGTTCTAAACATGAGAACCATTTGATTCTGGATGCTTAGCAATCCTATTGGTCTTTCCACAAAGATAGGATTGACAAAATTATTTAAAAACAGACACCACATACTATCAAACCATAGCTTTTTGATTTACTCTTTCACTTTGCAAATGCATGGCATTTAAATTTTTAATTATTAAAGATAATTGCTAGGCAATACCTATGTGGTTTTTGATGTAATTAAACTTGAAGTTATATGGAAGTAGCTTGAAAAGCATTCAACTAAAAGCATTTTAATATTAGAAAAACAGAGAAAGCTATTTTAATGACAAAATTCAATGTTGTAAAATTTGAATTCAAACATTCAGTGTTACTTAGAAAAGCCAAACATATTAACTGAGATATTTCTGATACATTTTTGCTGTCTTCCTGATGCTAAAATTGTGGTTTTGTAGTCTCAGTTCATACTGAACTACTAAGGTCAGAGAGGGTAATATAATCACAGAAGTATGATTTTTTTCTTTATGACAAGGTAGGAATGAGATCATTATATGTGCATTTTTAACTTACATACAGGTCCTGGTTTGTATGTATCTGTACTTCTTCAGAGATGCTAGCTCATTCTGTTAACTTTTTAGAAAACACAAAGTAGTGGAATGGACAGAAAACACAAGTGCATATTACTGTGGCCTCATTAGAAATAAATATAATCCTTATTTTGTAGCTGAGTGTGGCGGTCGAATTCATGCTGCTACATCAGGGCGCATTTTGTCCCCTGGTTACCCAGCACCATATGACAACAATCTTCATTGCACTTGGATTATTGAAGCGGATCCAGGAAAGACAATAAGGTACATGCTTACTGTCAATATCTATTGTTGACTTCAGTATTTTATAAATTTTAGTCTACGCCTTACATTCTCACATTTTTCCACACAAGTTGCTAGTTTTCACTGGTGTAGGCAAAGCACCCTTCTATCAGGTGTTGTGCCAGTTTACTGGGGTTGCTTGTCTGTTCAGGTGTAAAGTCTCAAGATATGAGACATGATAACCAGCCTAGGAACCTGTTCAAATTCTTATATACACTCAAGGAGCATTTGAGTATCACCTCACCCAAACTTCTTTTACATCAGAACACTAGATTCTACAAATGCCAGAATATGTTCTAGTAGTCATAGAATCATAGAATCGATTGGGTTGGAAAAGACCTCCGAAATCATCACGACCAACCCTTGGTCCACTCAGTGCCACGTCCAATCTCAGTTTAAAAACCTCCAGGGATGGTGAATCCACCACCTCTCTGGACAGGCCATTCCAATGCCTGATTACTCTCTCTGGAAAGAATTTTTTTCTGATATCCAACTTAAATATCCCCTGGCAGAGCTTGAGCCCATGCCCCCTTGTCCTATTGCTGACTGCCTGGGAGAAGAGACCAATCCCCACCTAGTAGTATTAAGCAGCTCACATAAGAGTGAACAAGAACCTCAGGAACCTGCATAATAAAACAATGCACATCAATCATAGGTAGGAAAAGGGAGTTGTATTCCCTTATCATCTCCACAAGATCATTCCTCCGGCATTGTAAGGCCATCAGTGTCAGAGCAAAGCACAGAGCCATTGTTTGAATTAATATATTTCCAGACTCAGCAAAATAAAGAGATAATCATTGAAGCCAACAAACTACATGACCCACACAGGAACTTGACATTCAATTACTACCATAGCTATAGCACACAATACAAAACTGATGTTGTCTCAGTCCCCACATTGGGCTCTGCAAAGGTCTGTGGTGGGTTGACAATGGCTGGATACCAGGTGCCCTCAAAGCCACTCACTACCCTCCTCACCAGGATGGGGCTGGGAGAAAATAACATGAAGAAAACTCCTTGTGAGCCAAAATAAAATCTTTTTAAGGCAAATCAAAGGCTGTGCATGCATGTGAGCAAAGGAAAACAAAAGATTTATTCTCTACTTCCTATTAGTAGATGACAGCCAGCCACTTCCCAGGAAATAGGCCTTCAATAGCTGTTGCTCTGGAAGACAAACAATGTAATCACAGAATCACAGAATATTCTGATTTGGAAGGACCCACAGGCAAAACAGTATAAGAAAATGTCAAGCTATTCACTGGGAGGCTTTTTCCTTTTATTCTTTTTGTGGTTTGTCACTCTCTTTCACTAAGCCAAATGCTGAATTCACTCTGTCATAGGTTATTTCAATGCATCATTTTTATTTAAATGACAATTTTCAAATTAATGGTTTCCAATAATGACAATTTTCAAATTAATGGTTTCCAATAATGACAAATGGATGAAGAGTTGTCAACACACAATTATTTGAAACAAACCCCACGATGTTTCAATATTTACCTATTAGATTTCTTCAGTGTTAAAAATGTAAACAATCAGAACTTGCAGTCAATGCAAATATTTTGACTGATAACATTCCTGAACACTTTTATAAATATAATTCTTCACCTGGAGATAAATACAAATTATACTCTTATAATAAAATTTTATATTTTATGAATTTTAGCAAAAATCAAATATATGATAATTTTCTCTGTATAGGAAAGAAAATGCCATGCTGACAGAACTTCTGTGCAATGTGTTCTACTGTCCAGTAGCTACTGATTTGTTTGGGGTTTTTTTAATTGCATATAATTCAAGCAAATCTGCCTTCTTGGTACCCTCATTTGAATAAAAAGAGGAAATACCTGATGAAATCATAGTTGTTACACCTTAAAATATTTATCATAAAAATAAGTTAATTTATAGACCTATAAATTATGTTATAAGGAGTTATGCCTTAGTATATTTTTCTGTAATTCGGATATTTTTTAAACAGAATTTCCTCTCTCTTGCAAGATCAGCTTATTCAACAGTAAAATTTGGTAATTCTGCAGGACCACCAGCTCTTCTTCAGTCCTAAACAGCATCTTGAAAACTACAGATTAGGAATGATTGTTTGGAGTTTTGTGTAATTGTGTTTAATGAATAATGTACAGTGCTTTTACTTTCTCTTTGCAGTTTGCATTTTATTGTTTTTGATACTGAGGTCGCTCATGACATCTTGAAGGTATGGGATGGGCCGATTGAGAGCAGCATACTTCTGAAAGAGTGGAGTGGCTCAGCTCTTCCAGAGGATATTCACAGCACTTTCAACTCATTAACATTACAATTTGACAGTGATTTCTTCATCAGCAAATCAGGCTTCTCAATTCAGTTTTCAAGTATGTAAATATTTTTTCATATCAAATACAATAATCACATACACTATTATATAAACAATATTCTTATATAAATTAACTGTTTCTCATGTTACAACTTTCTCAGTCTTTAAAAGAAAAGAGATCATAATATTTTAACCTTTTTATACATTTATGCAAATAGCTACAACTAGGGGGAATTTTTGGATTTGCTTTGAATGTTTAAGTTTTCTTATTCCTTTTTTAGTACAGCAACCACATGCATAGCAATATATGATTAACATTATTTAACAGGTCTGTGCATACAGAATTTTACTGCCCCAACAGTTTTAAATGTTCCCACCAGTGCTACCTAATAATGTATTATTTCATGTTTATACCTGATGTTGGTTGGATTTTTTTTTTCTCAAAACACTGGTTGCATGGATGTATTGGATGCATCATTTTTATGACCTTAAACACTCTCTGTCTGTGTGACTAACGTAAAGAATAGAATAAAACCCACCATATTGACATATACTTTAAAGTTACTATTGAACTAATTAAATTTATCTTCAGGTAGAGAGTGAAAGCTCCTCTGTATACAGAGAAGCTGTGATTCATATTGTACAAGTGATCAATGTTGTAAAATTGAGTAAGTGAAAGTTTTCAATGCTATTATGACCGAAGTGTTAAAGACTGAGGGTAGGACTGCAGGGAGACTTGCACTTGATTCAGTAGTTGCATCCTTATATGTCTATATATAATGTATGTGAGTGTATTTCTGCTCAGGTCATAGGAAAACTATGAATTAACAAAATGGTTGAGAGTAGAATGACATTACTGTCATTCAGAAGTAAAGAGTTCTAATAACCTTTCAGTCATTATTATTTGCATGAGGATATAAACTTTGGAGCATTCCTAGTCTCCAAATAATGCATTTTCCATTTACTTGTTAAATTCGTTTTGTCTGGTTTTTCTGAATGCTGTACCTATTCCCCCCAAAATACGGACTCTTTCATCAGCCCTAAAATCCTAGTTAAATGAATCCTAGCAAAATGAATTAAAGACAAAGAGCAGAATAAATGTTTCTAACATTTCTGACCAGTGTGCTGCTTTTCATGGTTTTTTTTAAAGACGAAATAAATTTTACATTTGTGGAAATAAAGGTTTTGTTGGGGTTTTTTTTTTCCTTTGTTGGGATGAGCAACTTATTTAAGGTTGTGTTATATGAAAATAATTGTAAGGTTATGCCCAGATTTTGAAAGGATGAAGATATTTAAACAGTTAGATTTGTCAACATATTCCTTAACCTTGAGTGATACTAATAGTAAGTAAAAGACAATTTAATACTTTAAGAGTGAATAACTGATTTTTTCATCTTGGTGTAAGATCACTGAGTGATCATGCTGGCTATTTCAGAGTATATTGTACTGGAATTAATTGGAATTAGTGATGAAGAGCTGAATGACTCAGTTCAGGTAAAAGGAAAATAAAATTTTGTTCACTCTGAATGACAAGTGAAATTAAATTTTTAATTGTAAGGAGTAAAAATAACATTTAAGGAATATGTTAATGTTTTATTATTTCATCCAAAAATCAAAGCTTAGTTTCTTTAATCTCCTTGAAGCAATGAGCAGACCACTGTGGCCTTGATCTGTAAAGGATTTAATTAATCTATGGCTTAGTGAGGATCTTTGCATCCTTTAGCATCTATCCTACGTTGAAACTGTAGGGCAGTTTATAGCAATGCTGCACAGGATATTGGCACTTCAGTTCCTTAGTAGTTTGTAAGTCGATATGTAAAAGATTCCTGAGTTGCTTTATTTTTTTTTTCCTGGCACATGCAGAGGGTATAGACAATTTATTACAAGTTCTAGGAAGGTAACCGGTGAAGTTTTGCTTTTTTGTCATCCATTGCATCTATTAATGACTGAATTTCATTTAACTGTTAATTACAATTGAGGAAGTAAACTTCAGGCTCAGAATTGCGTAGGATTGAAAAACCTTCAATAATGCAGCTTCTGTATTGGATTATGCAATTAGGATGAATGTCTACATCTGTGAACAGCCACTTTTGGGATTGTACAAATGATACACATCTGAGAGCATCAGGTCAAATGAATAACTTAAACACAAAACATTAAAGTGCTAATCTTCACCTGGAAAATTTCTTTCATTACTCTCTATACTTTGTACTCTGAAATGTTTTCACTGCATCTGCCTAAAAAAGAGGTGCTATGAAAGGATAATGTGAGGTAGATCAGAAAATATCGCCTATAAATTACATACTTTTTATTGCAATGTAATTAGAGGTATTTTAATGGAAAAAAAATATAATTGGCTGAAGCTTACAAAATGTTTGAACACTGTTTAAAGCGCCCTGTCTTGCCCGCTCAGATCAGCATGTAGAGTATGAGGACACGAACTGACAAGAGTGATTATGTTAATTGTAATCAGTCTGATGCTTTTCATTAAAACTTAATTACCATTTAGTCCTGCATAAAAGGACAAGAAATGCAGTTCACGGTACAAAATTGACCTTTACTCTGGGGGTTAAATACATTTAAGCTATGTATTACAAGACAGGGATGTCAACCAACACTTTCTAGTCATGATACAAACAGGACAAACAAGAAGGGTATGGGCATTAATTGATATTTGGCTTCTCTATTACAAGAAACAAAGTTATTGTGAGCAAAAAGTTCCAGCAAAACTTAGAAAAAAAAATATTGCTTTGTACCATGTCTTAATTCTGTCCTTCATATGTAAGGTAAATGGGATAAATTTCCATCAGAAGTTGCCTTTTTTCTCTTTGTCAGCTACAGGTCGAGCTATACCAACATACACTAATTTTCAAACTTATGGATATTTAAGGGCAGGTCTTTCACAGGTGTCTAGTTTCCTTTCAGATATCCTGGCTAGTCTCCATCAGTCACTGCAGAAGGCCCCACATCCATAAATCTTTGTTTCCATCTTCCAGCCCTATGTTGAAACCCTGGATATTATAAGGCATCTCAAATGAAACTAGTCATTGGTGTTGAAACAGATCAATCTTGCCCTGGATGTTTAAACGTTCACTACTCTAGACTTCTGAAAGTTCTTGGATCACATGCTAGTGGATGTTCCATTGTTCCCATTGACTTGAAGTTTATTTTATTGAGAGTATTTTCTCTCTAACCATATAAGGTTTTTACTTGATATTTAACAAATACCATGTAAGGGACAGATGGTAGGAACAGCACTAGCAGTTTCTAGTCATGCTGTCATTCTTACAAGCTCTGATAGCCACAGTTTAACAATACCTAATATTAGTTCTACCCTTACAGTCTAGCCTTTTTTCTTCAGCTACCTCTCATCTGTTGTAATTTAAGAGAACTGTATCCTTTTCTTCAACTAAATGACGCATTTATAGTCCCTCAGCTGGTTTTATAGATTTTGGTCCTCAAGGACAATAATATATCAAAGGATTATTTACACTCTTAAAATGAAAAGAAATCCAACAACCATTTTTGCAGATGCCTAGCTTTTCTAAAGTCAGAGCCATCTATACCAACCTCTGGTTCTATGGCATTCTTAATTTCTCTTAGCTACAATATTCTGTAAGAATACACTTTAATTAGCAATGTGCCTATCTCTGCTTTCATGTGAACTAAAATGCTTTTTTATCTAATACAGAACAACCAGCAAAACATTTATGAAGTAGCAAAGAGTTTTTTCTCCATTTATTTTAAATTTTCTATCTTAGTAAAACTTCAGACACTCATTTTATTAAAAGTGAAGATACAAAATAAAGGCATTTGTATAGTTGTCCAACTTTTGTTTTTTTGTTGTTTGCTTTCTCTCCCAATATTTTTAAATTTTGCTCTTGAAGTAGATGCAGATAGAAGAAACAATGAGTAAAGATGCCTGAATAAATCTTTAACTTAACAATTTTGATAATAAAAATAACCAACTTGCAACAACTAGTTAATTAGAACAATTATTTGGAAATCGTTCTGTCAGATGTTGACACACATCTGTTGGCAAATTACTTCCTCTGGTGAGAGCTTAACCATCAGCATCTTGTTAGTTCCTAATGATACTGGCACTGTTTAAGCAGTGATGCCTGCATTTGTTCAGTTTTGTAATTCCATTTGATCATTTGTCTACAGCAACTTTTGCCGTAACTGCATCACCTACCTTGAACTGTTGGAGTACTGTTTCTTGGAAACTGTTCTTTTAGTTGCGAGATATCTTTTAATCACTTGCCTAATGGCCTGAGAATTTGAATAGTATAAGTATTTCCATGAATGAATCTTCGTTGCTGAAATTAGTCATGCAATTTTTCCATATTAGTTCACAATTAAATTAACAGGAAAAGGGGGCTAGCACAAAAGTATATTTGAAAAGAAATTTACACATGAATAATCAAATATATGCCTTACTAAATAAATAAATTTGGAGTTCAATGAAAATGTAATCCATTAGGACATTCCTTGTTAAAATAAAAATAAAAGGACACAAGACACAACAATTCCAGATTCCCTTTTAAAGTCTGTAACTTAATAATTGCACAGCTCAGTCTCTTTTCTTGCTGTGATGCTATAAATTTTACATTCCATGCTCAAAATAGCATGTTAATGTCATTACATTCATATCAAATCATCTAATTCATGGCCTGAGCAAGGCATCCTGGGCCCCATAGAGGATAATAGTTTTTCATTTGGTTCCCGTGGAACTAAGCAACAATGAATATTGTAGGTTACTTTGATAGCTCTCTCTAACCTTGTGAGATTTTGTACTCAAGACTTTATGAAAGAGGCTGCTTTGGCATTTGGGTTTTTTTTTTCTTTATGATCTGGGACAATATGGGACATTTAAATATGTCCCAATTTGCACAGTTCTTAGTCTGTACATTTGGACATGTTATGTGAGTTCCTCACTGCAGAACAAACATTATTCTTTCACATTTGGAAATGTTTGTTAGTCTGATATCCCTGCAGATCCTAAGTACAATGTCTCAGCTTTGATATGCAAAAATCTTTCTCAAACCTCATTATTATGCAAGCATAATGCACTAAACAGGGAAGGTTTTTGCAATTTACAAGCCTAGCTCTTGAAAGTCTTTATTATTTCTATAACCATATGGACTAGAAAAAAATAGTATCCGCAGCACAACACTGCAGCAAATGGCTTACATATAGTGAAAATTATATGGATGCTTATTTCCTTGAGGTACAATATAATACAGCCTTAAAAAGTTATTTAAAAAAATTTAAAAAAGAGTAAAAGATAAACTAGGCAAAAATCTAACATATTGCTCACGAGTCTAAAAACATGCAAATATGCAGAGCATCATATTCACAAAAAACAGTGTGCTATTGATTTTCAGTGACATTTTAAATCAACTTTGAAAATATAATTTGGGGACTAAATCCAAAATAATTGTGAAAGATTATTAAATTCAAAACAGGGAGTCTTGACACAGTGGCTGTCTGCATATGGAGGTCTGAAATCCCCTTAACAGTCTATGGTTTTCCCAGCTGTCCATTCTTCTGGCATCTACTTCTAGTTCCATCTTTTATGTACACAGGAGCTTGTTCTACTCTGACCAGATGGGACAGTAAGAGATGGGAAATCTGTACAGAGAATTACTCTATAATATATTGAATATCATGTAGCTTAAGGCACATATGCAAGAGCTGAGAAGCAGCAATTTAGTTCTTTTCCAGCTTAATGGCATTCAAATCTTCTCTCCTGGCTGTGCCATTTAAGGCACCTGTTTTTTTTCTCAGTGATTTCTTAAAACCTAGCTATGTAATTTTGTTGGATTTAGTGTCCTTGAGTCTAAAATGTAGTTATTGCTTTCCCTGATTTATTGTGTATATGTTTTAATTGTGTCTTGGTTTGAGCTGGCAAAATGCCAACTGCCCAAGAACAGAGAAAAAGTGTTCCTCTCCCCCCCCAACCAGCCAAGAGAAAAGGAAGGAGAGAGAGGAAAAAAAAACTTCCAAACCAGGTTTATGCTGAAACTAACTATATATTTATACAGAAAAGAGAAAACTAAAAGAAAACT
>JAOXXN010000446.1:95837312-95852945 GCA_026770055.1 Myrmophylax atrothorax
AGCCCAGCTCAAGTCACCTGACAATTCCAGGCCTAGTCTGGCCCCCAAAACCTAAATTTAGGCCCACCTAGGTGAACTCATAGCTCTTAGTACCAATTGTTTTATGCTACAGATGTATTTCTCTCAGCCTGCTTCAATTGGTAATGTAAATGCAGCCCATGTTGAATACTGTACTGTACTTAGGAGAGTTGGATTTCTCATATGTTTTAAAGTCACATTCAATTTATGGTAGCTGACTAAATGTATTTGATTTTTGATTTGGGTAGTATCTTTACTGAGTGAATCAAACTGTTTTGTGCTAGACCTATGGTCAAAAGAAAGTGGATACTGAATCCTACTATTCAGCTTTTCCAGTTCTTAAAGTACTTCCAGTACCTGAGAAATTGTCAGCTTGACAGAGACATGAGTAATGATAGCAAAAAAAAAAGAGGACTTCCTATTTAACTTCATATTTTTATTCGTTTTGAAACTGCTGCTTTTCAATATGAAAAGAAAGCGCTTTTTTTTAAAGGAAAATAGCAAAATTTTTGTTAAAAGGAAGTGAGAAAAATCTGTTTTTTTAAAAAATATTATTAATTTGGGTAAATGTAGAAGTCAATTTGCTCCCATTTAACATCTAATGTGTGAATTTAACTTGCATGCATATTGCTGTTTCTTTTTACATTGTGACAGCTGCTTGTGGAGGAAACCTGACAGGCCCAGCAGGAGTTATTTTATCACCAAACTATCCACAGCCTTATCCTCCTGGGAAAGAATGTGACTGGAGAATAAAAGTAAACCCTGACTTTGTCATTGCCTTGATATTCAAAAGGTACCATTTCTTGGTGAATGCCTCTGTTTTAACAGGTTTTACATGTCACATGTAAAAATGTCATTATTTATAATTTCTTAAGGCTTCTAATTATTTTCTCTGGATAAGTTCTAGAGTGGGCATCTAATACGTGCTACATCATTGCTTCCAAATAATATTAAAAAATAAATAGTTAAATGGTACGTTTAATATCACATATGAAATAAAAAATCTTTGAAAAGGAATGTCAATTTGTAGAAATGCTTGATTTATGCTATTATATCTAATAGTAGAGAGTTAAACTATAGCTGAAACTCTGTAAGTCAGTTCTTAAAGGTTTTTTGAAATACAGACTAAATATACTTTGCTCAAAGTGCATAGATCAGAAAAAAAGAATCATTCTACTTAGTCAAGAAATGAAAGTCATTGAAATAAGACTGTATCACAATTTTAAAGAAGTTTTATTTACTCGATGTTCCATAATCAATCTATATGTGTTGCATAGATTTTTTCCAAAAATTTGAAGTTCAGGGATATAGTCATATTCATATGTTCAGTTTATCATTTCTATTTGAATTACTCCTATATAATCACATTGCTTGCTGTATCTGTGGATGTAAATGCCAATTTTTTTCATTTATTGCTACTCTGTCGTCAGTGTGATTTTTAAACTAAGAATGGGAACATTGCTGTTGACTTCAGTGGATTGGTGATCAATTGCGATTCTTTTGGGAAGAGATGTGAGCATGCTCAGAATTTTGCTATGTAATATTTGCACCATTTCTTTGAAACAAAAACAAAACACCAAACCAGTACCAACAAACAACACCAAACAACAACAAAAAACTAAAATAATCCACTTTCTTTCATTTTTGTGTTGCAGTGTATTTTCTAAAAACTATTGATAGACACAAAATTAAAGAACCAAGGAGTAAGGTACCTGAAATTATATAAGAAATAATATGATAATTCTGTTCTTCAGATATTTGATCAAATATTATTAAGGGATGAGAACAGTTCTCCACTTATTACACTCCCTTTCTGGCTTTTCTTACCTCTTGAAAATAGGGTATAAAATATTATTCATTATAGGTAGCTGTTTCCATTTGTCATTATGGAAATGCTTTCTGCTGATTTATTAGGAAAAGATATTATTCCTTTTGTCTTACATAGTTTGGAAAGGTTTGCATCTAGCAGTACTAACTGATGTCATAGAAATAAAAACAGCTGACCATCACACCTTGGAAAAAGAAAAATATTTATTTTGTGAGAAAACAACCCACTCACCTGACTAAGTCGCTGCCTTGCCTTTCCTCTTTTTAATGTGGTTTTACTTTTCTTATGTTTTCTTCAATGTTCCAACTATATCCTTATATCTAGCTCTGCATACATTACTCGTATGAATTCCTGAGATTTATCTTTATCTGGTATCAGAACTTATCTCAATTACATTCCTTTGAAAGACATTCGATTCATGTTTTCTTCATAATTAATTTTTAAAACATAGATGTCATCAAATATTGCACAACATAGATGGTTTAGTGACAATATTATTAACTTACATTAATTTATCATACTTGTCTGATATAATTTGGGTAAGAACAAAGGCAAGTTCCAGGATAGTGGTCTATCCATATGAAAGCATCTTGTTTCCAAAATGGTAAAGTTACGTTTGTAATAGAGGGATCATTAAGTTTAGCCAAATAAAAGCTGGACTTTTAATTTAAGCTAGTGGTATGGATGATTCTTATGGTCACTGGTAAGAGGCAGTCTTTCTGAAGCAGGTGATTCTATTATCTTAAGAAAGGTTTTTAAGATAGGTGGGAGGATATGCATGATGGCTTTTGGAAAGCTGAATGTGTTCAAATCAGTGGTAAAAAGAACTCCATTGAGAGTTAGTAAGTTTTTGCTCTGAATCATATTTAAAAAGACATTTCTGGAGAAGAAAATGTTTTAGGCAGAAGATTGGCAGCCATGGTCATAGTAATGTTTAACTCATTAAAAAGAAATGAAGACTTAATTCTCTTTTATTTTCAGTTTCAATATGGAACCCAGTTATGATTTTCTACATATTTATGAAGGAGAAGATTCCAACAGTCCTCTAATTGGCAGTTTTCAAGGCTCACAGGCTCCTGAAAGAATAGAGAGCAGTGGTAACAGTCTGTTTCTGGCATTTCGCAGTGATGCTTCGGTTGGAATGTCAGGATTTGCCATTGACTATAAAGGTACTGTTCTCATCATAAGAAGCATAAAGCGAAAAAAGTAGTAGTATTTATATTGAGACTCAAATCTGTTTACTTCTATATGTACTCATACTGAACTGGCAAATACCTTAATGCATCGATGTATGTTTTAAAAACTATATTCTGTTAATATGCGAAGGAAAACAGAAATCCTATTTCATGAAATCTCTTTCACATCACTTATGCAACGTTTTCATCTTCCTTAAAAAAGTAAAAATATGTACCTCGAAAGTAACATTTGGAAAAGGGTTTTAGAATAATGGTTGTTTTACCCAGGTAGACCTCCTGACTGTTTCTTTCTTGTCCATACATACGGATACACTTTCCCATCCACTTAGTTTTGAATCCGCAAATGCGTTTTTGCGTAAATAATACTGGATAGTATTTACATTTTCTTGGAAGAGGTGCCTATTGCTAGATAGACACTATGCTGCCTGTTTATTAAAGCCAGGCATGCATTGGAAATGCTAGATTTTTTTCTGGTCACAGATGTTTTGTCCCTGGCTTGATTTTAATCTTTACTGAGATTTATCAAGCTGTTTTCCAGCAGCATAGGTGCTTCCTCAGCTTCTCATTCTTGACAATGGAAGCAAGCCACATTTAAGTTCATGTTAAAAATGAAGGAACAAAAAGATCTAAGTAATATAAAAATAATATACCTGTAAAAGAGATAGGAGTGAAAAAAGAACTATAAAATCATTTTTATATTTAGTTTTCATCTGTTTTCCAGCATCATGCCTTATTCTTCATGTTGGCAAGGTTCTTCTTCTCAAAGTAATTGTCATATATGAAATCTTAGACTGTTCCTGTCTAAACAAAATATCAAAAAAAAATGAAAAAACAATTTGTTCCAGAAATTCTTGCAGTCCTGCAAGGAGAGAAAATGGAAAGTTGAGCAGGAGATAAAGGCATAAAGATGCCCACTGAAAATGTGCATACATGTTTTCACTGTGTATTTATTTTTTGTTCTCGATATAGTCTGATATGTGTGACTCTATACAACTGGAAGTTAAATGAAATTATAATTAAATAAAAATAAAAGATATAAGAACAGGACCATATATTAAAAAAAATATTGTACTCAATGGACAGTGTGTTTGTGCCTAATAATTAAATATTTTTCTTAAGTACATTATTCATTTTATATAAAATTTTTATAATGATAGAATGGTTTGGGTTGGAAGAGACTGAAAGATCATCTAGTTCCAAAGCCCCTGCCATGGGCAGACACCTTCCACTAGACCAGGTTGCTTAAAGCCCCATCCAGCATGGCCTTGAACACTTCAGAGGAGGGGACATCCAAAACTTCCCTTGCCAATCTGTTCCAGTGCCTCACTATCTTTTAGTGAAGCATTTCTTCCTTATATCTAATCTAAACCTCTCTTTCAGTTTGAAGCCATTCCTCCTTGTCCTATCACTACATGCCGTTGTAATTGACTACCTCAGCCTTCCCCACATCCTGGGTAACCAGGTCTCCCATTTCTTTCTGGAGAGGACTCACATTTTCCCTAGTCTTCCTTTTGTCACTGATATATTTATAGAAATGGTGAATTATAGAACTGGCCATTTTAATTCTACAATACTAAATTTTATTGTAGTTATTAAGTTTTCACAGAGTTCCACTAACAAAAGGTATTGGGTAGATCCTCTCACTATAATTTCCTTGGCCCCATAACCAATCTTATGCAAACATCCATAATCTTATAGTAAGCATATGGAAACACGAATAATGCATTGATAAGCTGTTGAAAAATTTAAAGTGACTGGAAAAAACAAACAAATGGATAATTGTTCATTTTTGTTTTGTTTTGTTTTATTTAAATTGAAAGTGTGTCTACATTTACTGTAATTCATTTTAACAGAAAAGCCACGGGAAGCTTGTTTTGATCCTGGAAACATCATGAATGGGACAAGAATCGGAACAGACTTTAAGCTTGGTTCAACTATTACTTATCAGTGTGATTCTGGGTATAAAATTATTGATCCTTCAACTATAACATGTGTAATTGGTGCAGATGGAAAGCCAGCATGGAACAGAGCATTGCCATCTTGTAATGGTATGTATCACTTTCTTACCATTTCCCTTGTCTCCCCAGTGAATTCCATTTCTCAGAACCTGAGCTATTTAGACTATTTCCACATATATAGCTTGAATAAAAAAGTCTGAGGTCAAAAAATAAGAATTATGATGAGTGTTGGACTATAGCTTAGTCAATAATGTATCAAGTATTTAAAGGAAACATTTCTACAACTCCATAACTTTGGCATTTGTTTTAAATTAAGTATAAATGTTGTGCTTTCATTCCAGTGAAATGTTCATGACTTGATAATTTCATCTGGTAATTAGAAGGTAGACTTTGTGGCTTAGTTTCTGGTATCCTCAAAGCAAGAAGACAGTGAAATATAAATATTTTAAATTCATGGCATAAACCGATTCTTTGCGATATTTAAGTTTCACCTCGGCCACATAATCCTATTCCACCTACTGATAGATCAAATTTATCTTCTCTCATTACATTGGATTTCTGAATAATTCATATAAGCAGCTAAGAGAAGATGTGGATTTGTAGTATTAATTGCTGCCTGCATAAGGAAGTTAAACTTGTAGAGGTAGTTCAAGTGTGATTTTAAAGCCCTGTCAGGGAGCAAAAAAGAGCAGGTCTGCTCCACAAGGGCCAGGACCTGAGCAAGGCACAAGCTCTGCCCTCACTCACTAGGCAGTTCCACCACACGTTGAGCCAGCTCATCAGAGCCTGGAGCTGGTAACAGGGTCCTTGCACAGCCCCAGGCCAATGACCTTGTTATATCCAGAGAAAGAACCACTAGAAATTTCAGTATAGGAAAACCAAACAGAAGCAAAACCAGTCAACTGTCACTTTTTAATCTTTAGATTTTTAGTTTGGGATTTAACTAATACAGACAACTCTAATTAATATAACATGTTTCTTTCTGTTTGTTTCCAGCACCATGTGGAGGGCAGTATACTGGATCAGAGGGAGTTGTTTTGTCACCAAATTATCCTCATAATTACACTGCTGGCCAGACTTGCCATTATTCAATAACTGTCCCTAAAGAATTTGGTAATAATTTCTTCTATTGATTTATCAATCATTATCATTGTTCCACTGTTCAAGTGTTCTTTATGTGTAATAATGACCTTAGATTTTCAATATATTGCAAATTATTTATAAAAAAATAAACATATTCCTGACATGGAAATTGATTCTAGGGTTTTGACCTTTTACTTCTCCCTGGAGTAATCAATAGATTTCAGCTAAACCATCTCTGTCTGCTATCCAAGCCTATCCCTAATACTTACATTGATTACATTACTCATCATCATAGGATAATCTTGCATTCGAGCTTCCTGGAAAGTAAAATCAAGTGTCAAAACCCAACATCTTCTAATCCTCTTATATTTTAACTTTTGTTTTTCCTATTTTAACAAGGACAAGATGCATAGGATCCCATTTAAGAGGTACTGTGGAGGGAAAGGAAGAAATGTTACATTAAACTACCAGAAAACTCACAAAACTAATTATTTCAATGTGTCAAAATGCTTGGACAAAATCTTTAATTCTACGTAGGACGTGGCTTTCTGACAAGCACTTTTTTTCTAATTCAAATTCAGACAAAGAGCAAAAAGATCCATTTTACTACTTGCTGAATTCACAGCAACTTAATGCATTTGGTACTTTATGCAAAACCTGTAACAACTCAGATGTAAATAAAACACAGGTTTCTAGACTGATGAAGTACTATTTTTATTGACTTGGTTTTACTGGGTTACTACTTCATGTTTCAATAGCTATATGATATTTTAATTCAGTAAACTGTTTTATATTTATTAGTACAATATATTGTATAATTAAAGGATTTATTAATACATGTGTAGCAATATGACAAAGTTGGTAACACAATGATATTTTTAATATTTGATTAGCTTTTATATCTTTCTGATGAAATATGTACTAATGCAACATTAACAAAATTGACAAATCATTATGTTTAAAAAATCTCAGATTAAAGCCAGATAAGTAACTAATCATATGTGATAATAGATGCTGCTTAATAGTTACTAAGGTGGTAATGTCATTTTGGTAAAAACTTTTCTTTTTAGATATTCTGTTTCCTGATTCTCACAGGTGCCTATGCAATAAGGAATAAGACTTGTTTGACTGAACATCACAGCTTTGGGGAAAGCATGATTTACTAAACATTTTTTTAAATAAAAATTAAGAAAACAATGAAAAGTAAACAATATTTTTATTACATAAGTTTAATGCAACTGTTTTATTATAGTACAAAATAAAGTAAGTTGGAAATATTAATGCAGGAATTCAGTGGGAACTAAGACAAGAAATTTGGATTTTGTTTTCTTTTTTTTCTTTTTTTTGTAGTTGTGTTTGGACAATTTGCCTATTTTCAGACAGCTTTGAATGATGTGGCAGAATTATTTGATGGAGAAAACTCTCAGGCTAGACTTCTTAGTTCACTATCTGGATCCCACTCAGGTAATTAATAAAGAAAAAAGTATACATTTCTCATTGAAAAAAAAATCAGGTCAATGTTATGAATTTTATTTGAAAATAAAGTCATTGAAATAGGATGACAAGGGAAATGGAACACCCTTATAAATCTTTGAATCAAGACGTTATTCTGGAACACATGATTTGGTCGGGAATTGATTGCTGGGATGAGTGCAGAAATAATTGAATTAAATTCTCAGAACTCTATATAGGAGGGCAGATTGAATGGTATAATTATCTTCTCTGCCCCTAAACTTTTTGAATTATACATATACGTATTCTGAACGTCTAATTTAAACACAAATTGTTTGTATTTACAAAATGCAATTACCTCTATGCAAACATGCACTTAGACTAAAACGAGGTCAGCTGTTTCATTCAGGTAACTATAGCAAACTGTTGACCTTGTGAAATCATAATTAAGTTTATATGAATTTCAGCATGGTCAGAGTTTCCAATGTATGCCTAATTATAATGACTGTATTAATCTCCAGTGGATAATATATAAATATATATTTCTGCAGCTATGAATGTGTTTTGTCATAAACTCCGAGCATTTAAGAGAGTTTATATGTGAGTTTAAGATTTTTGCAATCCAGCTTTTCATGGCTTCTTGGCTTTTACTTTGAATAACTGGAGAGATACTTCATTTGAAAAGAATGTAACACATCTATTTAATTTATAGAGAATATGTTATTTGAAAAAGATCATAATTTTCCTCTGGAGAATCCTAGCAGTTTGTATCTTAAGAAGAGTTCGCAAACAAATTTTAAGGTTTGTTTAATTACTGGAAATATTTCAGAAAAAAACCCCAAATTAAATGTTTAAATTTAAGAGACAACTCCTCATCAAACTTTTATATAAAGTTGAAACTAATGTTTGATTTGACAACAGACTTCTGAAAGGGAATTCAAATTCGTGACTTTTTATTTATTACTAGTTACATCTGATTTACATTGATTTAGGATAGCATTCTGTTACATGGAATCACTAGTTGCAATAATATAAAATTAATCAAAGTGAAAGAGTTATAAATCCTATGTATCCAGTTATATATTTTAAATTAATTCATTATCATTCATTTCAGTAGAATTTCCCAAAATAAAGTGTAGTCATATGGAGTGGAATCCTCACAGTGTAGAAGTACTGCAATTTTGTCTGTAGTGTTTAATTTCTGAACTTTTATCATGACTCCAGACATATCTGTCAGGAAAGAAGATAAAATATATTAAACATCTTTATTAATCCTTAAGTCAGAAATAAAATTTACAAAGCTATAAAAAAGTTAATAATATAATATAGTTCATGTGTGACCATAAATTTTATTGAAGCCACTACATAAAAAAAGTCATGGATTTGCTCTTTCACTTCAGTTTTAGTCTTGAAATGGTAAACATCCCATGAAGATCCTTTTGGCATTTTTCAAGTATTTTTCAATTGTTTAATGTGTTTTGCACGGCAAAGTAAAGCGCTCAGTCGCAGAAAAAGTTAACTAAAAATTCTAACGATTTTCACCCCAGATAGCAGTAGGGTTCTCCAGTCAAGTAGTTTATTTGAGCTCTCGTTCCAACAGCTGCAGTAAATGTCAGAAGGTTTATGTTGTTGAATCATGAAGTCGTTTTATTTTGACAAGTTTTCAAACCTTCAGTAGCAAATTTAATTTTGTACAATGTTATTTATGTTTTATTTAACTACGAAAGAAAACATAAAACTATGTATTTCAACAGTATATTTGATTACATACTGAGGAGCTGTAACTGTTGTTTCTGGTTTGTGTATTTAATTTATTTACTGTTTCCATTTTTAGGAGAGACATTGCCTTTGGCCACATCCAATCAAATTCTTCTGCAATTCAGTGCTAAGAGTGGGGCATCAGCCAGAGGGTTTCACTTTGTTTACCAAGGTAAATATCTGCTTTTTCTAGAAGCCACTAGTGTCAGTTTCATTAATTGTATTATTTTTAATTTTTTTGGTCTTAACGTACTGCTTTAAATATGAGTGTAGTCTTAAACCTTTTTTCCAGCAATCAGGGACTTCTCGTGATGGTAGACTGGCTTCATAAAGGCAGCTGTGCGCACTGAATCCTATCTGGCCGCATGGACTTGAACATGTTCAGCTTTTCTTGGTAGTCTGTAATCTGTTGCTCCCTTACTCCTGAGTGATCTCAAGGGTTTGGGGGAGTGTGCTTAGTTGTATTAGTCTTTCTCAGTACTCCCAGTTGATTTTTCAAGAGGTGGGGTTTTTTCAGGCTGCTAAGGAATTCTGCTCCTTGGAGAGCTTGGAGAGCAGATTACTATGGCAGAGACCATCAGGCAGTTCATTATTGAAGGATAGGTGAGAGACTTGCTGTCTGTTCCTGACCCAACTGAACTTGGCTGCACACTGCAGCTGAAATGCAAGTGTGAGACAGCATGACCAAGTGTGTCAGCATAATGCTGGCTGGCTTAGTAAACTAAATTGATCCATGAGTCCTGGAGAATGCAGTCTGGTGACACCGGGACCAGTACTTAGGGATTAATTTCCTGTACTGCAACAAATACAGTCCCAAAGGGACTTCTGGGCAGTTCACTAGATGTATTGCCCACACTATAAGCTTAATGAGACAGTCATTGAAAACTCTGGTTTGTTGTGTAGTAGCTTTTTGGCTGTACTAAATTGAAGTGTAAAAGTAGTTTTCGGTTGTTTTAAATAATATTATCAAGATTCCTAGACTCCTTTTTAATTTTTGATATTTTTTTAACATTGGAGCACAGTCATATTTTGGCACAGTGTATACATGGAAAGAACTGTCTCACCGCAAGAATATTTCCACAGTTGTAAGGAGCTTGTTGGCCTGATTTTTTAAGCCTTCTTACTTCTCTGTTTATAGAAAGATATCACCATGACTGCACGGTCTACTTTGGGCATACCTCAAGATATCATTACCTGCCCTTTTTACACATCAAAAGCATCACTAACATTAAAACTTATCATGCAAAATTAATCATAAAAGAGGAGGAATATAAATTTCTGGAATTAGAACAAAGCTTTCAACATTCATTTCTTATCCATTTGCATATGAATAACATCTTTCTGTCTAAGTCTATTTGATTTTCACATGCCTAAAGTATTATTTTTTTTCTGCTTTCTAAGCATTCATAGTGATAGAAACCCTCAATTCTATTAGCTGTATGTATATATATACACACACATACAGATTGCTGTTGAACTGAAAGTCTCCAGGTGAGGACGATGCTATGCCTCATTTCAGTCATTTGTGGGTTTAGTAACTGTAAGAAATAGATTTTATCAAAAGAGAGCAGAAAATGACTTAGACAAAGTCACTTGATTTTTCTCAGGAAAATCACGAAAATATTTGAATATAAAGGGATTTTAATATATGTAAAAATATATCTTAAGAGCTTTATTTAAGACACATATATATATGTTATGAGTTAGTGATATTTAATAAGATCTATCGTTTTGAGATTTTTTTCTCTCTTCTTTTGAAGCATGTGATCATACTTCCAATGACCACCTGTTTGATAGCCTTTTAAATACTCCAGAGAATAGCATCCACTCTCACAGTGAACACAGTAATCTGGTCTCCAAAGTCAATCATTTTATTTATTGCCCTCCTTTCCAGGTTGACCTTCTTCCCTGTTCACTTTTCCACTGGGCTGATTTCAGTTTTGTTTCACAGCAGTATGAAACATTTATAAAAAGATGGAAAATAATTACGATAGAAAATGGAATGCCTCTGCAATACAGTTTGAGAAGTCTAGGTTGCCAATACTATAGGCAAAAGCTAAAATGAAGGCTAGAGGGGCAAAAAAGTCATTGTTTGCATTATTTCACATTCTGGTTTGAGCAAACAACAGATCAAGTTTGTAGCTTTTGAGTCAGATTTAATGGCTTTTGTAATGCCACTTTCTCAAAAACTTCCTTTTAACTGGATATGTCATCTATTCCTTCATTTCTTTTTCTCAGATCATCACTTTTCCTTGTATTTCATACAATAGGTATAGAGTAGCTGTAATATCAGACTGAATGAATATCCTGGTTTTCAAACTATTAAGGTCAGGTATGTTGATATATGCTATGAACAATCATGTTTAAGAAGACTGGGAATCGTATTTTTTTTTCAGGTTTTCTTATGTTTATCTTCCTGTTAAGACATCACCTAAGAAACAAGAGCCTGTATTTTTGTATAGCTGAGGCTGATCTGACCCTTAAAAGGGGGTCCTTTACCTGCACAGCTCTTGTAGAGATTCTCCAGATGTGGATGCTAGGTGAAGGATAGAGAAACAGAAAGGATTTTCTTCCATAGCTTACTGCGTTTTGAGGAACTGGGTGAAAAAAATATGTAGAGGAAGGTAGTATTCCCGTAAAAGACCAAGCAAGAGTTTCTTCCACTACAATGAATGAAAACTAGTCCAGAAGTGATGCTGAAATTTTCAGTCAGATCATGTGGCTTCTTAGGTAAGACAGACAAATTTTAAGCGTGTGTAAAGCTAAAAATCTAACTAGCAGGGGGCTGAAGTGATGACCTCTGTGGGAGGAGGTCGTGGGCTATCATGTGTCACTCCCAGCTTCCTCTGAAGCTGGTAGAACAAGCACTCATACACCAAAGCTTTCACTAGTGAGAGAATCATATGATACCTGTTCTCAAAAATACCTGAGTGACAATTGCTTTAGGGCAGAGACGCTTCTGGGTATGTGCAGCTAGTGATGCTCCTGGAGGGGTTGTTGGAAAAAGGCCCTCCATGCCAAAGAGCTAGTATTTCTAATGGCCTGTGAGTAACCCAAGCTGGAGCGAGAACACTTCAGAGGGATTGGCAGCCTGTGAAAGTTCTATTCTGTGGTAGGAGACATATTTGAGCAACTGTAGCATATGGGAGACCCAGACTGGAACACGAACAATCAGAAACCGAGTGATGTGAAAACCTGAAGAAAAAAATGAGTAAAACACTTAAGTACATCAAAGGAAAACAAATCAAAAAGAAACAAAAAGAGTACATGACCCCAACTTTCTGTGCTGCCTCTCACCTCACTGGTGTAACAAAGATGGGCACAAGGAAGTTGACACAAAGAAATGAGGAAGACAGGTGTTTGAAGTTGAGCCTGGTGAGAATTAAGTAAAACTCTTTATTTAAGTTGTTTAATTGTTTATGTCCTCTTCTTAACTTCTGAATCAATGGTCAGAAGTTTGTGTAAATTGGTAATAAATTAAATTAGGCATAATTATCAATTCCTTGAATCAAAACTGGTTTGCCCAGAACAATGTATTGAACCTTTTGCTGTCACATGATTGTGAATGATTTATCTCATGATGAAAACTCCCATTTGAGCAAGCCATCATTACCTACAGTCATCATCACCTAGTTCATTGGAAAATCATTATACAATTAAATAAAAAAAAAAGATTTGAGTAAAATAGTGCTTGTACAGAAGATACTTTGATAGAGAAAAGGCTGTTAATCCCAACAAAAGAACAAAAAAGAGAAGGCTGGGTCAGCTGAACTGACCTGGCAGATTGCATCTGGTCTGCAGGATCAGGAAGAACTGTGGCTTTGTTAAAAAAAAAAAAAAGCTTTTGTTTTGCCTTACTTAATCCAGGAGTATGTTAGTTTTCCTCTGACCTTTAACCCTGGACACATTTTATAACTTTCTTAAATTTTCAAGGTTCAAATCTTCTGCAACCATCTAACCTCCTGTTTTAGAAGAAAATGTATGTTACTGTATCTGTATGATCTTGTCTCAAAAATCAACTCATTGCATATTAATAAAAAGAGCATGTATTTCACTGTTATCGCTAGTATCAATTATTTCTAAATATTCTTTAAAAAAGCTTTTCTCTACATTCAATAAAACTTACATAAACTTACCTGTTATACTCAGTCACAACAGAGAAAACTGGAAGAACATGATGTAATCATAAATGACGACTTTCAATGTTCTAAACTGTGTTGCATATTTAATGCTAGATTTAAGGTAGGATTGATTTCAATTAGTGTTCCATATCCAACTCGTCAACAAATGTTAACTTTTAGAACATTTACCAATACTTGAAACTTAGATAATTATGATTCTTAATAGAGCAAATGGCAGTATAAGAAATAAGAAAAGCATAAAGCTATCAATATGAAAATCAGTATACATAGGCTCCATATACCTTATGTTTTACTTAGTGAGTAGTGTAGCTGAATAAGGACAGATGGGTGTGTGGGTGTGTGAGTGTGTGTACAGGTGTGCACATGAACAGATGGAAATACTGCTCTTCAGTGTTACAGGCTAGCAAAGGAATTTGAAGATAATGCTTTAAAATAAAACTAAATATATCTTTGATTCTATTTACACCAGTAAGCCTGAAGCATCATGTTCTAAAATTTGTCTGTAACAAAGTGTAGCACCCACCTTCTTTTTTTTTTCTCATGTGCTATTCTGTGTTTTTCTTACTTAAGAACTAAATGGCAAGCAATTTTTATGGTTCTAATTATTCATATCTAGACACAGTGATGTTCCAAAGTAATTCTTGAAGAAACCAAGGTGATCAAGCAAAGCTTTTGAACATGCCACTTACACAAAAAAAAAATCTTATATTTAATTAGGTTATTTTAAAAGTACATTTGTTGTATTATACTGTGAAAATGCTATTTTATTATAATGTATATTTTATTATACTGTAGATTACATTGCACATAAATTCTACCTATATTTTCTATATCAATTTTTACTTTTTTTTCAAATTGGAATTTACTAGCTAACTACAAAATAAAATGTATTAATAACAAGTTAGATGCACAAACAACAAGCAAAATACCAAGAATCAGTAGGTATAAAAAATACCTTTTATAAAAAAGTGGTTGTAAATAACAAAGCCAAAGGGAAAACAAGCCCATGGGTTTCTAATACATGTTATTGTTTTGCTCTTTATATGTTGCTTACAGTGCTTTAACTGTTCTTTTATCACATCAGGTTTATGAATTCTCAGAAATTATTGATAAAAATAATTGGAAAGAATAAGCACTGAAATAGCCTGGAAGGTGTATTGTTATCACTTTTTATTCTCTAATAGGAAAATAAAAAAATGTGAGATATTGCATTGTCTTTATATATGATTACCTACATCACAATATTTTTCTTGGCTTCTAATGAGAAAGTACTAGTGAGGAGACAAAGCTCCTATATTTATTAAGTGAAGCAGGTGGTAGATATAGTATCCTGTCATTGAAGAGGGACACAGAAACACCCACTGATCTCCTTGCTCCTAAAGAGAGGCATCAAAATCTCTCCAACTTGCCATTGCACTAATATGACTGCACACTGACACAGCCCAAAAACACATTCCAAAAGCATTAGACCATTCTTTGAGAATACAGGAGCAGAACAACTAAATTAAATTAGACTGTCCTACAAAAGCAATAATGATTTTTATTGGTCTATTTTTTTTCTTTTTTACTATGACTGTCACTTGTGTTCATGACTTTTATTTTCATTTTTTGTCTCTTTATGCAGCTGTTCCACGCACAAGTGACACACAGTGTAGCTCAGTTCCAGAGCCCAGGTATGGAAGGAGGATTGGCTCTGAGTTTTCAGCAGGCTCTGTTGTTCGATTTGAGTGTAGTCCTGGCTATCTGCTACAAGGCTCAAAAGCCATCCGCTGTCAGTCTGTACCCAATGCCTTAGCCCAGTGGAATGACACAGTGCCAAGCTGCATAGGTAAGCAATTACATTTAAGTTGCCTGTTCTGTCACATGTCTCTGAATTAGGATTCAGGAACTGTTTCAGAAAATAGTGTTTAACACATATATTCCCTCTCTTTTGATTAATATCAGTCATGCCCAATTTAAAAGAGCAGTTTTCCATATCAAGAAGTAATTGAGTACCAGCTGGCTAGTAGGCAGTATAGTGTTTCCTATAATGACTTAGATTTTATGAACAAGCATGATGCACATTTTCTTGAACATTCATTATTTTCATGACTTATCTACAGCTTGAAATATAGGACAGAATCTAAATCTCCAGAAGTGACTTTACCTGTTTTATTACACAGTACTTGCCATGTATATCTGTCACAGATAAGATGATG
>JAOXXN010000446.1:95853114-95878342 GCA_026770055.1 Myrmophylax atrothorax
AGTCATTGCTAGTCATAGGAATTTACTCCTGAATTAGTGTTCTAAAAATAAATGTGTCCTATTTTCTATGTAGTCTGGTTTTTTTGGTTTTTTGTTTAGTTTGACTTTGTCTTCTTGAACCTTAGGGGAGTATCAGTGTGTATCAGTAAAAAACATATAATGTAGTGCACTTCTTTACCAGCTAGATCCAATATTGGAACTATCTTATGCTGTGGGTAAGTTAGCAGTATTTCTGTCAATCATGATTGTGTTTAATGTCACATCTTTACAGTTTGTTGTTACTCTCAGGTAAGACATGATTAGGGTGTGCTGCTGCTCTAGGCTGCTGTTCTAGGCTGCAGACACTCAAAATGAAGTTCATTTCTGAATTCTTTATTTATGCAGGTTGTATCTTATGCTGCATATCGTTCATATATTTTAGATAACAAGCATCCTAGGTTCAGTTGATTGCTTCATGTCTATGTGTTTATGCTACAAAAGCTAATTATTATAATGATCTTAGTTAAATTATTACTACTTTTCTGCTCTCTGTAGTGGTTTAAGTTGTGTAATAATTTTTGATAATACTTTCTTTCAGTGCCATGCAGTGGAAATTTTACTGAGCGCAGAGGTACTATTCTTTCACCAGGTTATCCTGAACCTTATGGTAACAGCTTGAATTGTGTGTGGAAAATCACAGTGACTGAGGGATCAGGTATTCAGGCAAGTCTGTATTCTGTCAAGCATGCAATATTAAGTACTTTGTTTGTTTATTTATCTAGAAATTTCATAAGATAAAGATCATATATTTTTGAGGGGTACTGGAAATATTAGTGGTTTGGTTTTCTCATTATTTTTCTTTGGTTAGCTTTATTTTATGTTACTTTATTTTCCCATGGGAGTATGAATGAGAAATGATTAACAAGGAATTTTCAGTTTTAGTTTTGTAGCATATTGAAAGCAGGTCCTGATCTTCAGTCTGATATGCAAATGCTAACCCTTTCTATCTGCTAGGATATTATTGAGGCACTTGAGAGCTCTGCAACTATCTTATTTACCTGTTTACACCTTAAGCAATTATTTAAAATGATGCAACATATGTGTAGAATCCTTCTTACCTAGTGTCATATTTCTGAGTTAACACAAAATATAAACTGAATGTTAATATTTTATTTACATGTTTTTCACTGACATGTCTTTTCTTTGGATTTCTTGGTTTTGTTCTTTTTTTATTTTGTTGTTTCTAGGACATTTAAAAATTTATATGGCTAGTGATCCTAAAAGGTTCTGTGGTCCTGTTTTACAGATCCAGGTCATCAGCTTTGCCACTGAACATAATTGGGACTCCCTTGAAATATATGATGGTGGAGATATGACAGCACCACGTCTTGGGAGCTTTTCAGGTGAGGACATGCCATGATTTAAAGGCAGTTTTATATATAGATGTGTGACATGTCTTTGTTTGCTCACACATACAGACAAGGAGTATGTATTACATCATTTGTGATGCCATTATGAAATGTTCTCATTTTTTGGGAGGAGACTTCAGGTGCTGTAAAACATGTCAGTATTGAAATTTAAAGAGATTTTCAGAAGAAAATATTAAACTAAAATTTTAACTTTGATTAGTGAGATTTAGTGGGTGATACTTTCAAAATACTTTTCACTGCTGACTCATGTTCATCTTGTCCTCTGGGACCCTCAGGTCCCTTTCAGCTGCTCCACAACTACACAAATCCTAGCCTATACCAGGCTCTTTTGCTTATTGTGACACACATACAGAACTTTGCACTCATCTCTGCTTAAGTCCATAATATTCTTGCTAGTCTAATCTTTCAATCTGTCCAGGTTTCTCTGTAAGGTGGGTGATATGTCAGCCTCACCACTCAATTTAGTGTCATCCTCAAACTTGGTGAGGATGCTTTCAAGCCTTATCACCAAAGTAATTTCTGAAGATGTTGAAGCAGTGTGAGGGGACCAGTATCAGTTTCTGGGAGTTCCACTTGTGACAGGCATCCAACCTGAATGATGCCATTGAATGTGGCAATTATGAGAATTAAAAACGAGTCCCATTTACTTTCCACAGTACAATAGGATATAATTTTTTATCTTATGGAATGCCACCTTTACAGAAGTAAAAGGCTGATGTTCATTGTTACCATATCCTACAAAGGAACTGAACTTCCAGAAGATCAGTTTTGTTCAATGAAGAGTATAATAGTCATTATGAGTTATGATCTTCATTCTTACAGGACACATTAAACATCCATAAATATATGTCAAATTCCATATGGATAACATCGATGAATGCATTCAGTGCGGGCAGCTGGGTGAGCAGCTGCAGTGTGAGCTGCAGGGTGAGCTCTGGGTGGCAGAACCTGAGGCAAGAGGCCGTGACCTGACAACCCTTTTCACAACTTATGGCCTGGGGACCTGTGTCCCATCCAGGGGACCGGACACACAGAGACTCAACAGGAACCAGGGACTCTGCTGGGAGAGCCAAGACTTTTGTATGTGGGTAGACTGAGGGTATAAAAGCCCAGGATGCTCTTTTGTTCAGGGTGCCACCTCGGAGACACCAGCTTGAGCTATTTCTGTGTTACTGTGCCGTGAATAAATGGCTTTATGGAATGAGGCTCTGCTGTAGGACACCTGGGGTCAGTGTGGGGCTGTGCAGGGATTCAAGTGGGGACCCGTCAGCTCACTGGAGCTGCTCACTGTGAAGGGGCTTCAGTCCCAACAGTGAAAGTCCCTGGTGGGTGGGAGTGTGACCACACTGCCCGGATGGTCAGACAGGGAAGTTTCCCTAGGTGACACCATGAAATGTCCTCCTTCCAGAAATATGCTTCACTGTTTTCTGTACTCCAGGGTAAGTATTGTGAGATGTGAGTGCTCTGTACTGTCTGTGAATTTTGATACTTTGAGTTTCCATGTCAGACAGTTCCTTAAAGACCTACCTGTCATCTTTGAGCTCATCACCATTATATAACAAGATTTTACTTAATACAGTTTTGGATTTAAAAGTATTTACAATTTCCTAGTTTAGATTGTTGAGTTAGGAAGATAATTCTTTCTATCATTTTTTTCAGCCCAGGATTCAAGCTCATACCTAGGCTGCTCACAGTTACCACAGAAACAGAAAATGCCCCAAAGGAAATGAAAATATTTCTTATGCATCCACTACTGAAGTTCATTAGCTACTTGATACTGTCTTTGAGGGTAATCAGAGAAAATGATGTAATTTTTAGTCTCTGTAGATCTTCCAGCTTTAGACTGTAGAATATGAGTTACATGCCGGTATCATGTAGTAATAAAGACAATGTTGTGTCACACAGCAATTCCAGGAGCAAAAAATGTAACCTGGATCAGTGATAAGCTTGTTGTGTGGTATATAGTAAAGTCAATGGCACAGAGTTTTATTATACATATTTGAATTAGAATACGCTAGTATGTCATATGGCTTTTCTTTTTTTTTTTTTAATGTGTTGTACCTGCTTTATTTCCTGTTAGATCCTCTGAATTAGCATAAATGATTGGAATATTGTAGGGAAATGTGTGGGGTGGACACAGAGGAAAAATCTGGACTGCTCTGTTCTATGTATGGCCAGACTTCGCAAACAAAGATTTGGGCAGGGCTCTCCCCACGTGGGTGGCCCTTCCAGCCTGCGCAGAGGATTTTTTAGGTGAGGCACAACGTGCGCAGAACTGGCCCCACCATTTAAGTCCCAAGGTCCATTTGCCACGGCCGAGCGAGCTTGGACAGTGACAGTGAAGTGCTCGTGACTAGAACCTACAGCCCCCAGTATTCCCAGGAGGTCTCCCATCCAAGTACTAACTGGGGCTGACCCTGCTTAGCTTCCAAGATCTGATGGGATCGGGTGTCAGGGAGACATTTAACTGCATTTTATATATGTGGGGGAAAGGTAAATGGCAGCTGAGCTTGTTCTCATATTCAAATCTTTTACTCATGTCATTTTTTTTATGTTTACACCTCTTTTTCTTCTGTCCAAGTCAAAACACTTTTTCTTCTGTCCACTAAACATGATGGGAACTTGTTTAATTGTGCTTACATAGCCTCATTATTATGACTTGTAATCAAAATTTTCTTGCAGTTTCAGGAAGAAACAAGGCAGAACATAGCAGATTATTTGAGATTTCCATGGAAATAATGAGAAGAAAACAAGCCTGTTTGATTCAGTCCTGGATATGTCTTTTTAACATAAAACTCTGATATATCAGCATGTTGCAGTTTATTCCATAACTTTTATTTTTCCAGGTACAACTGTGCCAGCATTGTTGAATAGCACCTCCAATCAACTTTACCTACATTTTCACTCTGACATTAGTGTGGCAGCAGCTGGTTTTCACCTGGAATACAAAAGTAAGACTCCTTGTTTTTTTGAAACTCTCTCAGGAAAAAGCATGCATGAAGAAAAGGAGACAGAGAATTTATATTATTCTTTATGCTTGTTTGTTTTTTTCTTTCCCAACTACCAAGCCTGGTATAAGTGACATCTATTAAACTGAAGTTTTAAATGAAGTGACATTTGAGATTTATGGAAACCAGCTTTCACAAATAAGCAGGATATAAAAAATCAACCTGGAAATTCAGAACATTTTAAAAAATGTAGAGTTTAACATTGGTGTAGGGTTTTTTCAACTTATTTCAGCTTAGTTCTGGAATTTAGGGGCCAAAAATTTAAGTAAGAGTTGATTTCCCTCCTTGGAAATAGATAAAAACAGAGCAGAAATTTTTTTCCTACTTATAAATGCATATATTTATGCCTTGCTGTTCTTTCCATGCCATCAAATTATTTTGTCTCAACAAATTGCTGTAATTGCAAAAAACAATATTTTATTCCCAGACCTACAAGAAAATGCTAGTTATCTTGGTGAATCAGTGGTGGCATGAAGAGAATAACCTAAAAATTTTAATGGCAAATTCTGCTATATATCAGCTCTTTATGCAGTCTGATGAGTACTTTGATGAAGGTCACAAAGTAAATCCTCCTTAATGTATGCATATGAGCATCCTCACTTTTCTTTGAAAGGTCAATGAAGAATTTTCTTGAAAATCGAGTTAGTTTTTTCTATTAAATGGAGTCTAATATTAATGTCTAAAAATGGTAATGATGTTATTAATATTTTTAAAAGTAAACATAAGTAAATAAGCACATGGATTATTTTTAATAAACTCTCTTTAGGATTGAGGTTAAAAATTGTAAAGAAAACATAAAGCTGCATGGAATTTCAAAATATTAGACTTTCAGCTCATAATAAATATTTTAAACTAACTGTGGTCACAAGATAGTTTTATGATTTCATTTAGTTTCCTGTATATTTCAAGCATGTATATGCAAATATGTTGTGGGTTTGTTTTTTTTAAAATACAGTTGCTCTAATGATGATGTTGAATGAAAACCTGAATATTACTTCTGTAGGAATGATTTTGGAATCTGTTATTTTGACAACTTCCATTGTTTATTACTTATTTCTCTAGAAATTTCACATCACATTAATATTTTAGAATAAATGGATGAGAATTTCTACTTAAAAAGATATTTTCACCAGTATAAATGCTATAAGTGTGCCTGGGTTTAGATCACTATGTTAGGGAAAACAGCTTTATTTCAGTTAAATATATTTAGTTTGCCATCATTTGATCACATACCTTATATTCCACACTGCATATTGCTGTTTTGAAGTAATTTATAGAAGTTCATAAATACTTTATAAAAGCTTCAGCCCCTGATGACATCTTAGTTTAATAGAAACTATTTCAATAGAATTTAAAAATTTGAATAAGTGCTGTTTTATTTCTTGAAACTTTTTTTTATGTCTTTCTCTTACCTTCTCCATTTGGAGGTTCTTCTTCTGTGTGTCTTTATTTCATGGGAAGGATCTGGGCAGTCTCCTGCAAACCCTAAGTGCATATCTAACCTAGGCAGGGCATAGATGTTCTTTGTAGCTTTTGAAAACACACAAGTCTTACAGTGAATAATATAATTTTGTGATTTGCTTTAGGATGATTCTGTGTTAGATATCAAGAATGTAGGTTGTTCAAGTTCAGTGGTCTCAATTTCTATGCTATGGTCAGATTGATGGCTTAGATTTTTTGCCCCTTTGTTTCTTTTTGGTTTGCTTGTTTTATTCTGTTATTTGTTTGTTTTGTTTTTAAAGTCAGATACACACACTCAAAAAAAAAAAAAAGTTGGTCAGTGCCTTAGAAAAATTTCATTCTGGTCATAACATAATTGTAAGTATTCTTGAAAGTCACTATGTGTTGTTGTTTCTTGTTATTTCAGAAGGGTCGTAGGTGTTTAATCTAGTTGCAGTAACCTATGGTGAACAAAGCAGTAATATATGCAGCAGATATCTGTAGGAAAGACAGAAATATTTAACTAATCCTTCACATGAGTGTGGTAAAATAAATAAGGTAATTATTTTCAAAAAGAACAGCAAGTCTAATCACAATGTCCTTTGTTGCATTTCTAATATGTACAACAAGAGAAAGAATAAATGTTCCTTATATTTGATTGAATTTCTTTTAATCTTAATGGATAAAAGAATCAACTATCCAAATGATATGGTTTAGAATTTTGCCTGTTTAATTCAATGGCCACTGATGTTTCTACCTTGGTCTTAAAATCTCTTTTATTAATTCATGAGTAGCTTAAATATTTTCCTTAATATATGAACAATTAAAAAGAAGTCTGGAAATTATGAGTGTTTGCTCAACATGTTGCTTGAACTTCTCAGTTGAAGTCAGGTTTGTTTTAGTAAGAACTAAATATATGATGAATATTGGTAGGTAGGTTTAGGCTGCAAATGTCTGTAAGTATATGCATATATGTCCAAATGTAGCAATTACACTTAAAATGTTTCAGTAAAAATCCTGGTTTATGCAATTAATATTTAAATGTTATCATCTAGCCTTATTACCTTTTATTAGGATATGTAGCACAAGTCAGCAGAATCCATTTTGTAAGCTTTCAGCTTAGTGCTATACCAAGATGAAGAATATGTATGAGAACATAAGATTACTTTTAGTCACCATCTCCTTTTCTGAAACCACTCTATCGCATCTTTTCAAGTGTTAAAGGTTCTTGGCAGCTGAAATAAAAGGATTCACTGCTAAGGGGACCAGAGAAGATGACTGTCTTTTGCAGTACTTCTCTATCATGAAGATCTCTAATAAATTCAAAGATAAAAATCAGGCTAGCAGAGAAAAAAATGTATTCTTCCAAGTAGCATATTGTATTTTACAGGTACAAATTAAGATCTTTCATGCAATTCAATCTTTATGTGGCTCTTCAGTACAGCAATCTTTTCTTTTTCTTGTTTTGAAGAAGGTGTGAATCATAAATATGCCATTTTTAATTTAGCAGGTTGTGATCCTGTCAGTATATCTATACAACTTAGTAGCTGTTGACAAGAATCTGACCTCTCTGCAGTAACTCATTGAAATAGAGGCAATTTTTAGGCTGGCATCTGAAGGATGAAGTTTTGAAAGGGACAGCTAGGATTTTGGTATACACCATCCTCAAAATAAAAAGAACAATTCACTTCATTTTGATGTTTCTAATATAATAAATAACATGCTTCCATTAACTGCATGGGAGTGTGTGGAATTCAAAAAAAAAAAAAATTGCTTGATGACTTTTGGTCTAGCTGTCATGAAATTCATGTGTTGTCCAGTTTGCAGCTTTCAGAAATGGACACTAATGGCCATTCACATTGTCAGATGTGCCAGCAAGGATTTTCTTTCTGCCAGCAATGGCAGTGATGTTTGGACAGAATTTGAGGTAATTGTAGGCATGTATATAATTATGCAAGTAAGGCATATTTGTCTTATGCCACAGCAGAGTCAAGAAAGTGTTTAGCAAGTAGTAAGTGGAAGAAGGTCAGTGAGAGGGTTATCATTCTTGACATTGATGTGTTCTCTTTTGTACTGCATAACAGAAGCTGAGCTCTGAAGAGCACAGTGAAGCAATCCTTGTCCCTTTTTTGATTGCTTGGACTTGACATATAACATGTTTTTCCTTTATTACTGGCTGTTCACATACAACCTAGTTTAATATTGCATTTCAGTTTCTGAAGAACAGATTCTCTAGTTTGTCCCCAGATGCCAGAATTTGTTTGCTTTCTCTTAGCATTCATTAGATTTTTGGACTAGTTCTAACTAAACTAGTTTTCTAACTAGACTGGGCTTATTATGTAATGATTAGAACAACAGAGATTTGAGGATTCAGAACAGCATTTGAATCTGCTCTCAACTCTGCTTTTGGGAAAGTAATTTTGCTTCCTAATGTCAAATAAATCAAATAAAGTCAATTATGAGTGTTTTTCACATTGTATTTTATGACATTCTGGTAGAATATCTATAATTTTCATAATCAGACTAAAGAAGTACTATAAACACAATATTATAGAAAGTATAACCAGCCTGCACAAAAAGTTTTACCTAATTATTTGAATCTGTTAAAGATAAATGCATACTATAATAATACCATATCTAATAGTTACACAGAAAATTACTTGGAGATTTTCTTTTGATCATAGTCTATTTAAATTCTGTATCCTATTTAACAAATGGTAGAAAGAGCTTTTTACAAGCACATTATTATTATTGCTATACAGTCACTGATGTAACTTTCTGTAACTCAGCAAAATACATAGAAGTAACTTTATTCATACAGACCTAAGACTTGAGCACTGTTACTCTCAACACACAGGATGCTGAGTTCAACAAAAACACAAATTTCTTGGTGACAGGAACTGAACTTCAAATTTATGTTCACATAATTCGGCAAGTACATTACTATCCATAACCAATTTAATAACAATGCCTTTCTGATTCACTTAAGTTGTGTCTGAACACTGGATTCTCAAATTAGTGAACAACAGTCTGTATACAGTAGTTTGAATTACTGAGAGAGCGCATTACCCTTCACTTAAAGCTGAAGCAAATGGACAGTTTTTGTGGATGCAGATCACAGCTATTAGTACTTGTGCTCAAAGGAATTTTCCAGGCATCAATACATTTGCAGTACTGTGGAATACAGAGTGGTTGACCAAAAGAATGATACTAGTAAACTTGCAGCAGAACCAAACCATTGAAGTTAATGGTAATACGTTTGTGATTATTTGGAACATTACAGTTCCACACAGTGACTACACACAAAGTTCCTAGCAGCCACATGAAATCACCATAACATCATTTGAAAGTTCATTGTATTGGTAGAATATCAAAATCCGTACATTCTATGATAGAAATTGCTGAAAATCTTTAAAGTATGTGTAGATATTGTCCTAAATTATGCTTTCCAGTGCAAAAAAAAGCTACTTCAGGGAGGTCCTGTTTCTTGCAACTATTAAATAATTATGTGCTGATTTGAAAAATTTTAGTTAATAACTCTTGCATCATTTTTATGAAGACTACACTTCATACCTTGATATCTCTCAGTCATAATTAGAATGGCTTGTTGTTATCTTCATTCCTAAATAAAGTGCAATATAATAAGACTGGAGCACAGGATGTAGAAAGAACATCCAGGACTGTAGAATTTATTTTCAGGAAAAAAAAAGTGCAACTGGCTCAGAATCACAGTTTCTGGTGAAAGAATAAAACTTTTGAGAAGTCCATGTGCTCTATTAGGCAAAAATTATTTACTCTATTATTTAACTGCAAAAGATGGGAAGTGTGTGAAGTATGAATCACAAAATTCTTATGTGTGCATTTAATATTTGTAAGGCATTTAAATTAGAGTGATGAAAAGTAGATACTTAAAGGTTTAGGGCACAGAGTTAAAACTCTGTATCAAAATGTGTGAGCAACATTATTGGTAAGAAAACTGTATTTCCCTAGAAAGACTAGGGTCCCAGTAAATAATATCACATGTTGTTTCATGATGAACCATCTGGAAAAACAGACTCCAAAATGTTAGATACCAAAGTTAAATATCATGTAATTTCTGTAGTAAGCACTGTCTAGCTGCACTTAATATCCCTAAATGGGTTGGATTTCATGAAAGACAGTATGAATCAGTTGTTTGGTTGTTTTTTTCCTGCACAAGTGAACTGAAGTATGCACAGTATCACATTCAGAGAATTGTTATGTTTGTTTGATTTTTAAAGAATTTTTTCTAATAAATTCTAAAAATCTCTTCTCACACATTGTTAAAAATTTCCATTCTGTTCTGGCTTCTACATATCATATTGTAATAAAATAAAAAAACAATCCCAAAAACCAGCTACTTATTTATGTTTCAGCAGTAAGCTTCTCTAATTAATAAACAACTTCAAAATTAAGATTATACATTTTAAATTGATTTTCCTGGTTTTAACATTGTAAGGGAAGGGAGATTCTTTTGTCAGACCATGAACTTATGAACTAATTCTTCTGGTCTTTCTGTTTGCAAAGAAAATCTTAAAAGCAGAGAATTATTTAATATAGTCAACAGTTTCCCAGCTATCTTGTTATTTGAAGCATTTTAGCTTAAATGGAAGAGTTGATACTTGATTCTCAGTAGTAATGACTAACAAAATTCTCTAGCTAGGCACCCAAAGGAAAAAAAAAGTGATATGAACTTGACAAAAAGCAGAAGTTTGTACTTCAGGCTGCCAAATTTAGGGGAACACATTTGAGAAATTAGTAATCATGGAGAATTTTTGTGAAACTATTCTGTTTGCTAGCACCTGCCTTAAAAAAAATTAAGAACAGACTATCCAGTCACACTTACGCAAAGATTTAGTTTGGGGTTAAGAGTACTATATTTCAATTTCTGAACTTCTTTATGGTCAATGGAGTTGTTTAAACTTGAGAAGCCATTGATAAGGTCTGCTCATTTTTTGTTGACAAGAGAAAATATGCATAAAGTATATTACCTCTTTTTCTCTCCACTTCCTTCACAAGGATAAGAAAAAAATTTAAAAAAAAAACTTGCAAAAACAAGACAAAAACCCACAGGCTGCTTCAGAAACCAGAATTACAGTACTGGCTTAGGTATAATAAAACCATGTAGCAACGTGACATATTAATTGGTGCAGTCATAATATGTAATCTTTTTACTTCAGTCATGTTACTTGTATTCTGTAGAACAGTTCTGAAAACTTCTGTTTTAAGTAAAATTTCAGTTTAGTGTTGAAATGAATTATTCATTAATGTTGTCTTAAAAAACCACCCAATTCTGTGTAAAGAATCATTAGAGCAGAGAATATCAATGAAGAGTTGTTGTCCATTCATCTATGTTTTTTCAATCTTTGTGCTTACTTTCCTCAGCTGTAGGGCTTGCTGCCTGTCCAGAACCAATAATTCCTAGTAATGGGATCAAATCAGGAGATAGATATATGGTGAACGATGTTTTGTCATTTCAGTGTGAGCCAGGATACACATTACAGGTATTTCTTTCTTTCTTTTTCTCTTTGAATGATACACTGTGAAATAATTGAAATAAAATGTCAACAGGCCCACCCATAACCTATTCTAATGAAGAGTCTGTAGTGTGTACATAGAGGTGATTTAAGTAGAGTTTATGTGAGTACTCCCACACTATGAATGTGTGACATTTCTGGCCTCAAATAAATCTGGGCTTGCAAATCTTGTCTTAGATCAACATACCATTGAGCAGTAGACCATCAAAATGGACATGGAAATAATGGGGCTAAAATGTTTCATCTAGGAAATTATTATATATATATATATATTATATGCAATGTACTACTGTGATTTTCCTTTTTTGGCAGTGATTTCTCTTGGTGAAATTCTAAGCATAGTGGTAGAAATGCATCATGGGATTTCATATCCTGCTCAGGAATTGTAAAATTTCAAAAGCAAATTTTATTCTTGCTAAATCTCCTCTTCAAAATCTTTAAGTGAAAGAAATATTTTAAATTAAATTTTAAATTTAAATTTCAAATTAATTCAATGATTGGGTATGTTCTTTGTTCACACACTGGTTTAGTTTCCCATTGCAGACATGTGATTGAGCTGCTGTTTGTAAATGTCTCAGCACAATGTATATCTATGACTGAAAGCTTTTTGCTTCCCTCATTATTTTCTGTTATTCATTTACATATATTCCACCACTGGAACAATACATTGAAAACACCTGAGTTCAGAATCTTTCAGTTGCTAATAGGTCCCACTCAAGACAATGTAAAATCTGTATCAGAGAAAGCAAAGTATCACAACTTCTGCTCCAGACAAGGATAAAGTTGTTCCCCATAGGAGGATGGCCAATTCAATCTTCCTTCAGCATGTATAGGATTCTTCTTTGTTCTTATATTTCTCACCATTCTCCTAAAATTCTGACAGGATTCAGACTGAACATCTGAGCTCTAAGCTGGGTGTAGAAACACCTGCGCATGAAAAGTGTCTCTTGATAATCAGGAATATACTTACATTTTTAGTCATATATGACAGATAAAGGGTCAAATATTTAAACTAATCCCTGCTCTTTACATGTATAGCATGACATGAAACAGAAGCATTCCATATTCATAGCAAAAAAGATTCTGTTATAAAAATATCCTTCTAAGTAGAAAAGATTCAAGACTTGAGCACAATAAAGCCTGCTCTACCCATCATTGCTTATTTAATGGTTTGAGCATTGCTTAAAAGCCAGATGATGGCTCATACGTAAGATACTTACGTTTTTTTCTTTACAGCAAAATAAAAATTAATATTATTTTGAAAAGACCTACAGACATAAAACCTTTAACTTCTGGAGTTTTCAACTTTATTTTCTCTATTTCATCTTTCCCAAACAATATCCTTTGTGGGTAGCATGTCAGTAAGAAAAAGTGAGATTTGGTAACATTTTTATGATATGGATCCTTCATAAAGGACTATCTATCATGGAAACTTGCCTCCCAAATAGATTCTGACTTCCATTTCAAGACTTTTATTGTGCTATTAACAGTTTTCTATTTCTAAGTAGCATTAAACTAAGTATATGTTGACATGACATATTCCACGGATATATCTGCATTGCTGTAGCCAAGGTAAAGATATGGGAAGTGAAATTTGATCTTTAGAACTATTTACTTTTTAGAATGGAGTGCTGGCATGCTTATGGCCTAGATGAAGTATCACAGTTCAGGAATTATCACAAACCAGAGATTATTCCTCACAGGTAGTTTGCATTGAGACTTTGTTTTGCAGGTGAAATCAGAAGGAATAGGTTAATGAGGTGGATATACAAAACTCTGTGTCTTTGCCCTCAAGCCAACATACTTCCACTAGTACAATTGTAGCTTATATGTCCTTACAGGGCTTTTTTGTATGCATTGAGCTAAATTTAGCATTATCCATCCCTAGTCTCAGGACAGTCTGTTTCAGTGCAGAATCTATGTGGAATTCAACTTGAACTAAACCTAGTTACACAGCAATAACTATAATTCTATTTTCAGAGTTGTTGGGTTGAAAAAGGGTAATCTCTTTTTGTTGTTGTTGTTGTTGTTGTTGTTGTTTGAGAAACATTCCTAGTTTGAATATTTGTAGAAAAGTTGTGTGGATTTCTTTATGTATTTTTATTCAGTTCCACTCTATCATGAAAGGATCAGGATCTGGTGGTGGTGCTGGTAGGGCTGTCATATAATTGCTGTTCATATAATTGCCAAAGGGTGTTTAGTGCCTCATTGCTGTGATCCAGGTCACTGCTTCAGGGCCATTAAGACTGAAATACCCATAGGTAAACATCTGCTTGTTGGGCAATCTTATAACAGTGATCTGACAGAAAAAAAATAAAAACTAACCTTATACTAGTGGTTTCCTCAGGAGATTGAATAGGATATAATCCAGTTTATTTCATCTAGAAGCCAGCTATCTAATCTCAATCAGCTGTTTAGGCTGTCATTGTGACACTAGAGATAACAGCCAGATATAAATACCCTTCAAGGGCTCCTTCATACTAAGATTTTGTGTTAGGACAAGAACCTTGCTCTTAAAGAATCGTTCTTCTTCACTGACTAGGCTATCAAAAGGTTAACATAAGAATCTAACTTCAAGCTACTTAGATTTAGTGGGCTGTTTTCTACTTGTATTGCCCATCATATTACACACTCTTCTATCCTTACCTTTTTCAACTAGAGAACATTTGAATTTTGCATATGAAAAAAGTCAGTATTCCATTTTTAATTATGTGGATTAGAAATAGATAAACCCTCAAGATACAGCATCCGCAAATTTTATGTCTGTACTTAATATATTGCTGCTGAATTATTGAGGTGGAATGATAATAGAATATGAATACTTCCAAAGTGGTTGGAATAAGTATGGGAAACTTTTTGAACATACATTGTCAGCCCTGACTTAATGTTTTGGATCTGTTCTTACTTAGAAAATAATCAGAGATGTGAGTTCATAAATACAGTATTAGTATAAAAAAATCATGTATTTGTGAGATCTGCATGCAAAAAACCCTGTTAAAACTAGATTTCAATACTCCGTGTACATCACTATCACAAAACCATACAATTTCTTTTCTGTAAGCAGGTCTTATCTGTAGCCCTTAAATATGACTAACTTCACTTTTTTTATACTTACTGGGATTCTATCATGAAATACTTTCTTAAAATGTCATAGCATATTGTTTATTAACTGCATTTTTACCTCTATTTCCATACATATAAAAATTTGATACTATCTGTGGAATCTGACATATAAGAAAACTATTTTCATGAGCTTGTCTAAAGTGTAAAACTAAAGTCCTTCAATATCCAAATTCAATTAAAAAGTTTGAGTATTTTCAAAATATTAGTGAGAATTTCTATGCTGTATGGACTCTGCTGTAAGAAAGTGCATGCCCATCTATGTATAGTATGTTGCTCAGGAAGAACAAATAAAAGTGATTCCAAATTAAAAAGAATGATGAAAATAAGGTTCTATGTGGCACAGTATGTTTGCTATTTCAAAAAATACGGATCAGCATGAATTTGCAGAATACTTTTTTTCCCCCCCCCACTCTGGCTGTGAATTTATCCTCAGTCTTTATGGAACATATTCACAGCTAGCAATAACAATCAGGTGTGGATTAGTTTATAATTGAGACTTACCAGAAAAGTCATAGAGCTCAAACTACTACCTGGAGATACATAAGAAAGGTAATTGCTAGCTGTAGGATTAAGTGTCTCCCCACAGGAGGGAACTTTAAAAGACTGAAATCAGAGTGTGCTCTTGTTGGAAAGAGGCTTCAAGCCAGAAGAATCATTTAATTTTATTTTTCAAAAGATCTTTTATAGGCCATTTTATGTTTTGCCTTACTGTGGTAGTTAAATTACGGTTTCCCCCTTGACTCATATCAGAGACATGCAATAACAGAAGACTCGAAAGAGAGAATAAAATAAAACAGTGCAATCATAGAAGACTACAAAGAGGGAATAAAATAAAACAGTGAAAATTGCATTAAGTAAATTATTCAAAGCTAATCCATTTTGCAACTAACTAAGATGTCACAGTAAGTGCATGCATTTTTTTCTTTTATAAAGGTTACTTTTAAGAAAAAAGGGTTTTTTTGAATTGTTATCATTTTGTAGTGTTTTTATAAGAAAAAAAGTAATTTAATTTTTCATCATTTTAGTAAAAACTGATCCTTTCTTTTTTCTTCCAAGTAATTTTCTGGATATATTTCAGTTTGGCTTTCAGAAGCTGATTGCCTAAATATGCTCAACTAAATTATTAATTATACTAGTTTTATTCCATACAATCCTATATGAACTTTATTAAAGGTAGAATGTGTAAAAATTCCAATTGATGTGGAAGCAATTTCATTAAATGGATTTTCATTTACCTTTTTTTAATGAGAATATGATCACTACAAATTATGTTTAAATAAGTCTTCATACTATATTGATGAGATGTGCTACCTTAACAAATATTAGACTCTTAATACACTTGGTAAAAATAGACAAGAGATGTTAAGTGACTTGCACAATTTTGTATATCCAAATGACTAAAACAGGAATTAAATCTTGTTCTCAGTACAATGTCTCAATCTATGTACCAGTTACTTCCACTCTTGAGGGCTTTTTCATCTTTTGCATTCCAACAGCAGAACGCACAACCTGAGTTCCTCAGAGAGGAGAATTGACAAAAAAGACTTTTCTTGTGCTACTGTTCAGTTTCCAACGTGAACTGTTACTAGAGCAAACAAAGCTGGGAACATTTTGCAACTGGTCCTAGGCAGCCACACTGAAGTATGTGGGATTAGACTGCAGGTTACAGACATGTTGTATTTCACTTCCAGCTGCCACATGACTCTGCTTAGTTCTTGGGATTTTTCTTAAAAATAGGCCAAGTAAACTAAACACAGCAGCGATATAAAGAGACACTTGTACTTTTATAGCTGACTGCCAAGATGTTGCATGTATGCAATGGGTCATGTTGGGAGGTCCTGTGAGAGGTCAGTGCCTGCTGGTCATTTGTTGATGACTGTCTTGGCATGGTCCACATCTATACCATCTGCAGCAAGTAGATGTGGAACAAATTCCTCTCTGTGCTTGTACTACTCACTCAGAGCAATGGTTGATTCACTCCAGACTGCAGCCTAAAAATTAACCACTGTGCTTACACTGTGGATGGAACACACTAGAATTGAAATAGGGAGTGAACTAATTTGACCATATTAATGTATGTAGTTAGCTGCTTTTGTCTTATAACCATACTTTTATTTAGTTAAAAATGTGAAGAGGTTTTCAAGTTAGCAGAGGAAGGGTGTTTTAGAACATTTTTCCATTAGAAAAATAAGAACATAAAACCTGAAATATTTAAAAATAGCGTTTCAAAAATTCATTTAAGTAATTGCAATATAATTGGCTGATATAAGAAAAGACACTGATTAGATTATCCAGGAGGCCTTCTGTATCTCTGCCTTCCAGGAAAGTCCCATAATGAGTATCTGTAATCTAATATTTTGCCCTTTCCAAACAGGGCCGTTCTCATATTTCTTGTATGCCAGGAACTGTTCGACGCTGGAACTATCCATCTCCTCTCTGCATTGGTATGGATCCTTACTTGTTTTAACTGTTCTGACCATCAGTCAGAAGAAACTCCTGGCTTTGTCATGCCTGTTGTTCTTCAACTTAATTCTGTTTAGTTCAAAACATTTTTGAGTTTCCATTTGTATCTATGAAATACAGTAAAAAAAAAAGATTTCTTTTTCTTTAATATATAGTGTATATGCCATTTGAAAAATCACCGTGTAAGTGGGCAAAGGAGGAAACCCATATGTTAATCATTGCTTATCTTGTCCTGAATACTCTACTTTGAATCAGAATGAATCTTCTTCATTAGGGAGAGGATATTAACATGTTCCTTTTCCAAAATGCTCAGTGTGGGTAAACTTCTCAGGCACAAGGCAGGTAACACAGGGTTCCTAGGAGTTTTCCCAAAGAAGCAGGCAGTGGAGAGCAACTCTGAAGCCAAGTCTTCAGGGGTGGTGGAATGAAAAGGACTTTTAGGGATCCAGAAAAGGCTGGCTCTTTTCATCTGAGAAAGATGTTAAACAATGATAAGTTAACAAACAAAGCTAAAAAGAAAATTTTTTACCACATTAAGAGCTTACCCTAACAGATCTGAGCTTTCCCTGTGTAGAAAATAATCTTGTGAGGTATCGTTTCTTGGTTAGACAAAGTTTATGAGAGTCAAGGTTGTGCTGTCTTTTGATGTGCTTATTTGAAGAAAAGCAGGACTTTAGAGGTGAGAAACACAAGTCCATAATAATGTTCTGTCACTTCAGCTTTGAAATATATTCCTCAGTGAATGCTTTTAATTTTAATATTCAGTCAGCAAAAGCTGTTACTATGAGTTTCATATCTAAGAGAAATTTAAAAGATTGGGATAACATCGAGCAATATTAATGTGAAATAATTTCAAAGATTCCTTGTCAAATTGACCCTATATATTATTTTATATTGTCAACTTCTACTGAAGCAGTCACTTCTGATTAATATGAAAGCAGTGCAAATCCTTCAAATCAGTTTTAGACATGGAAAATTTATTCACACTGGTGTGTTTTGGGATTTGGGCAGGTTTGTTGTTTGTTTTCTTTTTGTGGTAATTTTCTGTTTCACCTTGTATATTAAGTATAGTTCCTATTTGCAAACAGTGCACTCATTGAATTATGAAATTGTGCTATCCTGGAAGCTACAGTACCCCTAAGAAAACAAACAAACCCTTAAAATATGACTCCCCCTTTCTCCCACCTCCAACCCATGAAGTGTTGATGTCTATAGAATGCAAACTAAAATCAGTTCTTTCCACTAAATAAGATGTTTAACATTAAAAGGAGGTAAAGACATTTGAGAAGTTTGAGAATGATTCCTCAGCTTTTTAGAGGAGTTCTTTTGATTTTGATTCAATTTTTTTCTGTCATCTAATCAGTAGATTATTTTAATTTTTCAGTACAATTATTAAAACAGACAGTATCACAGTATCACAATTATCAGTGTTATCAGATCATGATAACACAATATAATACCTGGCATGAAGACTCACAGACTTTAAAGTAATGATTCCTTAAATAATGAATATAGATGGCAATATTTTAATTTGATTTCTTGAAATTATTTTTTCTTCATATTACTGTCCTAGCAAAGGTGCAAACTCAGCCACTTCTTTGCAAGTTGCTTTACATATTTATAATGTAGCTTTATGCCATTTTAAATTATGTAAATGGGTTTTCAATTTCTTAAAAACATGAACTTGCTGAATAGCAGCATACTGATAGAAAGCAAAGTGTAATTCTGTTATGGAGATAGTCTATTCTAGTTCTGAATTGAAGCAAAACATGTGGTAAGGGGTTTTTTCTGTTTGCTTTTTTATATTCAAGTGTGATTTTAGCTATACAGATTGATAGATCTACATTACGGGTCAGTATCGTAAATCAGATTAATTCCAGATTTGTTCCTCTGATTATGAAGCATATGTGAGAATAGCACCAGACATTTCTAACCATAATTGTCAAGCTGAGACAGTGGGTTACCCAGTCTATGAGTGGAACTACACATTTGTAGTTAAATTACAGTGAACATATGGCATTAAGTAAACATTTTTCTCTAAATCAAATTATTTTTTTTGTTTCTCCTTCATGAGGAATGTTTTGACTGTGATAAAATTCACTCCTTGGGGGTCATGGGGATAAAATGAAAAATCCATTTTTAAATTAAGCATGTATCAAATATTAAGAAATAATATTAATAAAAATACAGTGACTTTCTTTTTATTTTTAATAGCTAAGTGTGGTGGAACACTGACAAACATGGGTGGTGTGATCCTAAGCCCAGGTTTTCCTGGAAATTACCCTAGTAACTTAGATTGCACATGGAAAATTTTATTGCCTATTGGATATGGTAAGTAAACTTACATTGGAAAATCAGTTATTTGTAACCATCAAATTAAAATATATATGAGTATTGTGATTTCTGGTATGCAGTAGATTGTAGATTTTATCCAGTGAATGTACTGTGAACCCCTTACATTTGCTATCTTTTGATACTAAATCATTGGCAATTTAAAAATACATCTTTGTCAAAACAACTTGTTATTAATTTGTTGTGTCTTGGAAACTTATTTCAAAGCAAATGAAATGCGTGGCATGAAGATATGTCAGATGAAATAAATAATGTAGCTTTTCAATTAATTAATGATATTTTGTTTAATGTCCTTTCATTGTCATCCAAGTGACATTTTAGCAGTATTTTTATGTTCTATAAAAATGAACAAAATCTAATTTTTAGCACTACGAATTTGGCTAAAAGCATTCTCAAATTGTATTCCAAATCCTAGATTGCATTTGCCAATTTTGAAACTTTCTAGGTTTACATTGAAACTATTGTCATACAGAAAAATATCTTCATAAATAGGTGAAAACTATGTTGAGAAGGTAATCATGGATAATAAAGATCATATAAGTTAATGTATAAAGCACAATCTTCTGTCATTATCAGAAATAAAAGATGGATAAGTTTTCTTGCTATGAAACTTTATGTCCCATATTGTGAATTTAATGCCAATGCTCAAATAAGAAAATTAATTTTAAAATCGCATTATTAAATTCACTACCTTTATCTCAGAAAAATAGTTTCTTTCCTGTGACCTCCATTTGCATTTATAAGAGGGATTTTTGTAGTGAGATGTACTACTTGCATAGTATTTTACTCCATTGATTTGTGTAAGTACTGACCTGCTATTTAGAATAAGGTCCTTTATCACTGTGTGCCTAGTAAATCTGATCCATCATAGTTATGGATGGCCTTAGTAACCTTAGGTATCCTGTTCCGAAGCAATGTCATCCTAATTATTCTTCATATTTCCCAGAGCTGTTCTTTTTTTTCAGCTTTTCCATGTAGAAAATGTTTCGTGAACTAATTGATCAAGAATGTCTTGTATCCTGTTATTATTCCTTTCATTTCTCCAAAAGTCTCTGGTAGTGGTAATCTTATAAATAGAAAAGATAATGGTTTTGTTTGGCAAGGGATTTAATGAGTACAAGGTGTTATTTGAGATCAATTACTGCCTTCAAAAATACTCCAAAGGGCATTTTTACCATAAAGTTTCTACAGGGATATTTTTCCCAAACTATGTATCAAATAATCCATAGATAATATCTTCATATCAGGTTTAAAAACTGTGATTGATGTGATCTTTCACAGAGTACTTTCACTAAAATTCTTAGATATTATTTTTATTAAAAGCATAAGCTTGTCTACTTAGGAGCTGTTTGTGTACAGACATTCTATTGTATCAAAATAATTGTGTGCTTCAAAAATGTCGAGCAATAAAATTGTGGAAGCTAAGTTTGTCCCAACATATAGTACTCTCTTCATTACATGAAAATACGTGGATCACATAAAAGAAGGCACTACTAAAATTCAAATATTTTAAAATAGAAAATTCATATTTTCAAGTGATTTTTGGTGATTTTGAAATTATTTCAGGTATCTGGTAGTTGATTAAAATTTCTAAAAGTTAGTAACTCTACTTGGAATTCTCATTATCCAGGGTATATTTGAGTGAGAGAGGCAGTGCTGTTGTGATTAGAGCAGGAAGTAATAGAATTATAGTTTGACCAGATAATGACTTATTTTCTGTAACTCTCAGGTGTATTCTGTGTAATTTTATGCAAGAAATTATTTAGTGTATAAAAATTTTACTTTGACATACCAAATTGACATTTGCAAATTGTATAAATTTGGAGTTAAGGTTTGAGTGACACACAGTGTGCATTCTCTAATTGAAATTAACACATTTGAAAAACTTTTAAGAAAAAAGTATGTTTGTGTTTAAAATTTGGCTATTTTAGGTAATTGAGTTTTTTTTTTTTTTAATTACTGGCAAATCTACTTTTTTACTTCTAAAACAGAAAGCCTTTTTATACTTAATGTGTACAACTAGACATAGAAATTTCTTCTCAGAAATTAAAGTAGAATGTTTCAGTGTTAAAGGTATTCCCCAGCTCATCAGAAAATGTATTAAAACAGTAGGCTACTTTTATTTAAATACCTAAAAAATGATTTGGAGTTTATATAAATATGTCAAATTTAATTACTTGCTTGTCATATTAGCAACTTAAATATAGTATGAAGTGGCTATTCACTCAAGTCGGACTACCCATATCAGACATACAATGACTGATATTAAGACTTTGATATGTTCTGGATGTACCTCTCTATTGACAGCATTAGATTAAGTTTTCTTATTCAACAGTTGAAATATTTGTTTTCATATCTCCAACTCTGCATAGGTCAGAGAAGATACTAGAGTTAAATATATTCTTATGAGTGTTCTATAAAAACCGGTTTATTTAGTATCTTATTTAGTTTTGCCTGGAAAACAAAACAAAACGAAACAAAACAACCAAACAACCTTTTTTATACAATTGATTCAGTCTCAAACCACAGAGGCAAAGAAATGAGCTATAAATAAGACTGAGTGAATTACCCTGGTGATTAATTTATAAGGCTCTTTCCTGGAGTGAAGAATATGTCTTTACTGCTAAGTAAGACTGTCAAGCAGAATTAAAGCATTAAATATTTCACACTGCTTTGTTGGCGCATTCAGTAAATCTGTTTTATTCCATTGCAACTGGTTCTTCAGAGTCTACCAGAGTAAGGTTATGTGCAAGTAGTGTATTTGCAAGTTACTTGATACTTCTTGGCTTCCACACCAGGGGTTGATCCTCCATTCCTCTTTTAATATTGTTCATACACATAATTTGAGAAGCCTGGATTCCAAGTCATTAGTACACATGAAAGTAGTGCCAGTACTTCAAAACAACTCTTCCCATGAGATTATGCTTATACTTCTGACTCTTAAGCATTTTTTGAATGCTGAAAGGTCTGGTTCAACCACCTGACCCCCAAAGAGAGTTTGTGGTAAATTCTCTGGAGTAAATCCCTGTCACCAGTCTGGAGTTCAGTGCATCTTACAGGGCTGTATACAGGGTGAAATGGCACTAAAGACAGACTGGCCCAACCTGAAGGGAAAAGGAGACAAATATAGGTGACTCATGTCAGGAAAAGCAGGGTAGAACAGATAGTTGGAACTAGGAAGGTAAACTTGTGCCTCTGAAAGGTCGTTCTATTAGTAGACTTTGTGGGTGCTGAGCTGGTCCTGAGCCTCTATGAGAGGCCTGGCCCAGCTACAGGGATGCTTTTGTGGCAGAGTCCTGAAAAAGCTGTGTCACAGCAGGATTTGTGATGTGCCCCTCCCTTGAGTGTTGCTGTTGACTGGTTTAGGAATCTGGCAAATACCTGGTGTTGACTCTGTGACTTCCTTTCATTGGTCCTTCCATGTGTGTTTATGATATTTATTGGTAACCAAAAATTTAGAAACTCCAACTCTTGTAATACTTAGCATCCATTTCCTTAACTTAAGCACCTCACTTTGAATAATGACTAAAATTTAAATAGTGCCTATAACAATTATTGTTATTTTTTATTTACATGCTGTAATATTAAGCAACATGAATGATAAAACCTCTATTTTTTTTTCTTTTTCAATGCTGCAGGTGCACACATTCAGTTTTTGAATTTCTCTACTGAAGCAAATCATGATTTCCTTGAAATTCAGAATGGGCCTCACCACACCAGTTCTATGATTGGCCAGTTTAGTGGAATGGAACTCCCATCGCCTTTGCTAAGTACTACTCATGAAACACTTGTCCATTTTTACAGTGATCACTCAGAAAACAGGCAAGGATTTAAGCTGACATACCAAGGTAAGGATGAGCTAGCACAATGATGCTTATGGTTAGAAAGGAAAAATAACATTTTAATTAGGTTTTATTATTTTAAATCTATGGATTCCTTAATTCATAGGCTGGAATTTTCAAAAATGAAATTGTGTTGTTGCAATATATGTTTTATTGATGTAAAAACCTGAAAACAAGGTGATGTCATTTTCCAAAGGTCATATACCTGATAGTCCTTTCCATACTCTGAAGGTGTACTGTTGCTGAAAAATACTCTAATATTCACTGGTTTGTTTTCCCATTTATAAAGTCTTGTTATAGTTAATGTATTGTATTTAATGGAACAGTTTTTAAAAATACAGTAAGGGTTATTTTAAATATTCAGGTGGAAAGTTTGTGATAATTTGTGAAAGTTTGGCTTGGAAACCAAAACGAAACCAAGACAAGTTTTACAATTCCTATGTTATGTTTTAACAGTCTAGACTTACATAAAAAATAGCAGGAAATTAAAAGACACCAGATAACACACATTCTCTATCTATTTCCAAATACATATAATGTTTGAAAATGTGAACTTTTTGTGGTCCTTTACTGTTATCTTTTTTCTTCATCTTCATTTTTTCCTTGTTAATTTCACATTAGTGACAATAAAACATCATTAATTTGTGCACATTTTTTAACTGTTACAATAGTCTTACTGGCAACAGTTGAGCCCCATGGCAAGATTTGTACAGTTTAAACCAGCGGTATTGGTGGTTGAATTCTCATCTAACTGCGGTGGGAAATTCATGCTGCCTTATTCTATGATCATAATTTAGGTAACTTGGTTGTGTGTTGTGGGTTAATACTCGTGGGCAGTTGAGCACTACACAGCTATCGGCTCACTTCTGTCTCACCCATAGTGGAATAGAAAAGGAATAGTAAAAATAAGAAAGCTAGGGGCCCAGCATAAAAAACCTTGTTTAATAAGTGAAGGATGAGAGTGAAAAGAGATAACAAAAACAAAAAAATGTGGTGCAAAGGCCTTCACTCACCACTGGCCATAGACAGACTGGTGCCCAGACAAAGATGGCTAAGGTCTCTAATCCCCCTCTCCTTTTGTTCTTGTACATGATTTTATATAATATGGAATATCTCTTTGTTTAGTTCAGATATCTGCCTGGTTATGTCCTGTCCCAACCTATTGTACAGTCCCAATCTATTCACTGGCAGAGCAGAGTGGGAAACAGAAATGCCCTTGCCGTTGTTCAGCAAAAGCCAGATCAGTATTGTTTTGGCCACAAATCTAAAACACATCACCATATGAGCTGTTGTGAAGGCAACAAATTATCATATCCAGGCCAAGCACAGTATTTGTTTGCATACATACACATATATATTGTTATAGTTAGATCATATCTATGAAGTCAATGGATAGAGAGGAAGATTCTGAACACCTGTATTAGGCTAAGGCTCATAAAGCATGCCCACAAAGAAGTCATATCTCTCTGTTGTCTGTGGAGTTTTGTTCTGCCACATAGTCTTAGAAGTAGGGAATACTCTTCCATCACACCCACCTAGTGTGAGTTTCATTCTGAGCAATCAAAGGTAATTGTGATTGGCAAGCTACAGAAATGACAAATAAATAAAATACAAAGCCGTGTAGTATGTTTTCTATCTAGTCGCCAGTATTCTTTGTTCTGGTTCTAATTAGTGTGTTTTTCCTTACTATAACAAGCCCTTCCTTAATGGCATCGAGTCTTTGTAATCTCAACTACATGTCAATAATTCCAGACTACAGCATTTTCTGTCCTGAAACTAATAGATAAATTTTATGTTATTTGTAGACTGTATAACGTATTCTTCAGAGGCAATGTTGTAGCTTCCTCAATAGGTGCATAGTTTATTACTCTTTTCTTCTATTCTTCCCTTTCTCACTTTTTCCAGTAGGACTACTTTTTCTAGTCAGAGAGTGTGATGAAGAGGACACCATACAATAGAAACTGCTTTTTTTGTTCATTCTAACCATCTCTTGTTAAAATCAGTTGCTTTTTACGTAAGTTGCTTGTTTTCTGTTT
>JAOXXN010000446.1:95900834-95928312 GCA_026770055.1 Myrmophylax atrothorax
TTTTATTGCTGAGCAGATGTCATATCATATGGAATATCCCTTTAGTTAGTTTGGGTCAGCTGTCCTGGCTATGCCCCCTCCCAATATCTTGGCTGGCCCCAGTCTGCTGGGGTGGATGGTGCACATGTTGGAGAGACAGTGATGTGCCAGCACTGCTCAGCAGTAGCCAAAACTCTGATGTGTTATCAACACCTTGCCAAGTACCAATACAAAACACAGCACTGTGAAGGCTGCTATGGGGAAAACGAACTCCATCTCAGCTAGACCAACACAAATATGCACGCAACTCAAGCACTTTGTATTTTGTAGTATTCTATTTTTAAACACCATGCTAAAGGGAAGAGCTAATATTATAGAACAGCAAGGTCAGAATTGCAGGTTTTTGTTTTTTACCTGTTGTATGTATGGCACCAAGAAGATAGTACTGTATAGTTTGTTTTGTTTTGTTTTTAATTCAAATTATAGATATCGGTTATTTTTGGTATTTAAAAATGGATGTGTGTTTTGTTTTGGAAAGCCAGGTGAGGCAGTCTCACTTTCTCAATACCTCAATTTTGTGTCTTTAGCCATATAAGTCTTGTCAAATGTTTAAGTGTACCTTTCACCCTAGAGGTTAAGTTATGTAATCAACAGCTAAGCTATACTGGGAGGGAGTTGGTAATTCCTTATGGTGCAGAAAAAGCCACCAAAGACTGCCAAGATGAACATTTTCAATTTGCCACATAACCCCGTGGCACAGCCAGCTTCCCAGACTGTTTTCCCATGTCCCTTAACTACTCAAGAACTGCTCTGCTTATAAGTCCCTGCGGTCTGTCTCCTATGAATGGCTTAGATTAGAAAGGACCTCTTGTCCAATAACTCAGCAATAAAAAGTGAATCTTGGCCATAGGAAAACTTAAAGCTATAGCTCAGTGTATTAGGGGATTTGGTAATTTCTGCTCTAGCACAAGAGGGATATGAAGCTATTTACAGGTTAGAAGGACATGAGTTTCAATTTTACTGAATTTTATGCTCTAGGATTAAGCTGGTTTTGTCTCAGTCCCGCATAGGAATATTCCATATTCCTTTTCATCCTTTGCATCACTATTTGTGCTGATTTGTATTAGACAGGTGCATTTTTTTCACATAAACAGTACTTCTTCGTTTTGGAAATTGTTCTGCTAGTAAAGTTCTGAAGTCCAGTAAGTGAATACAATAGAATATACAGAGGAAAGAAATCCTGAACAATCCTGCATTCATCTGTTTCTTATGTTCTGAACACATGATGATTTCTTCAAGAAAACTCTCTGACCTTTAAGCTGTTGATTTTTAATATTCACCCACCAAAAAAGTGTTCTTAATTACAAAGCAACATCATAAATTTCCTCAATTATGAGAGAAGGGCATGAGGCAACATCTGCAAAAGGCACATTTTCCCTTGTGATGAATAAATTAGTTTCAGGAATGAGAAAGCTAGGAGCAGTCTTTCTCTATTATTGATAACTTTTACCCGCTTTTGAAAAGGGTTTTTGTTGTGATTTTCTCAAACCTAGCAAATAAGCTATTTTCTTGTCCCTTTCTGTAACTTTTTGTCTCTGATGTCCTTTACAAGAAAAAATAGGTGATCCAAGAGAAAAGCAGTTGAAAGAAAAAGGCAGGAAAAATAATTTCTGTGAGCTATTTTATCCTTCCCCCCCTCCTCCCTCCAAGTTCCTAGTCCTGTCTCTTTTTCTTTTTTGCACACAATTTTTACCAGTTCCCATCTGGAGCATCACCACAGGTTTCTGAGATGCTCACAGTCAAAGAGTCTGCGTGGAGTATGATTGTCTTTCTTTCTTTCTGTTCTATGACATTTTTTTTTCCCAAAGGAAACTATCATTTTTCACTTCTCTGAATTGGTGACTTTCCTCTATGTTTTCATTGCATTTCCTTCCCTGACTCCATTTCTTTAAGATACTTGCAGCATATTTCTTCAGTTAATGAATAATAGCTCAACACTTTGTGACAATGTTCTGAGGATCACTGTAAACCAGTCTCAGGCTTTTCAAAATGTAATTTTGAATCTTATTCTTAGTTGACAGTCCTACATCCAAGATTCCAAAAACTTCATGTAATGGAGTAAATAAACAGAGGTCCATGCACCTTGTTGTGAAGAAAATACTTATAGTCCATTTCTTTGGAAATGATACCTGTGGGAACTTAGCTGAACGACCACCCATATAACAGCCATGTAGATTAACTCAGCTGTAAATTTCTCTGGAAGAATTGTACCATCACACTTTCTATTTAATGAAATCACCAGGCTTTAGTCTTGTCTGGACTGTATGTGTGTAACATACAGATTTTGTTTGCAGACTCCAGATCTGAATGACCACTAAATAACTGGTTTTATGAGTAATTTGATCAATGGTCATTTCCCTAGCTCCCTTAGAAGCTGAGGAAAAACAGGCAACAAAAGCCATTTATATCCTTGCTTTCTGTGCTGGTAATTTTTAGATATGCCAAGTTTACAAAAAACACTCCAGAGGTATTTGCTACAGTCTCATTTCCCATTCCAAATGACCTACACTTTGAACATACTTTTTTGTCATGATTAGTTGACTGTAGCTGTTTTCTAAAGCATGATTTATCCAGAGAGGTGATAGTTTTCCAGTGTTGAGAAGAATCACTGTGTCTTACCGTGAAAAGTCTGACAGAATTACTGATTTCTCCAGGATACTTGTAATTCATGACTTTGAAGACCAGCTTTTAATCCTCAAGTTGCTCTAGTAGACTTTTAACATTTTATCAAACATTCCAATGAAACCGACTCTGGATCAGTAAAAGCCATCTCTCTTTCTTAAAATAGTCCTGTAGCATATGGAATGATAATATGGGATAAAGCAGATTGTGGAATTGTGTCATGTCAGCTACTCTTCATCACTGACAAGATTTTTTACTGCATTTCTGACAGGAAATCCTTTGTTGCTAGTCAAGTTTCTGCTCAGGAGTAAGTCTGATGCATTGAACTAAGGGAAAATAGTTATTATTTGTCTGACAATATGTTTCTGCCCAATGTTCTTCTATGATAATTTGCTGGTTTACTTCTACTTTCTGCAAATTCATGAGTGAGATCACTTTTTGACTGAGTCATTTTCATCTTTTGAAGAATGTAGAAAGTCAAATTGTGTTTCATTTTAAGATAATGGAAAAGAATCACAGAATCAGAGAATCAGAGAATATGCTGAGTTGGAAGGGATGCACAATGGTCATTGAGTCCAGCTCCTAGCCCTGCACAGGACCATCCCTGATAGTCACACCATATGCCTGAGAGCATTGTCCAAATGCTTCTTGAACTCTATCAGGCTTAGTGCTGTGACCACTTCCCTGGGGAGCCTGTTTCAGTGCCCAGCCACCCTCTAGGTGAAGAACCTTTTTCTAATGTACAACCTAAACCTCTCTTGACACAATCTCAGGGCATTCCTTTGGGTTCTGTCACTGGGTCACTGGAGAAAAGAGATCAGTGCCTGCCCCTCCTCTTCCCCTTATGAGAAAGTTGTAGATTGCACTGAGGTGTCCCCTCCATCTTCTGTTCTTCAGGCTGAATAGACCAAGTGACCTCAGCTGTTCCTCATACGTCTTCCCCTCAAGGCCCTTCACCATCTTTATTGCTCTCCTTTGGACACTCTCCAAGAGCTTAATATCTTTCTTATGTTGCAGTGCCCAAAATTACACCCAATATTCAAGGTGAGGTCACCTTGGTGCAGAGCAGAGTGGGACAATCCCTTCCCTTGACCAGCTGGTGATGCTTTATCTGATGCCCCCTAGGACACAGTTGGCCCTCCTGGCTGCCAGGGCACTGCTGACTCATATTCCACTGCCTTCAATCAGCTCCCTTTTCATGATACTGTTTTCCAGCATCTCATTCCCCAGTCTGTATGAACATCCAGGGTTGCCCCATCCCAGGGACAGAATCCAGTGCTTTCCCTTGTTGAACTTCATATCGTTGGTGACTGCTCAGTCCTCCAGTTTTTCAGGGTCTCTCTGCAGGGGCTCCCTGCCTTCAGGGGAGTCAACAGCTCCTCCCAGTTTTAGGTCATCTTCAAACTTGCTTAGTATCCCTTTCAGTCCTGCATCCAAGTAATTCATGAAGATATTGAAGAGCACATGGCCTAAGATGGAGTCCTGCAGAACCCCACTAGGGACAAATCACCAGTCTGATGTCACCCCTTTCACTATTACCCTCTATGCTCAACCCATGAGCCAATTGCTCACCCACCACATGATGTGTTTATCCAGCTTTGTGCTGGACACTTTGTCCAGAAGGATCCTGTAAGAGACAGTACCAAAAGCTTTAGGAAATCCAGAAAGATGATGTCAACTGGCTCTTCTTGATCAACTAGGTGGGTTACCCTGTCATAAAAGGAAATCAGGCTTGATAAGCAGGACTTTCCTCTCATGAAGCCATGCTGGCTGTGACAGGTGTTCCTACATTAAGAGGTAATCCATAAATTAAAATTCTCCAAAGAATATTTATGACTTTATATGCCATTATCCCATTAGGCTTTCCCCCTCCTAGGATCTTCTGATATGAAAAATGGCTTTACCTCTTAGAGATACTGCATACTAGAGCCAGTGCTGTCAAAAGATAGCAGAAGGGATACATGACAGGGAAAATTATTTGCTTGCCATTTTTCCCCCAGCCCATATCTTGTTCCCTCTGCTTGATTGCCTCTTCTTATTTGCATGTTACATCCCTACTTTCTACAGGCTGATATTTTTCTATCTCACAGAACAAATTTTTTAGCTCTAACTGAACCTAAATTTCCCCTCCAAATTTAAAAAAGCCCACTAAGGGAAATAGTAATTTTAAAATATTTGTTTCTCGTATTATATGTGGGTTTTCCCCGTAAGATATTTTTGCTCCTGATCACTTTTTACTCTATGTTTTTCACCTTCCTTATAACTTTTAATTTATGGAAGCACTTGGGTACTGTGCCAGACAGTTTCCAGGAATGCATTTCTGTCAAGATATATTTGTGAACCTTACATGAAAAAAACATTGTTAAATTGCACATCTGTTATGAAACTGTGGGCAAAATGTATCAGATTTCAACATGAAACAGACATGAAAAAATCAGTCCTGCAGGAGAGACAAAATGTTAAAGAAAAAGAGTGACAAACAAAAGAACTTCTTAATCAAAACTAGTATTTAAGATATAAAATTTACAATGTTTTAACATAGTATACTCCTTACAATATGCAGAGATCATAAATGCCTGTGAATACCAAGTTAAGCTACAGTTTATTATGAGTTCCAAGTTTATTATGAGTACCTCAGGGAAAGCAGTGGCTGAGAAGGTCTTACTTGAATGACTTGGAACATTTTGTACCCAAAATGAACACTTGGCTAAAAACATTATTCTTTCAAATGATCTGATGTGCCTAGATGTTCTGATATGTGGTCATGTTCATGTAACGGGCTTCATTCTCAAAGCTGGATCATTTTTTTATTTAAGATCTCAAGTAGAATACAGTTTCCAAATAAAAAGTTTTACCAGGGCTTTTACCTCAGTTATTTTGATCACAACAGCATGAATCCCTTGACTGGAAAACCCTTTGGACTCTAACATATTTCTGGATGAATGTTTGACTATAATTAGTATTCTGTTTCCTAGTTCATTGTTTATAAAAGTGGTCATTTTACTGTGTGGACTATAGGGAACTTTAATGTTCCTTCCATTTAGAATATGGTCTTAACATGTTTTCATTTGGAAACTGAAGCTGAAGGATGCATTTCATGGATAGGAAGCACTTTATTTCATTGCTATTCTTGTTCTTTTTTGTGTCCTTTTTAGCACAATGTCCAGCAAATGAAATCCGTACAGAATCATCAGGAGTGATCCTCAGTCCAGGTTATCCAGGCACCTATCCCAACTCTCAGACATGTTCTTGGACTATAAAGGTTGAGCCAGGATATAATATCTCCATTTTTGTAGAAATGTTTCAAAGTGAAAAGCAATTTGATGAACTGGAAGTATTTGATGGTAAGAGAGATTTAAATTCCACTTAATGATAAAAGACCAAATGTTGGGTAGACTGGGCTTTGATTTCCATGTTTTGGTTACATAATGCAGTGATACATTTGAAACTTAAACAATAGTTCAGTATTTCTACGACTTTTGCCATAAATCTAAATCTGTTAGCCAATGAAATTTTTTATAGATGTATTCAAGAAAAAGAAGCTTTTAAATTTTCTTTGGTATTGTCAAAGGCGGAGTAGTAGCAGCTGCAGCATCCCTATGAAAGTCACACTATTTTCTGTTTCCTGAGAAATGTATGGAGGTGTCTGAAAGGAGACATTAATATGCTGCTCTGTAAGGGTTCATTTCTGGTGAGGAAATATTCTGGGGGTTTAATTCCATTTGTCCAAATTGATAAAATTATTTGAGTCTAAATACTGAGTCTGCTTTCTCCATAGCATAGCAAACCAATGCTATTCACTGTTTGAATATACCACTATATGAGTGTTTGACCATCTGTTTTGGGACAAAGAGTAGAGAAATCACAAAAACTCAATCTCTAGTGCTACTCATAGTATCACTTCTCAGAGCCCTACTTAATTCTTATTTTCTCCTGAATTCTGAACTGACTGCCACTTGTTCTGTTCTCATTGATTGATTAGGATAACTAGTCTCTGATTGTTCTTGAAGATATTTTTATTCATTTGGAAACTATTATAATATCTTCCCTCATTAACCAAGACTATATGATAACTATGATAGAAACAATTAATATTCACTATGGGAGTTTCATAGCATGAAAAATATGAAAAGGTCATATCTTTTGAGATATCTTGGTCTAAGTATTTTTTTTTAGTAGTAAGTTTTTGATGTCAAAAATTATCATTATTTTTCACTTTTTGGCAATAAAATTCTGAAAAAAACCCAAAATGTCATTAATTATTTTCGAAATGCCACTTAATTTCCATATTTTTTGGTCCATGCCAGGTTAGTGAGGGAAAGAGCCTCAAAAAAATCTATTAAGACTAGTTTTTCCTACACTCTTATTTTGTATTTAACATTAAGATGATATATAGCATACCTGGAACTTTTCTAGTGGTCTGATCACTTTATATTCATTTGAAAAAAATCTGTTCAAATTGCTTAATTTGCCAGATGTATATTTTTGTTTTCTTTCTTATGAATTTAAAATGTAATGGAACCACATTATCAATAATAGATCTGAGAGGAGAATTAGCATAGTTTCTATGTTTTTAAGCATTTTCATTTCATGGCATGAAATCATATTATAAATTCATCCCTACTGCAGCTCTATGGAAGTAATTTTTTCTACCACCTACTAGCAACCTTAAGTGAGAAAGATAATGGCATATTTATAACCTCTCAATTACAGTGCCATGTAGAGATTCCTGAGCTAGCTCTCAACAAGTTGATATTCTAATATGGCACATTGCAGTGCCTTGCAGAGATACTTGCTTGTGTCTCTGTGGCCACATTAGCAATGTGCTTTGCTGGACTAATTAGTTCTATGTCTCAGCATGATGTGGCTATACTGCTTCCATAGATGGCTATAACTCAGACTAGCTTGTTCAGAGCTAGCTTAGACATTTCCCTGTATTGCTGCACTTTGAAACAAAAATATATCATATTGTGGGACCTTGTGTGGTTCAAAACAGCATACATTTATCTAGGTTAGTAGGACTGCACTGATCTATCTAAACCAGATTAAGATACATCATCAAACTTTATGTAGAAACTGTATAAAGATTGGCAAGAAAATTTTGGGAAATAGGGTTTGCTAAAGCACACATCTCTGATTGCTTTACAAGGAAGCTTTGGAATGCAAAGCACAAAAGTGACTACACCTACCTGACTACACTGTAAATTATGATGCTTCAGCAGCTGGACAACGATCAGAATACTCATCCAGTCAGTAAGACCATCCTGGTCAGCTGGGACCAATAAGCTTGTTAGCCATTCCCACTTACCAGTCATACCCTAGGAAATCCCATCTGGATTCTAAACCAGAGAGGCCATAAGTGCACCATGAACATAATTATTAAAGCATTTTGAACTTGATAATACTACATTCAGGCTACTCATATTAAATAGCATTCACTTTATAAGTCATTTTATTTGAGAATTTTGAAAGAACATCAACATTCAGAACTGTAACAAGTATATTAAACAGATTTTACAAAACCCAAAGTGAAGAACAGAATAACTGACTGAAGTGTCATGTTCCAAATAATTTTTTTCAAGCAAAAATAAGAATTGACCTTAGCATTCCTTATAATTTATCCTACACTGTAATTTTCAAACGCTAACTCCCTAATATGATAAGCAAACAAATCACCAATCATTTTGATCAGAGCATGCTGGGCAACCTATGAGTAAGGGTATGGTTTTTTGTTATCATTTTATATATGTGTCTATTATTTAGAATATATTTAGTAATACTTATTTAGTTGTAGTATTGAAATTATGGTGACTGAACTTCAGTTCCTAAGAACTGGGAGTTGGTCTTGATATTTAAGGTTTGTTGTGGGTCTATAGCCTCCCTTTTGGACCTGAGATGTCCCAGTCAGAAAATACACTTATTTTCTTTATTGGACTGGAGGGGAAGAAGGCTGACAGCAATTGTATTCAATTTTTGGGTGTCCTTTGATTCAGGTTTATTTTTGTATTTTCATGCTACATAAGAGGAGCTGATTAAGCTGCAGCTGCTCAAACTCAGCAAAAAATTAATGAAGCAGTGCTTTATTTGTAATAGCAACTGTGACCAAGATAATGTTGGTTGAACATGGCTCTCCTAAATGTGAAAAAACATTGAGCAAAATACTTAGCGAACATATAAAGGGGAGAGGTTCAGCTGGAGAAATTGTAACCTTTGTATGGAGCAAAAAAATGCCATTTCATGTTTTAGAAAGCTTTTGGTTAGAGATTTGATTGATATGGATTTGGTTTTCTTCTCTTGCATGTATGTTGCTCTATTCTATAATTAGCCCCCACATATTATTTGTGCTTCTAGGGTTTAATTGTGGTGAAAATAGCAGTCTAGTGCCAGGGCACATTTTTTCAACATCCTGTATTCACCATAACTGTGTATCTTTTCCCTCTAAAATGAAACTATAATAAACACACTGATTAACAGAACTGAGCCCCCAAGCAGTATGTAAATTCAGAACACTTGTACATGTGTGTATTCTACTGTGATGATCTTATATGTGATAGAGCATTTTTTAGCTCTGAGTTTACTATGTAATATGGTGGTATTTAAATAATAGATGTATGATGTTAATATATATATTTGCTTGTCTCACTTTAAAAGAAAACTAAGATGTCTATCTGGACTAGGAAAGGGGCCTTCTTCCCTAAAACCACCACAACCTTTGAAATTAAGAGACTTTAATCAGAAAATGTGTAGAGAAGGATAACAGTTCTTAAGTGTGTGTGTGTATATATATATATATATATATCCAAAAAAAACAAAACAGAACAAACAGAACAAACAGCACCACTATAACCAAAATTTACAAACTAAATAAGTCCTCTCTCTCTCCCCTTTAAGTCACTCCCAGGCTCTGGCAAGACTAGTTCCAAAAAACTGATGTGGAAAATGGCAGTGACAAGGGATGGGATGGAACCTTTCCCATGGGCAGTGTAGAGACTCTGTCTCCAAAAGCATTGTGGGGGTGGAGGGTTAGCAACTCCTCTGCCATGTCATCAGCCCTCAGGGAGCCTGTAGCATATCCAGGCAGTAGCAACTGCTCTCTCTCTGTGTGCCTCTGGAAAACAGCCCAGGGCATGTGGGGTTGGGGGGCTGAGCCAAGAGAGCTCCCTCAAAGCACTTGCACCAGCCCAGCAAACGTGGCTGGCACCCACACAGCAGCTGGAGCAGAGAAAATGTGGCCAGCAGCAGGAAGAAACCTCTCCCCCTTCCCCCTTCTCCTTCTCCCAGCTATCAAGTCAGAATGCAGAGCTATCAACCACCACTTTGCCCTGGCTCTTCAGCTCCCAAAAACTCTGTGTTGGTAAGGGAGAGAAAAATTTCCTGAAAGATTTTGCAACTATAACATTGCTACTGCTCACTGGTTAGATAAGAGCTTAAATAAATAATTGATGTAAAAGGACAAGGAGTAGAAATACAATCTCATTCAGTGTAATTATGTCAAGTAGAAATGAATATTCTTTTTTAGGAAATCCACTAATTTTTTGAGTGTTTGTGGTACAATCACTCATTGGTTTATATTTCCATTTGTTTATACCAATATTTTTATTGTGCCCTGTAGTGAAAATCTAAAACTAGAACAGTTTTAATAGAGTTCTGTTAATTATTTCTGTGACAATGTGTCAGTTTATTTCCTATTCTATTGTGTTCACATTCACTTAAACTCATAATACTTTAAAACTTCAATAGTTTCTTTATTCATCTTTGAAGGATCTTCTGGGCAAAGTCCTTTACTGGTTGCTTTAAGTGGGAATCATACTGGACAACTGAATTTCACAAGCAAAATGAATCAGCTGTATCTTCGCTGGTCAACAGATCATGCAACCAGCAAGAAAGGATTTAAGATCCGATACTCAGGTGACTATTAATGGTTTCCATTAAACTATACTTTCTGATTACATATACTGTTGTCCAGCTGGATTTAAACCCATGATAACTATGTAGCATTAAATTAGGACTTGTAATATAATGTATGTTTCTCTGAAGATAATTTATTATAATGTACATTTTAAGGATGTGAAATTATACTATTGTAAGTTTAAGGTAAGCACAGATCTTAGTCTCTCCATTTTTTTCCAGTGTGGTAAAGATCTCTAATTATAATGAGAGACTCCAAATATATAGAGGTACTTCTCCAATTATTACTTCTCTCTGCACCTGCTCTCTTGTGTTATTAGACAGGTGTACTCAGAAGTGAGAGTTTTTGATCCTGAAATGCTATGCAGTGCTTCACCTGCAATTCAGTACACAATTACTAGGTTTAAATTTTCATAGTGTTGCAGTTCACAACTCTTATTACTGTGTTTTTCTTCATGTACAAATAAATGAAAAATTGGGTGGGAAAAAAAATCCCTCATTCTTCAACAGGCTGTATGTGAATCTGGTATTGTGGTGACATGAAAACGTGTAAATAGTATGTCTAAATAGTGTCAAAATTATTTGCCTTATTAATTAAAAAAAGAAAAAACATATATTGCAATCTGGATTATACTTTATGTGTGGATATATTGACCATTACTGAGTTTGCAACCTGTTTAAGATGTTTCCACACATACATCTACAGGCACATTGCTACTAAAGGACTTGGCTTAGGGATAATTTACATGATGTAAATAGTGTGTGAAAGAGAGAAAGGTGATAATTGCTGTCATTAATATTTGCTTTTTTGGTGTTTGTACTTGATTAGCAATGTGTTAATTTTGGTGGCTAATAATTGTCAATATAAATTACATAGAAAAAGGAATACAAAGAAAGTTTTAGCAGAACATTTTGTCAAGCACCAGGTGTCTCCCATTTATTCATGCTAAAGCTCACTCCATTTCTGTACTATCCACCCACTGCCTGTCTAACTTCTGCCAAGTTTATCTTGTTACTGAAAAAGAATCAGAGAATAATAATCATTGTTTGGGGGATTTAAGAACTACAAGTAGGACTGTGAGAAGTCAGGGAAAAAAACCAGTAAGGAAAAGCATTATCTCCATCTTGCAAGAAGCCTTTGAAATATTACTACAGAGAAACTGAAACTGAGGTATGGAAAGTTGTTTTCAAGCATACTGGAGATTCATTTAATTTCTCATAGTGAAAAAACAATTGCAGGACTTAATAGATGGATTGAGAGTGTGCAAGAGGGAACAAGGAGAATCATAGCCCTCAGGCATGTGGCAATGACGAGAGTGGGCCTTCAGTCATAAATTCAAAGTGAGGAAGCCATATCAGGGTTACAAGAATAGTCTTCATGTAAAGGATTTGTTTTGTAATATGAAATTTTTAAAGAGACTAACTTTTGAGGGATTTGGGGATATTATTTTATACCTTTACATGTATGCAAAACATGTTTTGCAGTAGTGAAGAAGTGGTCTGTCTAATTGCTAGGCTCAATTCATCAGTTACTATGGCATTAACTGCAACTAATAATAAAATTGGGAGACTAGAGACAGATATGCAATCCTTATGGCTATGTTTTGGGAACAAACAACAGTTTAGCTTTTTTTGCTTCAGTAGCAGTCAGTGCCTGCATTTTTCTCTAAACTTCTGTACATTTTGCATGAGATTCAATGGAAATAATCAGCATGAAAGAAGAGTAACAGTGAGCGGCAGCATAAACAATTGGATTTGAATCTTAATGAGGGAGAGCAACATCATGAAAGTAGGAAAAATACAAGATTCCAGAAAGGCTATTGATACTGTGGCAGCTGTGACTGAGCCAGCAGGCTTCCTCATAATGAAGAACGTATTGAAATGAATTACTGCCCTCCCATAACCCTTCTCTTCTTCTCCAGCTATACTAGTGCACAAAATTTTGTAAATTGTAGTTTTGTCACAAGTAGATCTCATTTGAGATACAATTTTATTCACTGTTCAAAAGTGTTAGAAGCTTTCAGAGGAATGTTTAATATTTTCTTTCGCATACTACCTTAGTTGTGTAAGCTGTTTGTCTAGCATTAATAATGTGATTTCTATCTTGTGGTTTAAGTTTTTTCACTAAATCTCAGCAGAAAAAAGCCATACATTACAGTGGAGGGATATGCTTTTAAGGACTTTGACATATTATAGAGGCACTAGCGTGATTTTAGTCTAAATAATACATTTCCTAACTGCACTAACATCTAGATATTAAATTACCTCTTTCTTAATCTATGGAGTATCTGTATATCATAGTTGAAGCTAGGAGGGGAAGCATCAGTTAAATTTTCTTGCCGCTCTAGGAAAGTAATCCTTTTTTTTTTTCTTTGAAAGGCCTATAGTATGGTAAAATCAGTAAAATAGAGGTAAAAAAATATATAAGGAAAAGGTCTTGTTTGCTGAAATTCTTTTTTTTAATGCTTTTGTAGTGCATGAATTTGACTTTCTGATGCAACGGGGTTCAACCCAAACTGTGCAATTTATTACAAATAAGGAAGATCTGGGACTGCACAAAGTGGAACTGGCTGAGCCCAGGCTAGGAAATCCACTCTGTAAGGGATGAAAGTTGGAAACTGCTTTGAAAGAGAACCCAGGCAAGCTAGAATAAAAGCATAACAAAGAAGAGGTAGATGATTCTTTCTTTTTTAAGTAGCCATAGAGAGAATGAAAGTGCACCACAGTACCTGGTATACTCACTGGAGGCAAGACTTGGGAAGCAGAGAGGTACTTCATTTGCTACTTTTCAAGTTGACATTTTCTCTATAACATTTACAGGTTTTTGTTTAACTTTTGGCTAGTCATTCAAAGGTAAATAAGGCAAGCAGTTATTTAACAGATTTGCAATTTCCTGCCAATAGAACTATAGACATATGTATTACAAAGCCTGCCCCCTATACCTCCCCCCCCTCATAGGTCTCTATTTTATCTTATGCATTGGTTTTGAGTGACCAGGTTTTTGTAGCAGATGGGCTGCAAGTGTGGCTTCTGTGAGAAGCTGCCAGAAGTTTCCCTTGTGTCTAATGGAGTCAAGTCTGGCTAGTTCCACTGGCCGCAACCAAGCCCATCAGCCATGGTGCTGGTGCCTCTGCAGTAACGTACCTTAGAAGAGAAAAAACAACCTCAGCAGCAGTCAGAAGGAAGGAGTGTGAATATGTGAGAGTGATGACTCTGCAGACACCAAGGTCAGTGAACAGTGAGGGGTAGGAGGTGCTCCAGGTGCCAGAGCAGGGATTCCCTTGCAGCCTGTAATGAAGACACTCGTAAGGACAGGCTGACCCCTGCAGCCCATGGAGGTCCATGGTAGAACATATATCCACCTGCAGCCCATGGAGGACCCCATGCTGGAGCAAGTGGATGCCTGAAGGAGGCTGTGACCCCATTAGAAACATGTGGTGCAGAAGACTCCTGTCAGGACCTGTGGACTCATGGAGAGAAAAGCCCATGCTGGAGCAGATCTATCAGCAGAACTTGTGAACCCGTGGGGGACTTGAACTGGACCAGTCTGTTCCTGAAGGACTGCACCCTGTGGAAGGGGCCCACACCAGAGCAGATTGTAAAGAACTGAAGCCTGTTTGAAGGACTCACATTGGAGAAGTTCATGGAGGATTGTGTCCTATGGGAGGGACCCCGAGGTGGAGCAGGGCAAGAGTGTGAAGAGTACTCCCCCAAAGGAAAAGGAGCAACAGAAAAGTTGTGTGATGCACTGACTTCCATGCCCATTCCCTTTCACCTGTGCCTGAGAATCAGGAGCGAAGTCGAGCCCCATATTGCTCTTTAACCCCAGCAGGCCACTAAGACTCACTGAGCTGCTTGCTCACTTCTCCCACAGCAGGAAGAAGGATGGGGTAGAGATTCAAAAGAGTAAAAATGAGAAAACTTGTGAGATAAGATAAACAGATAAAAGTTTAAAATAAAACCTGCACATGCCATCAAATCAGAGTAAGGAATTCATTCAGCACTTTGCATTGACAGATGTTCAGCCTCTACAGGAAAACAAGGCTCTATCATGCTTAGTGGGTACTTGGGATGACCAACACCATAACACCAAACATCCCTCCTTCCTTCTTCTTCCCCCAGCTTAATATGATGCTATATGTTATGGACTCTCCCTTTGGTCAGTTTTGGTCAGCTGTCCCTTCCCAAATCCTTGTGCACCCTCAGCCTCCTTGCTGGTGAGGTGGTGAAGCGGAAAAGGCCTTGACTCTGTGTAAGCACTGGTCAGCAATAACGTCCCTGTATTATCAACACTGTTTTCAGCACAAATCCAAAACACAGCTCCATATTGGTGACTATGAAGAAAATTATTCCAGGCAAACCAGCATACCTGGGGAAAAGTGGAGGAGGGTGCAGGCAAGGGAGAGACTTTTTAAGATTTAGTTTTCTTTTGCATTATCCTTCTTTGGTTTGATTGGTAATAAATTAAATTAATTTCCCTAAGTCGTGTCTGTTTTGCTTATGAGAGTAACTGCTGAATGATCTCTTTCTGTCTCTCTCTCAAGCCACAAGACTTCCTTTATATTTTTCTCTCCCCTGTCCAGCTGAGAAGGGAAGTGATTGAGAAGCTTTGGTGGACACCTGGCATCAGGGTTAACCCAATGTAACACATCTGTATTGTATTCTTTTATCCTCATATGTTTTTGTGAGAAGCTTAATTCTTCACCATTCATTTCATATTATTTCTAAGCTTTGTACCTGTGAAACAACTGTTCCTACTCTCTCCATACCAAAGGCTATTGACTGGTTTGTCTTTACTTTATCCTGTAGCTGGATAGAAGTGGCAAGCGAACTGTACAGAGAACTTCAGCAGACCCTGCAAAGTTTTTTGTTCTCTGATTCCTAAACTTTTAAATGGTGATTTGCTGTAGTAAATACATCAGGAAGGTCACAATGGAGGTTTATACAGTAATTTGAAAAAAGACAAATATGTGGGATCATTTATAAATGTTGAAACATTGGTAAGAGCATCTCCTATAAATAGGAGGTCATTTAGTCAGGTATTTAGTTTTTGAAGGGGCAGACACTCAAAATTCTATCACTAAAAAGTGAATAGGCCTTTGAAAATTTACCTTGTGTGTTCATACTATTTATCTGTTAGATTTAAAGTTAAATGCAAATGAAAAAGAACAACTACCCAATCCTTTCTTGTTGCTTGGTTGAGTGTTGTTCTTTATTTTGATCCTGTACATTATAAAAGGGAAAAGTAACATTGAATGGATGGTCCATTTGTTAAGGAAATGGTTGGTAGTCAGAAGGGGTATGTTTAGTTTTCTTGTGTGACCTTATCTAATTACTTAAACCAATGCCCAGTTTCTTATCTATAAAGTAGAGTGGCTAAAGTGAGAATGATACTAATGCCTACTACATTGGATATTTAAAGAATAGCAACATAAAGACATAATATTCCATGGTATTACAATGAAGACAAGTGTCCAAAAGGGTAAGTTAGAAGGAAGCAGTGTTCTAAGCTGTGACTTTTTATCTGTCAACATAAAATCTAGCATGTAAGCTATACAAAGGCGTTGTGGGATTTGAAGAAAAGTTTTTCATATATTTATAATTTGAAGCACAGTACTATTTCTGTGAATACTTATAAATATCTTCTTCATATTAGTTTTTTACTATTTATTGAATATACTACTGGGAAATTAAGTCCTTTGCTAAAATAAACTCTTAGAGAAAATGTCATATTATTCAGTGTAGAGACTAGGACCCACAAAATCATCTGGAGGTTTTGGACATCCAATTTAAAAGAATTTTAATTTTTAATTGGAAGTTATTTAATTGACCTTCTCTTAGACAGAGGATCTCAAACAACAAAGGAACCCCTCAGCAGAAATGTTTAAATGTTCCAGCTATTAAGAGAATATGCTTTTTTAAAAGAAGAGTGTTATCCTGCAAATGCAAAATCAGTGTTCATCTGTGTTGCTGTCCACACATCCACTGACTAGTGATAGATGATTTAGCTAGGCAGTTATTACCCTGTTGATATTCATTTGTAAGTTAAAAATGGATGTTTCAATTATAAGTGAGCCGAAAATGTGTGTTGTCTTGAAAAATACACTGAACCTTAAGAGGCCTTGAAGTAATGTGGATGCTATATTGTTTGGAAAAGTAAATTAAATCTATCATTGTAAAGCTACTTCAGTCACTGGAATGGTCATAGAAGTTTATCACATTTTGTGATAAAACACTGTCATTCCTAGAAGAGAGCACTCCTGTGTCATTACACCTATTTCAGCTAAGCTTCATGATATTCCAGGGCAGATACCCCTCTCAGAAACTGGCTGAGAGAAAAACAGTATTTTATCCCAGTGGTCCTTTGCACAAGGCTGCAATATTTTATGGGATCACTGTATGGATTTTTGCTTAAGCTCAGAATTTTCGCTAAGCTGACACTGGCTTTAGTTTTTCATCTCACATTATTCAAGCATTTGCTTACATTTCAGGTCTTCAGACACTTATTTATTGTCTTGCATATGGTTCTTCTGTTAATATGTCAGTTCCTGATACTAGAAGACATTGTGTGTGCTTAATTCTCATCTCCAAAGGGAGTTCAGTTTAAATAATAGACTAAAAATTACTGAACTATAGATTGAGAAGGGAATTGTATGGAGTCTTATCAATATTCCTTCACTGTATCAACAAGTGTTTTTTTCAGAGGTGTAAAGTGAAAATCCATCTTCAAAATTTCAGATAATTTGCTTTGAATGTGTTTCTTCTTTTCATGCTAGCTGTGGCTTTGACATAATACATTGGTTTGAGTATCTGCCTTTTCAATATGTATTCGACTGCTTTTGCAGCACAAAAACCTGTAAGTTTTAGTAGGGCTTTTACATGGATGAGGACTACTGGCACTGCTTGCCTATAACCTTGTTGCTGGTTTCTGACATACTACCAATCTACTGCCACTACTTTAAAATGTCATTATTAAACATTTTTATAAGAGTGAGAGGTGAATCTAATCTATGTTAAATAACTGTTTTAAACAGAGATTATCCAAATATATATGATTTATATAACAAAATTCATGTTATTATGGGTTTCAGAGATACTATTAACTGCCATGAAATTGTCAAGTTTGGTGCTCCATGAGCACAGCCCCTCTCTGATATGTGAGATCTTTTCTGTACTGTTCCATGTTGAACTATTCATTGTACTTCAAGGAATTTACCTTGCTTTATATAATCCCATTCCCCACACCTTGTTTATTCCAAACCATAATGACCAATTCTGGTCATAATACCTCTGCCAAGCCAGTCTAGCTGTGCTCTCCAACCTTTCTGTCTGACCTCCACCCTTTTCCCACCCCTCCCCACACATCACAGTCTACTTTTAGTTGTTCACTGGTAGACAGGTTAAGATTGTTCTTTATCCAGCTTTCATCACTCTTTCTTTCCCTTCTAGCTTCCTGTGTTAATTTCCCTTGCTTCCTCATTACATTGTCTTCCCTAATTTGTTACCCTCCTCCTTCCTTGCTTCTGTCTCTGATGTTCTCTGTCTCCCTCTAGTCAATAATAATTTTATAACTTTTTTTATAGTTTCTTTCCTGGAATCATATATATATTTTACTTGCATCACATTTTATTCTGAACACAGTCTCTGATACATCCAGCCTTTCGGTGCCACTTCTAAGAGCTAATGAAGTCCTTCTCTTCCTCTTGTTTTCATCACTGAGTCTGCCTCCAATCCCTCTCTTTCTGTTCTCATCTCATTGCACACTCTATTGTTGTTTCCCATGGCTTTTAAACCCAATACCTTTCTGTTAAATATTCTTTCTCTTTTCTCCACTCTTTTTTTCTCAACTTACAGCCTCCCTTCCCTGTCAAACACATCTCATAGTTTTATATTCACACTTGAACCTCTGTGTTTAACTTTCACAATATCAGATGGTCACAAAGCATTATCAAGACATCTCGATTCCCAGATCTCCTCTTCCCTATTTCTTCTGACTCTATGCAGCTGCTACCATTCACTCACCTTGGGCTGTCAGGAAAAGTAAGCATTAGTAACAGTAGGTGGAAATGATGGTTGTAAGCAGCAGATATTCAGGAGTCATCAAGGTAACTGGGAAAGGAGGGTATAGTTTTCTGTAGGAGATTTACAATGATAACCTTTAGGAATTAAGTATTGGCAAAGTTATGTTGAAGTAAATTCTGAGTCGTATTGGTGTTTTTGTGTTCCTCTCATTTTCTCATATCAATTTCTTCTTAGTTCAAAAGTTTTTTTGCTTGATTTTTTAGCTGAACACCACTTAGTTCACTGGAGAGCTTAAACTATGCCTTTGGGCTCAGGGCTTTGTTAATTGTTAAAGCATAAGCAACAATGATGACAGATAGCTTTCCACTTTGGCTGTCAAGGAAATCTTCAGTATTTTGACATCATACTATGTAATTTGGCAGCCTGAATAGCCCATATTCCATGTCATTTTAATGATTATCTCTCTGGAATTTCATGTAGATGTATTGTTGAAAATAACTACAGCTAAAAGAAAGACAATCAGAACACAAGTACAACTTCCTATGCTAAAAATATTGTTATGTGTAAAAACCCCTACACTTTTATGTATAGCCAATAATTTACTGTTAGTATAACTGAAAAGTTAGCAGTTTAACAGAAGAATTACTAGTCCAGATCAAATGAAAGAAAAAAAATAGAAGGAATGAAAGCTACTATACAGAAAAACAGTATGGCTAGAATTGTTATTCTGTATTACTGGGTTACAGGCAAATATTTGCTGTCTAGAATTACATTACTGAGGAAACTAACTTGGACTTTTTTCTGAATGGCCTGCTATATTTATGACTCACCTGCTAATCTTAGGATCTCCTAGGATATTTAAACCTAAATAGTGTATAAGGCATTACTGTAGTTGATTTTAGTGGTCTTAACCTGCTTGTTTTTCAGTAACAATATTGTTCTTTCTTCAGTAGGTTGTAAGGAATGTTAAAGCCATCTTCATTGTGTTTCTTTAAATGTCAAATCCCCTATTAAAGAATAATTTGATAATTAATGTAATTTTGTTCAGCATGAAAGTGAATGTCTCCATGTTTGTAAGAGATGCAGAACATGACCCCAAACGATTTTTTTACTGGACCATCCTGTAGTTTTAATTTTTCCTTTTTGATTTAGAGGGGGGTTTTTTCAAATAATCCCCAAGTGAAAGAATGTATAGAAACAACATTTCAAGTAGAAGTAATGCTGCTTAATTGAGAGCTCTATAATATAATCTCAACCGATGAGAACATTTTTCATCACCTTTAATATATGACTTAGTTTTCCTGCTTATGTTGGGTGGCATTTCTTAGAAATATTGACTTTGATACACTGCAAATAAATCTAGATATTTAAAGGAAGCACTTCAGTTAGGAATATAACCAACTCTATGATCTCTGTCAGTGATCAGAAACATCTTTCTTTACGTGGTAATTGATACCATAGATGCACCTTAGGATGACAAAATAAATATTAAAAACAATTTAAAAAATAAACCAAGAGCTAAATATTGAAAGCTGTATACCAAAATCTCTAATTATGCATTTGTGAAATAAACCTCCAACTTTTACTAGATAATTATCTGCATAAAGTAAAATTAACATCTCAATATACCTAAGACACATTCCAGCATGATTGTTATGGTTTGAGCTGGTAAAATGCATTTTATGTGTTTTAAATAATGTCTTTTTTGGTGTTTAGCTCCTTATTGCAGCTTAAACCCTACCTTGAAGAATGGTGGCATTGTAAATAAAACAGGTGGTCCTGCTGGAAGCAAAGTTCGCTATTATTGCAAACCTGGATATAGAATGATTGGTCACAATAATGCAACATGTAGACGTCACCAAAATGGCATGTATCAGTGGGATTCTCCTGTGCCAATCTGCCAAGGTAAGATAATGCTCCCTTGTTGAGTATGATTCTGTAATTTCATTGCAAAGAACATTTCATAAAACAAGAATACAGCATTGTCAATTCTGCTGTATGTCGTGACACACTGTTATCATGAGTTGATTCAAATACTTATTGACATGTGTATTTAATGTGTTGACATATTAAAAACTATTCATGCAGTCAAATACAGACCAAATGAAAAACATATTTTCAGTACTTTTTTCTTTAGTAAAATGCATAAAAATAACATCTATAAACAACAATCCACAGTTCATAATATTGTTGTATTAGAAAGCATTTTATAGAAAATCAAATCTCTATTATCAGTGCTTTAAAGACATAATTTGCAATTTTTTTTTTCTTGTATCCCTGAGTGAACTAGAGTCTACTTTAGCTTGTTCCAGACATGTTAAGTGTAGTTGCCCTTTGTTAAATGTTTATGCCCCATCCCTGGAAGTATTCAAGGCCAGGTTGGATGGGCCTCTGAGAAACCTGATCTAGTGGAAGGTGTCCCTGCCCATAGCAAGTGTCTTTAATGACCCTTCCAACCCAAGCCATTCTATGATTCTGTGATAGATTAGAAACATGGGGGAGATGAAGAAGACTGTAAATTCTATCCATATCATATATGGCCTTTTCTAACATGTTTTCATTTGTGTCTGCTCCTAATCTGCTTTATTTATAGGATGAAATGGTAGTAGCATTAATATTTAAGGATATGGTTAATTAAAACCTGCATTTAATTGTTCTGAACTTTGTAAGACATTTACAGCAATTTTTCATGTCTTCTTTAAGGAAAGTATTTTGCTTGAGGTTTCATCAATGATGATTCAGCTATTTCTAAAAAAAACTTAAGATGGAAGTTGTGCTTTGTTCATTAAAAAAAAAGGCCAGCTGAGATTTGGTATGATGCTTGCTCTTCTTTTTTGGGTGTGTTACTTGCAAGAAAAGTAAAAAGGTGCAGAAGTTTGGCTACAGTTGAAGAACTTGAAGGAATAGTTTCCATCTTTCATGCAGAGGGATTTGGTAGCTAAATATTTCTTCTGGATGAACACTTTCATGCCAAGATAGGCCTTATGGTTACACCCCTACCAGTCCAGGGAGAAGCTCAGACTGTCAGTATACCAGAAAGGAGACCTGTGTATCTGTGTTTCCAGAATCCAGGATTTCTTCTAATCTCATATGCCACCATGTGATATGGCAGAATGCCATATATATGCCATAAATGGTATGCTATGTCATATGATTCTGTTTGACCTTCCTGAGGGTCACTAAATCATGAAAGAATCTGTGTGTGATCTGGACATAAGGTAAATTTAGGGACAAATGCAGTCTTTGGACTTAGTTGAAATGCATTCTAGATGCTGTTTCTAGTACCGGCATCAGAACTGAAAGTTCAGACACTTCTTACTAAAGAATCTGGATTGATGAATAGGCCTACAGCTTGGGATCAGGAAAGTGGATGATGAAATTATGTTCAAGATTAAGGCGAAATTTAAACATCTGTTTGTGAGATAAAGTTTTAATTTATTTGCTTGAACATAAAAGTGTAGTGTCATTTGAGGTGCCCTGTGGTGTTTTACCTGTCCTTCATCTACCAGTCCAGAAAGGCACAAGCTCCTATGTTATATGCACTAGGCTTGCAGGATGTCCTGGAGGCCTCAGAATATCAGGAAGCTCTGGACAATGGGAAAAGGAAACAAGTCAAGCTCCATCTCCTTAAACCCTATTGTAGTTGAGCTGGTCAATACTGTCACTGTAACTTTGGGAGCTATTTTGTTGACAAGGCAATAGGTGTCTTTTTTAAAATTTTGGCATCTTACCCTGGAATGCAGGTACTTGGAGCATGTGAAGGTAGAGATAGTATTCTCTGTCTGCTGATAGACTGGGGAAGTTGGGACCATAAACTTTAGGAGGCCCCATATTGTACTTTTCTCCAGAATTTAAGAAATCACAATTTTTCAGCTCTCAGAAATTCTATGCAAATATATCCCTTATGTTTCTACTAGTTATCTATCAATATTCAAAATATTAATCTGTTACTGCTACTACCACTATTGTTCAACCAAATAGGATTTGGCCAGGGATAACCAGAATCCCAGAAAGTAATAGATTGTGAATAAAGCTTAAGCAGACTCAAGAAAACCATAAAATACTTCAGACACTGCGTTTGTCCTTATTTTATCTCTATGTGCAAGAGACAGCTGTGAAATTTTATCAATGCAGCATGTTCATAAATGTTTTTTTCTTTAATTTTTAAGCTGTATTTGTAAATTCAGCAATATATGGTGCTGTGGGTATGTAGATTTCTGTAAACAGAAGCAGAAAATTATTTGTAAGATAGTGTTTAATCTTTACTATAAATTTCATATAAATATAAGAGTACTTATTTTAATATGTCTGTTTGCAACTCTGGCACAATTATTCCAATTTGTATGCCTGCGTAAGGCATATATTTTTCAATAAACTCTGAAATGGAGAGTATATTTCTAAATTATTTAATAACTGTTATCAAAACATATGCTTTCTCTTTGAGAATTAATTAAAATTACACATTTGGTCCAACTCATGGATTTCATTATAGGATCTTTCTACATAAAAATGCCTTTGATTAAGTCTGAAATTTCTGTAAAATCCATACTGCAAGGTTATGTTTATAATTAATAACTTGACTGTGTCAGAACTAATTTTTGAAATCAAGTTTGATCATATTAACAAATAGGGGAATTATTTTTTGTATATTTGTTATGGCAGCATCTCAGTTTAATATGAACACATCTAAAATGAGTTAATCTGGAAGGGTCAGAAGAAATTTTTCAATTCCAGTCTTCTCAAATGCAGATGCAGGTAATAATGTCCTGAACAGTGTGTAAAGAGCTGGACTCCTATCTGGGAAATTAGAACTTACTGCCTTTATTTCATTTATGAGGGAAAAGAGAAACATGAGTCAAGCTACATTCAAAATGTTTATAAAGACAGAAAATAACAATTCTATTATAGATTCTATTCTATTGTGTAACAGTAGTAGCTGCTAAGAGGAAATAGTATAGTCCACAGTAATGATACTGGCAACCACATATCTCATCTTAGCCACTGATTAGTTCATACACAGATAACCATGTTGAGGGAGAGTAGACTGAGTGAGGTTCAGGGATGAAGAGATGATAAGAAAAAAGCTTGGTAAGAAGAGCAATTAGAATAAAAAACTGAAAGCAAGTTGTCAGGGTCAATATGGATCAGCAGTGCTGAGTTGCAGCTGTCCGGGAGCTGAGACGTGGTAGCAGTGAGAGTGTAACAGAGACAATGTTTGTCTGATAGACTTAACCCTAATACTCCTCTTTATCCCACATGGTCTTCATGTACTGGACTCAGCTGTTGACTTTCTTCTTCCCGAATTCTCCCATTCATTCTTAAAAGAGCTAAAAATAGTTTTAAAGAGCCTTGAAAAACCCTTTTCTGCTCTTCACCATTTGAGTTACTCCCTAGTAGGTTTATGACAGAAAACTGGAGGCACCTATTTTAAGAAATTTCTCATCTGGATTGTAGGTACTTGGAAAGGCTCAATACCTGTGACAGAGTCGTGATAAAAATTAAGCTTATGCCAGCATTTCCTGCTTAAAATGCTGATTTCAAGTACTAATATTATGGGTACCTCTGTGCTTGCTGAAATGCACAGATGTATGTTGTGGAGCTAGAGATCCTTGTATTTTTTACTGTGCTGAACAAAGGTTATTCCTGGACCATGATTGTGTTCCATGCCTGCCCTGGGGGAATGGGCTTAAAAATATTAATTTGCAGTTTACACAAGAGCCATAGCTCTGGGACCTCCAAACTACTTCTTCATAAAATTAGGTCTTGTGTGGTTTTGAGCATGGAATTAAACTTGGGCCTTTAACCTTTTTTTGTGAATGTTATTATGCAAAAAAATGTCCCTCTTAGAACCTAATCTTAAAATAAAAATGTGAAATAAGTAGCAAAACTTAAAAATTCCAAATCCCAGTTTCCTTTCATAAACCAAGGACTGTATTTCAAAATATAAAACAGTAAGAGAAATATATTACTCTAGACTAAAAAAAGCCCAGAAATTTAAGGGGAAACTTAGTAACAGTCTTTTAATATGCTTAAAGTAGCTCCAAAGAGGAATAAATAATTGATCTATGTTCTTTCTAGATAGTGGAATTACAGCTAAACTAACTTTAATAGGATCTTAAGGTACTTTTGTTTGTTTGTTCGTTGGTTGGTTTTCTCAGAGTGGCTAGTGAGATACTGGAATAGATTGCCTGTGGAGAATGTAAAATTTTCATCACTGGAGGTCTTTCTAGAACAAATTAGATGAACAATGGTCAAGTATAATTTTGATTTATGATAGGAGAATAGACTAGGTGACCACTCAGAACAGGTTTTTTACATCCACCACGTTGTTCTCACTTTCTTTGTTATTTCTGTGTGAATCCAAGTCTGAGAACTGGCAATGCTATCTCCATGTTTCTGATTGCATATCATAGACAAACCACTCAGCATGTTTTTTGTTTTGAATCCTGATTTTAGGGACTTCTCTATTTCTACCTTGAATTTTAGGGTATATAAGTGTTTTTTGCAGCACTATGTTCAATGCCAGAAACAGGTCATTGAATGATAAAAGCTTGTGGATTAACTTTAGGGATTTTCCAGTGCATAGAAATAAACTCAATGTCTGACTGTAATGCAGTTTCCAGGTTTGCTTCTGTATGCAATGAATTTGCCTGCTTTAAAGATGAATAATATGTAAGTGTCTTAAAGGGACACAGGTATATATGTATTTTAAAGGATTGCCATAAACTTTAAATTTGCTTGTTTTGATAAATAATAAATGCAAGTTATATGTGGAATTTAAAAAACAATTACAGTTTCTAGGTAAAAAGTGGCTTTTCCACTTGCATTGGAAGAAGTGTATTTTTCTTCTCTGCAGGATAATAGAGACAATTTAGTTTGAGTTATATTTTTCACACTCCGAATGCACATCTCGCAACTGGAACCTGTCAGTCTCACCTAATCATTGACCTAAGAAGAATGTTGACAGTTCCTCAAGTCAGAAGATTTTCTCACACCGTTGTTTGTTGTTTTGCAATCATATAGGAAGCTGGGAGCTTTAAAATACTTGGTTGTGGAACAGTAGAGGCATTCCACCATCCAAAGACAATATGCTATTTCAGTCAGTTTACTTCAGCTATTTAGTGAAACTGTCTTTGCTGGTATGTTTTGTTTGGGTACTGCTGTTCTAAAAGCCATTAGCAGACTCAATAAATTAATAGCAACAAGAATATTTTTTCTAATCCCAGTTTCTGGGAGAGAAACAAACAATAAATAAACAGATAAGATTTTAACAGGAACAATATCAGAGTGCCCAAACTACTTTTATGACTAGTAGCTAAAGCAACAGTGAGAATAGCCTGACAATGTATCATAACAAGATTCAACAAAAATGAGGGAAAAAGAGACATTAGAGGGCTGAGGTGCACACTGAGAATGAAAGTGCTTAAGTGTGACAGGTAAGTATAGATTTTGATGTGCTTTTGTATACTGGACATCATGCCAGACCTGACATAACTGAGAGGCCCACCTAGGTGTGACTGGACATTGTACATCTTTTATTCCCTAAAATAACTTGTGTGCAAGAGTTACTCTTGAGCTTTTCAGTGAGTCTCTAGAAAGGTTATTGCTAAAGGTGAAGAGCAAATGCTAACAGATTTGCTTCTAAGAGGAACTAAGCATTTGTTTTATCTTCAAATGGCAGAATCTTTTTGCTCTGCTAAGCTATTTGAAGTTAATTCATATTTGGAGTATTTAGGAGGAAACAGAATAAGGTACACCTGTGTGTACAGATGGACAGATAAATGGGGTGGGTGCATAGTTTTCAATTTGTTTTTATACAATTAAATGTATGCACACAACAGAGAGATTATTGTTTTGATGTTAGAAAGGACACCTGAAAATGTTGAGAGCAAATTAAATCTTAACCCAATTGCATTCTGCATCAAGAATTCAGATACAGAGCCATAAGACAGAAGATAACTGTAAGGCTTGTTAGGACAGTTGGGGAGCTAGTGCAAGGCTCTGGGGGCCTTTCACCATAACTATGACTTGAAATGGAGAATGCCAAGGCATTTTTGTGATGTACTAAAACAGAGTGAAGGTTTGGCTTTCTGTCAAATCATAATGCAAACAAACTTTTTCCAAGTAAAAAATTCTGCTTAAATGACAGGTCAGAGTGGGTTCTAGCTGTACATAAAGGATTAAATTAGTCTTTAGGGGAATAGATAGAGGATTTAACCAATTGCGTCTACGCTGAATGTTTGGAGTACGCCAGAGCCATGAAAATCCATCATTCTTGCTGTGATCACCTAGTGGGAAATGACTCTAAGACAAAGACCTACTCCCAGAATCTGCAGAACTTGCTTTTATACTTCCCCTTCTCCACTTTCTCTAACACTATGAAGAGCAGTAAGTGTGGGCCTCATGAACCCTTTCCTTATCACCTGCCTCTACCTTCCTTTCCCACTACTGCTCCTTCAAGTGGCAGGAGGCTCAGCCCCTACCCACTGATGGAGAAATACTCCATTTTGATGAGGCAAAACCAGTGCTGGTTAGGATGCAAAAAGTGCTAAGAACTTATGTTACAAAGGAATCAGCTTACTGTGGACCATTCCTGCTGTTCTACTTTCTATTAGCAAATTGACAGATTCTACATGGAAGGAAGAAGAAAATGAACTAATAATTCAAATATATATATACACATATATATAAATGTCTTGGGTTGAGCTGGCAAAATGACAACTGCCCAAGAACAGAGAAAAAGTGTTCCTCTCCCCCCCCCAACCAGCCAAGAGAAAAGGAAGGAGAGAGAGGGGAAAAAAGAACTTCCAAAACCAGGTTTATGCTGAAACTAACTATATATTTATACAGAAAAGAGAAAACTAAAAGAAGACTACAATATAACACA
>JAOXXN010000446.1:95932037-95948593 GCA_026770055.1 Myrmophylax atrothorax
CCCCTTCCCTCCCCTCTCTTAGTCAACATGACAATTTAAAGTCAATATTTTCAAAATGGATTGGTATTTGGAGGCATGCATGCTTTACCCAAGATTTCTTACTTGTAAAGTGCAGAAAATCTTAGACAATTTGCGTAACAACTTGATTTTTCACTGCTGCTGCTGTAAGGATATATGTATTTACTCTCCAGAAATAGAAACATCTTTAACTTCTTGAGAAGCAAACACAGCACAGAAGGGTAAATGGTAAATGAGTCCATTTTATTCCCATGTCTATTGAAATGAAGGTTGAAATCAGTGCATTTTGTTTTGCAAAAATATATCTGACAATATAATGCTGAAAGCAGTTGTTTGAAACTCTTCTCTTTTAATTAAAAGCATTTACATTAGATTTGAAGCATGAAAAATAAGATTTGTGATGGTCATACAGCAAGACACAGATCATGCACATTAGGCTACTGAATTTAATTACAGGAAATACTAATCAACAGATATCTATTAAGAAAGCTTAACTGAATGACAAATACATAATTTGCTTCAGTTATTCTGCATGGAGATCCTTAGCACATGATGAAGGGAACAGATATCTATCTGTAGTGCTATCTCATTCGTAGAATCATAGAATTCTTCAGGTTAGAAGGAACCTTGAAGATCATCTAGTTCCAAGCCCCCTACCATGGACAGGAACATCCTCCACTAGACCAGGTTGCTCAAAGCCCCATCCAATCTTGCTTCCAACCAACACTTGCAGGAATGGGGCATCCACAGCTTTCTGGGAAACCTGTTTCAGTGCTTCACCACCTTCATAGTGGAGAATTTCTTTCTAATTTCTAATCTAAACTTACCCGCTTTTGGTTTAAATCCATTCCCCCTTGTCCCAGCACTATATGCCCTTGCAGAAAGTCCCTCTCCAACTCTCTTGTAGACCCCCTTTATGTACTGGAAGGTGCTCTAAGGTCTCCTCAGAGCCTTTGCATCTCCAGTCTGAACAATCCCAATGCTCTCAGCCTGTATTCACAGGAGAGATAGAAATGAGAACAGAAGTAGTATACATTTTTTTCTGAACATCCGTGTGATTCGGACTATCTTCATTGCATGTGCAAAAAATGGCAGGTAGAATAGTTATCTTTTTGAGAATCACTAAATCTGTTTGCTTAGGGGTTTTGATTTTGTGGACACTTGACTCTTCGTGAAAAGAAGTACTGATTTAAATCTTACTTAGTTGATGTCTGTTCATGGCTTGAATGTGGTGTTTACTCTTTCTCTGAATATTATAAAGAAACAGTTATTATATACTGTCAGTAAAAAACTCATTATGTGATAGGAAGAAACTAAAGAAAAAATTGGTATGAGAACTTAATCAATGAAGGAGGTCATACTAGGCCTGTTCTGAAGCAAAAGAGAACATTTTTCTTTTAGTATGCAACCGTCAATGTTCTCAGAGTTCATAATTCCTTCTTCCAAAACTCATGTTCCATGAAACCAAATCTCAGAAATGAGTTAGCTTTGAACAACATTACATTCCAGTACTAGAAAATTCTGCTAGCTTGAGATGTGATGCAGTCCCAGTGTTTCCACTAGGGAGAGTTTAAATATGTACACTTTTAGAAAGACTAGGCTGAACATTAGCACATAACCATTTTACAGGTCAAGCATTACTTTTTACATGACACAGCAACACAAAGAGAAATGTTCTCTGGGCCAGCAGGAAACATGTTTTTTTAATACAGGCATTTTTGCATTATAGAAAATGTCTAAAGCAAATTCTTAAGAATATTATAATTATGATTAATTCCCATTTTCAAATTTTGCTAGACATGTAGCAAACCAATTTCCAGATACCTGAACACTAGAAATTCATGCTAGTACAACCTTTTTTGTTCCATTGGATATGTGGAGGCCTGGACAGTTCTAGGAAATATACACAAAAGAGCAATAAAGTAGGATTTGGATAATGCAAAGCAGAACTTTCAGTTCTGTGCACTATCTGTGATTTTTGTCCAAATCTAGGGACCTGACTTAAGATATTGTGGCAAAGGGTAAAAAATAATGACAGCAAATGTTACGATTTGCTTCATGTTTTTCTTCACAAGGTCAGAAGACCAAATGTGTTTATCTATTGCAAGATTATGATGTCATATTTTTTTTCCGATTGTGACAATGTACTGACTCTTCCAGTACTCTAAAGCTAAGTACCATAATTTTCAAGCTAAGAGTATGAAAATATGCAACATCATATTATAGTTCTACATAAGGGCATATAAAATGTACCAATATAGGCTATTTTCTGTGTGCGTTGGTGCCAAGTCTGGACCGGTATATGTTTACTAAACAAATACTGCTGAAATAGGGTCACTTGTCAGCCTTTGTTCTTACTGCTTTTCTTTTCATGAAAATATGTAGATACATAACCTATGAAATTGAGTTTATGGTCAATTAATTCTTCTAACATTTTAATTGACTAAGGTAGTCCCTATAACTTCATAACTTCATTGCTTTTTTACACTATTTCTCTAATATTCAAAGTTTTAAATTGGGTCCTGCATTAGTTTATGCTACTTCATTTAATATCAACTATCTTAAAAAACAGACTATGGCACCTTTGTATAATCTGCATATTGCAGATTTCACTGTAGATTTTTTTGGAAGGCATGGTGGTCTGAACTGTAACAGTGATGGCTGAGACATTGATTTTTTTCTAGAAAACAATTGAAAATTAATTATAAATCATATTAACCTTTTAAATATTTTTCAATATGTTTGTACAATCTCTAGTTATAGAACTATGAATCATAAGTAGTTTGGGAATAAAATGTCAGTTGTAGAATAAATGCAAAGAAGAATTTGCTAATATAAACAGACAAAAATTCAGCACCAACTCGAAGATGTTGTGCTGGTGTGTTTTTTTCCTAAGACACTGAGAACATACCCAGTAATTCTCACATTTTCTTTAATAAACTCTGATGCCAATAACTGTTTTTGGAGTATTTTGTCAAGGTTTGGTTTGTAACATGGAGTACTTATTCAATGAACTGTAGTAAATCAGTTTGTTAGTTTAGCCACTTTTAATTAGTCCAGATATGTTAGACTGATAACAGATTGTCTTGACATAGCTGACTGGGTTGACAGACTGGTATTGAATACCACATGATACTTTTGTTTATCTGTTTTGAGTTTTTGAAGACTTTCCTGTTTAAATAGGTTGACAAAAAATGCTTAATATTTTGCTCTGTGTTCTCTATTAGCATACTGGAACTAGTAACTTGCTCAAGTGATCCTATCTTTTTCTTGGGTCTTTGTTCTTAGATTCTGTGGTACATAGGATTACTTGGTTTTCTACTGTCTTCTAATTTTACTAATGCTTGTGAATTTAAGCCACACTGGTCTCTCAAACATAGTACAAGACTTCACCTTAATCTTGCTCTTTTTTTAAGCTAATAGTGAATTTAGTTGAAAGGGTATATTTGAGAAATGTATTTTACATTATTGCATTAAGTTCATCAAAATGCCCTTTCCCTTTCTTTGTGGTTGCTAAATACCAGCTGAAGAATGGCAATCAAGTATCATGTGCTATTGTACTTGAAAATAATAATAATACTGGCAAGTTTCTGTAACTGAGATTTTTTTCATAATATACATTGTACTTGTCTTTTTTTATTTGAAAAATTAATTACATTCAGTGTCATAATGCTCAAGATATTTTTGAAGAGCATGAACTGTCTTTTTTTCTCACATAACAACCAGAAAAGATGACCAAAAGCTTGCAGACAGGATAGCCAGTGAAAGGAAAAATTCAGTCTTTTGGTTTTCAGATTCTTACAAAATATTGATAGCGCAATATATTTGTTGACAAGAAGAGCAAGTAAAATAAAAATGACGTTACAAAGAATTAATCGTTATGAAGAGTTAAAACTAAAAGCTAAGCAAATCATTGCACAAATTAGTGTTAGATTTTAGTTGGAGTTGTAAAGATCTTGTTATATTCATTTGGTCTTTGCCACATTTTGCTTAGTGAACATTTCATTCATGTTTTGAGTAACAAATATAGAATCATAGAATCATAAAATATGCTGAGTTGGAAGGGACCCATCAGGACCATGGAGTCCAACTCCTGGCCCTGAGCAGGACACACGAAGAATCACACCATGTACCTGAGAGCATTGTCCAAACACTCCTTGAACTCAGGTTTAGTGCTGTGACTATTCCCCTGGATTCCAGTGCTCAGCCACCCTCTGGTTGAAAAACTTTTTCCTGATAGCATAAACCTCCCCCAAATCAGCTTCATGTCACTGGTCATGTCACACACCATCACATGTGACTGATGGTGTAGAGATTGGTACTTTCCCTTCCACTTCCCCTCACAAGGATGTTGAAGATTGCAATGAGATCTTCCGTCGGTCTTGTCTTCTCCAGGCTGCACAGACCAAGTGGCCTCAGCTGCTCCTCATACAGCTTCCCTTCCAGCTCCTTCACCATTCTTGTGGCCCTACTTTGGACACTCTAATAGCTTCATGTCTTTTTTATGTTGTGATGCTCAAAACTGCACACAATCCCCTCCCTCAACTGTCTGGAATTGCTTTGTCTGATGCTTTCCAGGTCACGGCTGGTCCTCCTAGCTGCTAGGGCACTGCTGACCCATATTTAACTTGCCCTTGACCAGGACACCCAGGCTCCTCTCCACAGCACTGCTTTCCAGCCTGTTGTTCTTCAGCCTATACAGACAACCAGGGTTGCCCCATCTCAGATGAAGAATCCAGCACTTTCCTTTGCTGAAGGTCTTATGGTTGATGATTCTCCATCTCTCTAATTTGCTGAGTTCTTCCTGCGGGGCCTCTCTGCCCTTGAGGGAATTGACTGCTCCTCCCAATGTAGGATCATTGACAAACTTAGTATTCCCTCAAGTCCTGTGTCTAAGTTGTTAATGGAGAACTTGAAGAGAACTGGGCTGAGGATGGAGCCCTGTGTAACCCCACTAGTGACTGGATGCCAGTCTGATATTACTCCATTCACTATAATTCTTTGTGCCTGATCTGTGAGCCAGTTGGTCATCCAGCACATGATGTGTTTATCCAGCTGTATGACGGACATTTTGTCCAGAAGGATCCTGTGACACAAAGTATCAAAAGCTTTGCTGAAGTCCTGTCAACTGTCTTGCTTTGCTCAGCTAGGTGGGTTACCCTGTCATAGAAGGAAATCAGGTTTGACAAGCAGGACCTTCCTCTCACAAAGCTGTGCTGGTTGTGACCAGTGACTGCATGGTCTTCCAGGTGTTTTTCAGATCTTTACCCTGATTTTACTGGACACTGAAGTAACAGTGACAGTCCTGTAGTTTCCGGGATCCTCCTTCTTGCTCTTCTTGAAAAGTGGGACAATATGTGGCAGCTTTCAGTCAGCTGGGACCTTTCCAGATTCTCAAGACCACTGAAAAATCCTGGAGAGAGGCTTTGAGATGACATCAACTAGCTCTTTGAGTATTCTGGAATGAATCCTGTCAGACGCCATAGATTTGTAAGGATCCAGCTGCAGGAGCAGATCTGGCACAATTTCAGGGTCAGCTTGGAGTTGGTTGTTCTCAGTCATGGTCCTCCAGCTCAGGACACTGAGACCCCCTCAGTCCATCACCCATCTTGAAGATGCTGGCAAAGAAAATGTTAAACATCTCTGCCTTGTCTCTGTCCCTGTTTGTGGAGTGACCATCCTCATCCTATAATGGGCCCATATTATTTCTACACTTCCTTTTGTCATTAATATATCTGAAAAAAATCTTATTGTCCCTCACATTTCTGTCCATTTTAAACTCCATTTGAGTTTTGGCTGCATGAATCTTCTCCCTACAAGCAGCAAGCAGTATCTCTGTATGCTTCCCATGTCACCTCACCTTGCTTCCACTGGGCATGGCCCTTGCTTTTTCACCTTATTTCCAAGACAAGGTCACTGTTCACCTAACCTGGCCTCATCTGCTTCATCTGCTTGACTTGCAACATACATGTGCTCTTAGGAGGTGATATTTAAAAAGTGACCAGCACTGATGTACCCCAGCACCTATGTAAGCATCTTTCTAGGGGAATTTACTCAGTAGTTTTCCTGAGCAGCCTGAAGTCTGCTCTCCTCATGTGCCCAGTTGAGGTTTTGCTGGCACTTTTCCTGCTGCCAGCAAATACTTTAAGCTCAATCACTTCATGGTCACTGGGGCCAAGACAGTCACCAATGTCTGCTTTGCTCACGAGTATGTAGAAGAAACATCTATGTGGCTTATTTACATATTCTGAAAAAAGTGAGTGTCTCATCTCTACATGTCTTAAGATATGTCCTGTGGTTAAGATTAATTTTTTTGCTATTAGACTAAATAAGAAACTTTCTTTCATCTTTGAAGGAACCAATAAAACTATTACTTGAAAGGATGAGTGATAAAAATGTTAAAGTTGAGGGTCACTAAGCCCCTATTTAGAATATTTTTTGTGTTCTGAAAGAAGACTATGATTTTCACTACAAGGTGTTAAGTGGAGTGTTTCAGTATGCATATTGTATTTAACAACAAATAAGAAAAAATGTTTCTTGGTGGATAGTTTATAATCTTTGCACAGCTATAAGGCACAGTTTAGTATCAGTACCAAAAAAATTTAATTAGGAACAAAGTAGTCCTCCATTAACCTGGGATACTGTTCTTGTAAAGACCAAAGTGAAGAACTATTAAGTTTCAAAGTGATTATATGCTGGCAATCCTTCCTAAGATATACTGCAAAAAAAAATCTAAAAAATATTCTACAATTTCAACTCAATGTAACAATATAATCTGTCATTTGGAAGTTCTTCAGATTATTTCTCCTTCATAAATTCTTACACAGCTTCACAGATATGCTGTGTTCAGCTCTGTGTTTCCTAGGTGCCAGAATTTTCCATGGATAACATAACTATTGGAAAAGCTAGATGCATAATTCTAGCATTAACAGAGGTATTCTGAAAAGTGGTGAAAATCTAAGTTTTTCCAGAATTTTGCTTCTATCACTTTTCCTTTATTTCAGTGATTGCCTGAACTAGTCTCTTTTATAACACATTCATATTTGCAATAAAATCACTTTATACCTCTCAGACAGTGTGAAGTCTAGAGAATATGTACCTGTTTATTATTTTTTTTGTCAGCTTGGTTAGCCCTTTGTCTGCTAGAATGCCATAAATTTATTACAGCATAAATGAGAACCAGACTCCTTTCATTTCTTCATTTGGGGTTTTTGCATACTTCCTTCTAATGCTTTTGTCTTGCACTAAACAACATACAAGAAAATCAATTTCTGCTGCATTTTTTGTTGTGTTTTGTTTTGTTTTATTAGTTGGTTTTCCTTGGAAAGTGTAGCTTGTCTCAAGTGTTTCTGAGGTAGTTGTTTTTTCTAAAGCATTCACTTCCTGAATGTCACTTAGTGATGTAAACAGTCACTAATTCACCCAGACTTTTTCTATAGCAGGGAAGTTCTGAGTAACATTGTAAAAGACACCTAAATTAAGTAGTCATAATTTTTGTCATAAAACTAGTCTAATCTTTACAGAGACATAGGCACATTAAGATAGAATTCATGTCAATATCTTAAATATTGTAAACATTCTGTATACCTTATCTTAAATTACAGAACATCAAATTGAAACTGAAAAATATTTTAAAATGCTACATATGGTTGGTAGCCATGTTAAGTGTTATGAAGAACATAAACTACAGTTCTTGCCTACTGGCAGTAATTACAAAATCTGAAACACTAAAAGCAACAGAACTGAAATCACTAAAAATATTTCCAAATATTATCTTTTTTCTTTTCTCTTTTTTCAAAGTCTTTTAAACTGGATTGAAGTGATTTTCCTGTATACCCACAGTATACCATTTTATACTATTTAGCATTTCAATGTGTGCTAACAGCTTTTATGGCAACCTATTTTAAGAACTTCTTAGAGCTTTGCAAAAATTACTTAGCAATATTTGCTTTCACTTTTACATCTTCCATAGTCTGTGATGTTTTATCTTTGTCATTTTTACAGAAATCGCATTAAAGAGTGTAACTGTATATCACTGTTCCACTGCATCTCAGTAAATGAAAATATACTATAAACTCCTGATCAATTTGTAATACTTACTCTATGTTTTTAATTATTTTCCTTGGAACTAGTATTTTCAAAATGATCATGGTATTTGAAGTCTTACATTCTGAAACATCTGCCAGTAAGGCAAGACGTATACCTGTGAAAAAATTTTGGGCAGAATGTCAATATATACATGTCATTTCTTCACAGCTGTGACTTGCCCCAGCATAGAGACTCTGCTGTCAGAACATGTTGTCTGGAGACTGATTTCTGGGTCACTAAATGAATATGGAGCTCAAGTCATGCTCAGCTGCAGTCCTGGATATTTTTTATTAGGTCGAAGACTCATACAGTGCAGAAGTAATGGAACCTGGAGTGTAGGCAATGAAAGGCCAAGTTGTAAGGGTAAGAAACATACTTGTTTGCAGAATTTCCTGTTTTTTTAAGACATATATTTTATTTTATAACTGAAGTTTTTAATAAACTATTTTGCTATCACATTTCTATAAGTAAGCAAATGTGAAATATTCATTAACTTGCAATTAATTTATCCTCACTCTTTAGGTTTTAAGTGCAATATATTTCATTCAAGAGTCAATGAAGTAGCATCAAGGAATCATTCTGTATTTATCCAACTAGGTGGTGCATAAGTATTTAGAAAACAGCAGGAGATACTGTTATTACTTTAGAAGATTCCAGATTAGAGGTATATTAGAAGATGATACTGCTTTGACCTCTTAGGCAAAGCAATAAAACTATGCTGTTGGAGAAACATACATATGAGCTTTTAAAATGTCTTCATACAAAAATACCGTAAATTACATCAGCCCTGACTTTGGCTGTTCAAAATTTTAGAGGCACTTGACATTTTCAGTGGAATCACACAGTTAACCAAAAGCAAAGTATTAGATAGAGAAACACAAGAAGTTGCTGATTGAAGATACATTACTTAATTTATAAGGTACATTATTTTGCCCTCTGCTAGAGTACTGCTCAGGATTTAATTATGGCAAAGTTCATCCCCCTAGAAATGTTCAGTAATATTTCATCGGATGTAATCATTGCGATCCAGAAACAAACTGTAAAGTATTTTGAGGAGTCTACTGTTGGTTTTCTCTATGTCATTCACATGCTAAGAATAGATTATATAAATATATGTTCTAGCTGTTTGTATTTCTGAAGCACTAGGAAAGATAGCTGAAACTGATGATAAGGCATTTAGATCATATTTATCAATATCTACTTGTCAATAGGACCGGTAAAGGAATTGCAAAACTTTAAATTAGAGGGCGTTCTAGATTAAAAGACCTAATTAGTTAGTTTATGTTTTTACAAATATGCTGAACAGATGCCTAATGAATAATAAGGTAGATCATTATTTATGTATTTAGGTATTTTAAACTGGAACTGTTGTAATTAAAACCAATAAAGCATTTGTAATATGTTTAGAATTATTCATTCCATTGCATTTTAGGAATAGAGTTTGAATTTTTTAACATATGTATAAATGTAATTAATATTCAACATTACTGTTAGAAATTATAATGTTAGGATAATCCAGAAATTATATTAGTGTGACTCAATCATAGTCAAAAAGAGTCTTAATCTTCTCTGGACATCTTATGTGCATAAGAAAATATGATCACATATATTCTGATTATGACTGATTTAACTGCACAGCAGATTATAGTTCACTTTAACCAACTTCTACACAATTCCATTTTGTTTTCTATAGTGAATCTTTTAAAATATAGAATAATGTGACCCTGAGGTTTCATATAGGAAGTTTATTTGTGATCAACATTGTTTTGAAATAAACCCATGTTTTATGCTAACATAAAATAGAGTTGCAGTTGGTCTGCATCTTAAATTACAATATTATTGATGTATTATTTCTAAAACAGAAGAAATAACAGAATAGCTTTAATTGAATTAGAGTTTGATGCATTATTAAAAGGTAATTTTTCATGTGGTGTGTGATAGCTGTGTGTTGCAGCTGATGCTACAGAAGCTTTATGTGATAGAGGGTCAAGTCTAGTCTTAGGCAAAATCAGAACATGTATCATTTTAGCGAGTAGACTATGTTATACACTTAAGAATAGTAGCAGGAAATGAGAAAAATGCAGTTCGTAACAATTCAGAGGATTACATTTTAAAAAGATATGTAATATTTTTAAACAGACACAAGACTTAAAATGGCCAGGGAAAGTATATTTGAAGAGTTCCATGAATATGCGAACATGGAATATAACCACAACCTTCCTGGGAATTAATGTAACTCCCTTGTTTTAGAATTGAAAATATGTATGGGGTTTAAGCTGCTGTCAAGATATGAAGGTATCCCAATGAATTTTCAGATTTAGAACATGTATAGCCAAATCAAGCACAATTTTAAGCCTATTCTGTGGAATGTAGAATTTATTCTTATTTTTTTATTTATTCTTATATTCTTATATTTATTCCTGTTATGTTAAATTTTTAAGAAACTATGAGATGGTATTACTGTCTTCCAGTCTAAAAAAAGTATGAAAAAGGTTTTCATATTTCATTTTATTCTGTTGGGGTTTTTTTCCCTAGTTATCTCCTGTGGCGGTCTTCCATCTCCACCAAATGGAAATAAGATTGGAACCTTAACAGTGTATGGAGCTACTGCAATATTCACTTGCAACACAGGATACACATTAGTTGGTTCTCATGTGAGAGAGTGCTTGGCAAATGGTCTCTGGAGTGGTACCGAAACGAAATGTCTAGGTAAAACAAAATAAAATTCTGTTCTTAATTTTGTTTTATCTTAAAGAAACAGTCTCAAGGACTAGAATTCAGCTCTAATCAATCAACAATTTTTTTAAATCAATGTAAAATGAAGGTGTCTTAAATATGGAAATATTGTATACTGCATATGATTTTTGTGCTATTTTACTGACATATATGTTTTTATTAGAAATTAAATCATATTTTGTGTTGTCACGATGCCTTTCAAACCATTAGGGTTTGTAAATGACTCAAATAACTTCCCACATTCACAGCACTTTTCTTTGTGGAGCAGGGTATGTGATGAAACTAAGCTGGAAGATAAGCTTCTGTTCAGAAATATTCCTGATACATTTCAACTACAAATGAGCGTTCAGCATATTGAGCATTCAGTCAAGAGAAACAGACAAGAGACAGCCAAACGTGAAGCAAAAACAATAGTCTTTCAAACCCTAGAGTTTGTATAGGTTGGACCTTAAGTTGTCATCCCTACTTTTACTCTCTTCAGATCTAGTCATATTGGTTTACAGCCCTAATATAGACATAAAAAAAGGTTCTCTTTTTGAGTAACATTTGAGGATCAGCAGTGGGTTTATTCATTGTTGCGGACAGTATTTTTATTTCTGGAATCTTTTATTTGCTTTGTCTGCCCTCATTTTGCAGATTCATTTCTTGCCTTATAGCTAAAGGTTTTCAGTTGATCTCAGGAAAGGAGAAATCTCTTCTTTCTTCTCCAGAGTTCAACCTCAAATAAAAAGTACCTGTATTCTCTGCTGCCTCACCATGTCATTTTAGCAGAAAACATAGTATTTCATTCCTATATGGTACATTTTTAACAAAACAGTTTTTCTACCTATTCTATGCAAGAATTGAATTGTTTTACAGAGAAAATAAGTAATTTATTTTTAAAAGCCCACCTAAAAAACTTACAGTGAGTAACATAGCCTTATCCAGAAAAATCCATATTTTTGTTTATTGGAGCAATTAAACAGTAAAATCATTGTTTTATAAGGAAATGGTAGTAGCTGTCACACAAATTGTCAGAAATTATTCTCTGTATAGAACTGACTTGTAAAATTTTCAGGTGGGATAGAACACTGTTTCACTAATTATATACACACATAATAGTGTCTTTTGACTTAAAGCTTGAAAATAAATTATGCTGATTCATTTCTAAATTATGAAATTCTTTTTTCTCCCACTCTGCAATTGTAGATAAATATGTGTTGCAGTATGTTATGAAGAACAACATGCTTTTGTCCTGTCTGAAGAAATTAATTCAAATTTAAAAAGGAGAAAAAAAAATCTGAGCATCAATACTTTAAACCTTCATTCCATCCAAAGGAACCCTGATGTTGTCAATTGCATGAACCAAGTGAAAAGAAACTGAGAAAGACGTTTTACATATACCTAAAGAACTAATATCAAGTTGTTACTGAGCATTCTTAGACATCTGATTTAATTTTTAACTTTCTCAATGTTAATACTGTCACTGTCTTTCTGTGTTCAGGGAGACCTTTGGCATATCAGGCTTCTGGTGCTCATTACCCTATAGATAAAAGTGATAAGTAGGTAGTCTGTGCTGTTTTGCCTTAAATATCTAAGCAAACGTACTTCATAGAACCATCATAAAGGGTATTTGCAGTTACTGAGTTTTGAGTGCATGGTCTCACCAGGATGCAAAACTGAAAGAAATGGCTACAATTCTCCTGAGAAAAACATAGAAAACCAGAGCAGCATTTTAAAATACAGCAGCATTCCTCTGGTAAGATATTCTATTAAAAGGACAAGAACATCAACATCGCAATAGCCAGATGTGATGGGACTACATACCAACTCAACTATGTCTTCAAAAAACATCAATTGCTTTAGGGAAAATATTTCTAAACAGGTTGCAAGTCACAAGAAAATAATGCACTAACAAACAAAAGCATAATAATCTAAATTTGATGAAAAAGAAAGTGGAATTATCAGCTGCATATTAAGTGTATTCTTCATCAGTACAGAGCAGAAAATTTGCTGAGGTAAAGGAGAAATACAGAAATATGTGGGTCTTCTCTCAGAGGCAGAGATGAAATCCCAGACTTTGTGTTCTTCTTGCCTTGTTGATCACCTTTTTTTCTTTTGATTAAGATACTAGGCTGCAACAGAAAGAAAAATGAAGACAGAAGGTTTTCAGGAAAAAATAAAAAAGATTTAATTGAATTCTGATTGGAATTGAGATTTTATAATCTTTCATAATGTATTTCTGATTGACTCCATTTTGCAACAATATTTGTAGTACAACTTTTGTGCTAGATTATTGCCTCACACCTGCATGTAATGACTTCAAGCATAAAGATATGTCTTATCATTCATTCATTTTGAATGACCTGAAGTACCACTTCCTAATCTGATCAATAATAATAGTATTCAGCACTTATATAGTGTTTTTCTTTTTTGAAAGACTATACACAGGATTATTTAGCTGCCAACATATGCATATCTCAATTAATTCTGCTTTTAAGTTACTCCTGCCCATAGAAGGCTGAAAAAGAGTTTTTTTCTTCTATTCTAACTATTGAGAAATACGTTTTACACTGAACACTCCAGAATATTAGCTGCCTACAGCAGCCATAGTACATAGTGCATAGTGAGCAATTCCATTTTATTTTCATAGTTAGGAAAGACTACCTATATACATCTTGAATTTAAAATGTAAGAATTCACCCTTTTTTCTCTAGGAGTAATTTGCTGCTGGATTTTTTTTTTAGTTTAGTTTTTTTTATAAATCCACATTCAAATTTGTGTCCAATCCTATTATCTTATCTCCTTGGTCATAACTAACAACTTTTTTTTTTCCCCTGATTATCTGCATTCTGCATTTAAAATTATTTCTAAAGATCTAGTCTCTCTTGTAATGAACACAAGTCATCTTTCAGGAACTATTGCTGCAGTAAAAGCAATGTTTGTCTTACAATATTTTCCAATTCTTTTTCTAAAAGCTTTGATGGACTTTGGTTTCTATTTGATTGATTTAATTGTTGAATACAATCCTATGCTTAGAATTGTTAAATGCATGATCTACCCCACTAGACAAAAAAAGATCACATTTAGAGCTGGCAGGTTGTTAATCACTACTCGGGTTTTGCTATTTCAAAATCAGATAGACTCCATAGTGCCAAAAGTACTGCACGGCTTGGATTTCTGCTACTAAATCCCTTCCTGCCTCTCTTACACTTTCTCACATAAGGTATATTCACACCACGTACTTTAAACACCTAATTTAGGCACAATTTAGAGTACAATCTAAGGCCCTAAATTCTCAACAAGGTTAATGCAGTCTCCTTCAGAGTCAATTCAGGCAAGGTAAATTCTCAAATTTTAAAGCTAGAAGATGTGAAGGCTCCTAGTTGTGTATTCCTAAATTTTGAGGACAACATGCCACACATTTATTTCAGAGGTGCCTTTAGGACTTACCTGAAGCCTGTAAAAATCAGAAGTCAAACACTAAGGACTTCTCAATGAGCCTTTCCATTTCAAAGGAATGATAATGAGTTTGAGGTGTTTTTTTATCTATACTGTACATGCATGAACGTAATTCAGGACAGCTATAGATGAAAATAGGTATCACTTTATGTTACCCACTGGTCTGTGTAGAATCAATTTATGATTTGAGGCTGGATGAGTACATTAATTTCTGTATCTCAGGAAAGACTTTGTCAAATCATTATGATTTGTCTCAAAAGAAAGCTAAAACCAATGAGTGTAGTTAATGACTCCAAGGTTAAATATGAGACCTAAGTCTTCAGGTTGTTAGTATTATATGTATTTTTTCTTGGTTTTACATGGATAAATATGAATTGTTAGGTAACATTTTTTCAAGTTCGCTCAGTTACTCACAGTGCTGATATTTTATCTCTTCCCTTTTTTCTCATTTTAAGAAAAAATTGTATCCATAAGTCACAAAATATGTGGGTTTATGCATGCTTTGTGTGTATGAGTGACCATAGATTCATATAGGGCAGAGAGAAAATTGGAAGCATTCAAGTTTCCCTAACTCCATCTGCACAATTCGTGGCACTTAATCATGGACCAATTGATTTTCCTGAACAGATTTTTTTTTCCTGACTTTAGATGCAAAACTACACATAAAAAAGTCAAGGACATGCTGTAAATGTAAAGTTAGATATAATCTACTCCATTTTTCATTATACAATATGTATAATTCTCTGCATTAATGACTGCAAAAAAATGCTGCTGTGGACTGTGCTTGTGTAAAATTATCTGATCCTTTAATTGATAATTCTTAGGTAAATCACAGGATGATATTGTGGTATTGGCTTATGTTGCAAATTCTTATTAAAATAAATAGAATTATTTGTATCTTAATTTCCAGGTGTTTTGGAATAAAACTACTGAACCATCCTTGACCCATATGAACAATTTTCCAAATTCACAGGTTTCACAGGTTTCTTGAGACCATATTTTATTAAAAAATCCACTTGTAGCCTTCCTAATTTTTTTAATGTAATTTTAGTTAATGAGAAAATTACATAAATTTTGTGTCTTTGCAGTGCTCCTTCAGTTTTTGATTTGTTGGAATTTAACTTCACTTAAATGAGTCAAAGTTCCATGAAAAATTATTAAATACAGTGGGTGGAATGATCTATAGATGAAATTTCTCACATAGCAAGTCCATCAACTTCTTAAATCTCCATTTGAGAGAAAAGACATAATATTTTGCATTTTGCTATGTGACAGCTGGAACATCTCAGCTCTCTTTCTTCTTGAAATTCCCCATGGTTTCCTGTGTTTGCTTTCAGTGCATCAACTGCTCTTCAATTCTTCACTATTTAGGTCTAGAATTTTTTTTTTAATTGAGCATATTTCGTTCTGTATCATCTCAGTCCCTGGAAAAAAATAGGGAGCAAGTATTAGCAATTAAGTCAATTTCCAGGCATGGGGAAAATAACAAGATAGTTGGGAACTGGCAGGATGGAACAATCAAAAGCAAACCTTGATAATCTTACTGCCTTTTCTAATGACTGTCTCAGTGGATGCCGATTTCAGTAGTAGATTTCTTTCACTTTGTATTGTAGCAGAACTTTTGAAACTATCTCCCATAGTATACTTGTAGCCAAAATGAGAAGACAGGAACTGAGTGGGGGATTGTAAAATGGATGGAAAATATTTGAATCAACAACATCTGAGGGTAGTGTTGCTTGATTTGAAGAGTGACTAGTAGCCACTGGAAAGAGTGGGTGACTACTGAGGCCCATACTACCCAGCCTCTGTCAGTGATTTGGGTAACAGGCTGGGATGCAGCCTTAACAAGTTTGCGGATTACAGCAAATGAATAGTTGATACGTAGATTGTATTACTGCTAGACAGAAGGACCATCAGAATTTGGAGGAATAGGCCAACAGGAAGCTCATAAAGTTTAGCAAAGACAAATACAGAATCCTTCCCTTTGCCTAGAATAATACCATTCATGAGTACTGGCCTGGAACTGACTGAGTGAAGACAGGCTTTACAGAAAGCAACCCCTGTGCCTGAGTGGAGAGGCTCACGAAGAGTTAAAGGTGTGGATTTCCAGTGAAAAATATCACAGACTGGACTATAGGAACAGCAGTGTAGTCAGCAGGTCAGGGTTATTATTTCCTCTTCGGCACTCATGTGGAAAATTGTGTGTAGTTTTTGTGTCCTCCACCATACAAGAGAGATTAGAAACTGAAGCAAGCTCTGGGGAAGGGCCCATT
>JAOXXN010000446.1:95976437-95999822 GCA_026770055.1 Myrmophylax atrothorax
GTCACTTATCATAGATTTTTTTTTTTTAACTCTCTTCTTTGCAGCTGTATCTTGTGGGAACCCTGGCACCCCAGCCAATGGTATGATAATATACACTGATGGAATATTATTCTCCAGCTCAGTCATTTATGCCTGCTGGGAAGGTTACAAAACTTCAGGGCTAACTACTAGACATTGTACTGCTAATGGGACATGGACTGGCACTGCTCCAGACTGCACAGGTCAGAAAGAAACTTTCTTCCTCTAAAGTTTTAATGTAGTAAGTCATCCAGCCTTCCTAGTGAAAATTATTGTTTTGATACATAAAATAATGCATTTTCCCACATGCATCTGTCTTGTAATACATGAATATTTTTAATATATTTAAAGGTACATGCCCTTTTAATACATGCTAGATGGTTCCAAAAGATCTTTTTAAGATGGCTACATAGGTAACTTCATTGTATTTGTTTACCTCATGAATGTCAACATTGAAAATATAATTCTTTAGAATTATATTTTATTTAGGTGTTTGTATAGTTTTCTTTAGCTTTTCTTTTCCCCCTTTTTTATCCTTGTGGCTTATGTTCAGAGGATGAAGTTCTTGTCGTTCTAAATTAGATTTTGTTTAATTGCATACATGACTATGCTAGTTTTTATTTTAAGCCAAATGAGTCAGAGTTGATCAATCACCATCCTGCTAAGGACCAAGAATCAGGGAGCAGCAAGACTGGGCTATTCCATCAGGGAAATTAAGCAGGGACCAGAGAAGTGCTACACAGCAGACAGAGCTACTGGCCTCTTTGGCAAGGCCAGGCCCACAGTACATCAGTACAGTTATACACACACATACACACACAAAAAAAATCATAGCTCTCCTGGAATTGCATAACTACGTTGCACCACCACGTTAGACATAACAAGACAAAGATCCCAGTATGAAGGAAGAAAAAGTCCTGTCAAAACTATCAAAACTGCCACTAAAAGATTGCAGTAGCATTAGAGCACACCAGCTTAGGCTACCGTATTAAAGGAAAAAAACATCTGGCCTTGCTATTGAAATGCCTGAGAAAAATAACTTTTAAGATAAAAATTAAAGATTCATGTTTTATTTTTGTGTGAAATATATTGATCAGAATTTTCTTGTTATGTACACTAAAAAAGACATGATTCAATGTTTCATTACATTTTTATTAAAAATAAAAAAATCTTTTTTCCTTTTCCTCACTAGTGATCAACTGTGGAGATCCAGGTGCTTTAGCAAATGGCATTCAATTTGGAAATGATTTTACCTTTAATAAGACAGTCAGCTATCAGTGCAATCCAGGGTACTTGATGGAGCCTCCAAGTTCATCTACCATGCGTTGTGTGAAAGACAGCACTTGGAACCAAAGTAAACCGATATGCAAAGGTAAACTTTTGAATTCAGATAGTTTACAAATGCTGTTTTGACACGGTATGTGAAATTCTCTAATTAGTGTTTTTATTTATAAAAACACAAATGTTAAATATTCTCCAGGACATTACTGTGCAAATACAACTAAAACATTTAGGTAAGAATTTCTGTAGAATTTGTATTTATTTTGCACATATACTGTGGTGTAACAACAGTCAAAATAGTGACAGTAACAACTACAGTACTACCAAATTTCTCTGCAATTAAGATTTTTCAGAGCATTCAATCTGAAAAATTGTAAATTAAGTGGCCATTTTCCTTTTTGGGCCCTTTTATCCTGCATCAGATGAACAAAATTCTGCAGAGCAAACTTTCTGTAAAAGATTCCCTTGCTACAATAGTGTAGCCATAAACAGCCAAAAATATGCTTCCCACATAGCTAATTACAACTGCTAACAGGAAGGTCATAGTGGAGATGAGGCTGAAAGGCAAATAAGGCAGCCTGGTGAAAATTATTAGCATTACTACAGCAGTCCAGGGAGTAAATTTAACAGCCTAGGGCATCTTCTGCTTATGAAAGGCCTAGAATGCCAACTCACCTTGCACCGCTTCAATGTGATATGTAAGTCTAGCCTATTAATTAAATTTTGGCATATGTATTCAACTGACTGCATTTTCTGTTCTAAAAATCACTGGTTGAATGTTTTTATTGTATGTGCCCTTTGTTAAAAGAAATGATATGGAAATGTAAACATGATCATTCCAGATTTCATCATTTTGGGCACTCTTATCAGAAGATGGAAAACAGATAATTTCTAAGGCTCTTAGCCACTAATTACCTGTAAAGTTAATTACTGTTATGTGCTGAAAGCCTTAGAAAATGAGCACATGAATGAAAAAAATCATATTAAATAGTGCCGAAAATTAGTTTACAAGAAAATGCAAATATTTTTTATTTTAGACTAGTAGAAACTTATTTATTTAAAGAAATCATATTTATTGAAAAATTTTACCTAGCTCAATAACCTGTTGCCAAAAATAATCAGTAATGAATATGTAGGGAAAAAAATCAGAACTATGTAGGCTATGCACTCTTCTAGCTTCTAGCAACTTACCACTCAGGGACTTCCTAGACCCAGAGGTTGTTTATTTGTGTTTGAATTGGTTTTCTGTCTCTTATAGATTGCTTTGTCAACACAGGTATGTTTTGTCGCAACAAAATAGCCTGAAATATATTTTTTTCTTTTTTAATTTCAAAAGTATGTGTGTATTATATTGCATTTTCCTAACCCCTATAAGTTCTTAAAATTATGAATTTTATTTTCTGGAACAGCTATTACTTGTGGCCCCCCTCCAACAGTACTCTATGGGAAAGTGGAAGGATCTGATTATCGCTGGGGTGCCAGCGTGAGTTACAGCTGTGCAGAAGGCTATCAGCTGTCTAACACAGCTATTCTCTCCTGTGAAGGGCGAGGAATTTGGCGGGGAGACATACCACAGTGTTTGCGTAAGTTTTCAGGGTACAGTTGTATTGGGCTTCACCAAAGCTGCAATCAGTTGTCTCAGGCTACAGGCACAGAATCACAGTTTAGAAAGGACTCAGCTACATCAGATAATATATGCATTACTGCAGGATTCTCCCTCCTTCTGAAAAGCTTGCCTTGTTATGAAATTGAGTGGCTGTGCCTACTTAAGGGCACAGTCTTCTTCCTTTCCCCAAGAGTCAGCTCCATGTCTTTTTACCCAATTAAACCCCTCACTATTTGCCTTACTGATAATCATTTCAGATATTCTGAATTTGACTTGTGGTGAGCATGATTGAAATATTCCCTTACACTTTTCCCTTTTTTTCTTCCCTGTTTCCATTTCCATTAACAGGTGAAAACAAGGATGCTAACCCTTAAGCTCATAGCCTTGCACTCCTTTCTAAACAATTTTTTCTTTCTGAAGGCGAGTACATACCCTCATATCTTCCTTGTATTTGTTTTTCAGCATCTTCTAAATCTGTCAACTCATCTTCTTCAGTGCTTGAAATCTTGTCAGGACTCTCATAAACAATTTTGATTTACCTAATTAGGGCAAAAATTTCCAGCCTACTCATCTGAGGGTGACTGATTTGAAAACTGGTTATATTTTGAAGCATTGCAATATAGCACTGTCTGCTTTGGGATTATTTTGTTATCCAAATCTAATCAGCATTTAAGTGTCTCAATTAAAAGGTCTATTTTTCCAGGTTAAGTTTTATGCTTACAATAGCTGTAACAATGACAATTAATTTGAAGTTGTTGTCAAGAATTTATCTGAGCTACAATCCTACACAGATAAATAAGCATAACTTTTGCACTCATATTCAGTATGCCTGACTTGCCTATAAAAGAATGTAGAATACTTCAGTTAAAGGATGTGCAGTTTTTTGTAACTCCTTTTTTTTTTTTTGTCTTCCCTTTTTTGTGTATTAGCTGTGTTTTGTGGTGACCCTGGTACTCCAGCAGAAGGACGCCTCAATGGAAAAAGTTTCACCTACAGATCTGAAGTTAGCTTTCAGTGCAGACCCCCTTTTATTCTGATAGGCTCTTCAAGAAGATTCTGTCAAGCAGATGGTACTTGGAGTGGAATTCAGCCAACATGCATTGGTAATAACTACCACTATTTTACTGTTTCTACTGAGAATATTCTTGATAAACTATTACACTAACATAAATCTGGCAATGAGCTATCCAAATATAGGAAACATTTGTGTAATATAAAAAACACTAGTTAAATAAGGTTATATTTTGAGTATAAAACTTTTAGGATAAACACAATCACATATGAAGCAATTTGTAAATTTACATAATTGCTTGTCTGCTGGAAATGTAAAATGTCAATATGTGAAAGTGCATAAATTTGTTCCATCTATTTTTAGAATGTCTTAGATATGCAGAAGACTATGGCAGATTAAAGACCAGACTTTGTCACTGAATATTTCAAGGCATTTTTCAGAATCAATCCTTACTCAAAAAGCATTTTTGACTTTGTGGAAGTGGCTTATACATCTCTGATCTTTTGAAATTCTGATGAACTCCCAAATACTTCTAGTTTTTCATTGACTGAAGTGCAACTGGTGTGCTTTTAACATGTTACATAATCAGACTGAGAAAAATGTTGGACACATTTAATTCCCACTCACATCAGGATTTGATCTTGCTAGAGAAAATTATTTTGGTGTTCCAATAAAAAAAATAATTTTCAATATTCAGATATTCAGATGTAGCTTGAGCCCATTTATATACTATGTTGTGGCTAAGATATTTTTTGGCTATGTGAAAGAGCTGAGATGGACACTCAGGGAAAAGGTGATAAGTATGGTTATTGAAAGCAATCTGTATTTCTAAATGAAGACATTAACAGTCAACAGAGTTCTTTTACAGGAGTTTAAAACTTCTTCTGTCCATAGTTTTTGTGAACTGGGCAATGATCTCTGTTTTTTAACAGAGGCAAGAAGGTTTCCAAAAGCTAAATTTTACATCTAGTGAGAAGAATCAAATTTGAAAATGTCATAATGACATTTCTGGTTATATTTCATATAGCATAATATAGAAGCATATGGAAAGTCCTGCATCAAAGATATATTTTTTCTTTTACATCTTAGTTTTTATGTTATTTTATAATGAAAATATTAGACCGTACAAAATATTTACAGTTGTGATTTCTAAGCAATTTGAAAGTTAAGAACAGTGGAAAATACCTAGAATGGCACTTAAGAGCCGTGCAAGCTTTTCTATTTCTGGATATTGCTAATTTGCTTAAAACACTTTCAGAAGTCTTTTTTTATCCCCACTGTTTCTTCAGATGAGACATATCTTAAGAAGTCAATTCAGCTTCATATGTCTATTCTTAGCAATAGCATTCCAGCTGTTGATAATTTGTAAAAACTTCTTGATCTATTCAAACAGCTCAAGATCAAGAGCATGTTTGCTTTTTATTCTTGCACGTTAGGTCAACATCCACCTAACTTTTGAAGCCTTTGGTAAATATCAGTCGAGCTGAATTTTTATGCTCTAATGTTGGTCAATATTGAAAATGGGAGTTGGCCAAGAGTGAAATGACATACTGAAATGACATATTACCTTAATTTCCCTCTAGAGAAAACTAAAAATTATTACAGATGAAATAGAGTCCCAAGCTGTGTTCTTTGTAATTCAGTGACAACACAAAAGTAGACTGTGTTGCCAAGAGGTCGCCATCGCATACTACAGAAAGACCCATTGGATCAAATTCTGTGCTGTCTAACTCGTGGATGATACTGAGCAGCCCCAAAGCCACCATCACAATATGGACATTGCTCAATCAAAAGTAGTTTCAGGTTGCTTTAAATTACACACATGAAACCAAACATCAAACAAGTAGTTATACTATGCTGGCATGTATTTGTTTGTTTGGGTTTTTTTTCTTTTTTTTTTGTGCTGGCAGTGTAGTTCTCCAGCAACAACAAAGATAGTACTCCATTCAAAACTTTTTTTCTTGTTGGCATAGAAGACAAACTATTTTAAAAAAGAAAGTATTTTACTTGCTAGCAGAACACAGGCTGATTATGGGTTTGGGGTTTCGGAGGGAGGTTATTGCTTTTTTTGGTTGGTTTTGGTTGTATTTTTTTAGAAATCCAACTTAATGATTAAGCTGTTATTTTGAAATGAAGAGAAGGTAAAGATTTCCCTATATATTCCAACTGCATTGTGAATAATGAGATATACTATGAGTTCAAAGAGGTTTAAAAAGATAAGATTACTAAAAATTTATGCAATCCGAACTCTAAAGTCTGCATTGCCAGAAACACCTAAAAAAATATTTTTCAGTAATGACAATGTACTGAAAGAAATTACTGTGATATATATTAAAAATTTAGATGAAAATACTAATGTAATATAGAAATACACATATTTCATTAAAAATTGAATTCTTGTCATCACTAGACATTGATGAAATGATTCAATATTTGGAAACAGGTTTAGAGTATTCTTTCCATATGTTAATAATGTGTTGTGTTTCACATTTTGCATCAGATCCAGCTCACAATACATGTACAGACCCTGGTACTCCACATTTTGGAATACAGAATAGTTCCAGAGGTTATGAGGTAATTTTTTAATTACTATTTATTAGCTTTCTAAAATGAAAATGCATTTAATAATTACAAGTATATTAAATTTCATAAGAAAATTATCTGTAGGCTTAAATGTCTGATGCAAACCTTGGGAAATTTCTACTCCCTTTTAGTAAAAACTCATGCTTCATTCCAAGCTTTTTTCAAACATTCAGCTTAAAGAAAGAAGTTCTAATCCTGCAATACATCATGTGTTCAATCCTTTACAAGACTTCAGTAGCGAGGGCTATTTATAAATTGACTCCTTAATATGATATGACATGATATAATTACTTTGCTTTATGATCATAATTCTTTCATACATTGATGAATAGTCAGTAAACACCAAACAACCGAAGACCTGTGTGATCCAAAGGCCAGGTAGTCCTTGACAAAAAAGTCAGCATGTGGCTTTACCAAATTAGCAATTCATGTTATATTTTATTCAGTCAGAGAAAATAAAATTATTCTGTGTTGTGTCCAGGTTCTATGTGATGAATGCCCTACCTATAATTTCCATATTCCTCACATGTTATTAGTTTAACAAGTGGCAGGCAGAAAAATGGCTGAGGAATTAAATGTAGATGCAATAATGACCAATCCACAGTCATATAGATTGATAACCTTAATGGGATAGATTTTTCAGGTATAAATATGTGTGATTTGAATCTAAAAATATGTTCTCTTTGGGCTTCCTGCTTATTTCTGAACCTAGTGCACAGTGCCACATAGTGATCCAGTTACTAGAACTTTTTCAAAAAGTCCTTTCTGTAAGTGCCTCTGATTATTGGTACCCTCCCCCTCCAGCAATTTTACTGCCTTTCATTGCTATGGTTGTCAGCTCTTTTCTTCACCTTGTGCTCCTGCCTGTCTCACAGATACCAAAGCATTTCTCCCTGAGCCACATCTTGTGGCCTTACCCCTAAGATCATTCTACTTCTAGTAATGCCTTTCTAATCTTGACCCTCAACCTGACCCCATTTTCACTTCAAAAATGACTCAAATCTATGCGCCTAATTTGATCATGGGATTTTTTTGTTATTTCTCCCTCTTTTGTCTACATCACAAATTGTCTTTAGTAACAGAATTGTACTGGCCCATTGTGGTGGGTTCACCTTGGTTGAACACCGGGTGCCCACCCAGCCACTCTATCAGTCCCCTTCTTAGCCAGACATGTGAAAGAGTAAGGTGGAAGAAAAAAAAAAAAAAAACAACATAAATTGTGGATTGCAATAAGGCAGTTTATATTTATGAAAAAAAAAGCAAATGCAGCGAGCACAAAGCAGAAGCTGATAGTTAATCTCTACTTCCCATAAGCAGCGATGGTCAACAACTTCTCTGAGAAGCAGTGCTCCAGCATGCATAGAGGCTGTCTGCAGGCAGCCTTTAGAGACAATGAATGCTCCCTTTCTGCTCATTGCCTCAGCTTTTACATCTGGGTTGATACCATATGGTATGGAATATTCCCTTGGTCAGTGCGGGTCAGCCGGCCCACTTATGTCCCCTTTCAGGATCTCGCCCTCGATTGAAGAAGGAATGTTACAGTGTTGTGCTCAGCAGTAGCCAAAACATGGGTGTGTTACCAACACTCCTCTAGCTACCAATGCAGAACACAGCACTGTGACTACTGTGGGCTACTGTAGGGAAATAAATTCCAGCTCAACCAGACCCACCACACCTTCACTGTTCTACTGAAGGCTGATTTTCTCTTCCCATTCTCCTCTAGAGGCCATAGTAAGTCTTCATCCATTCTATAGTAAATCTTTCTCAAGTATATGTGTTTACTCTCAGAACTCCATCTGGTACAACAATATGTAGACTTGTCTCTAATTACTAATGAACTAGATTGTTTTGGGGGTTTTTCATATGTGATTAGTGGGCTTCCTGTTTGTATGATTTAGCCAAGTTTCTATAAAACAGCTTTTAACAGTCTTTAATCATTATAGAACAGTGTGATGACAGTCAGCAGACCTCTGAAGGGTTTTCCCTTAACTACCAGCATCCTGTCTTGTCCCATTCATTCTGTGCCTTTTGTGCTTCTCTGTGCTGTGAATGTTTTTCATCTAAGTGTTATACAAAGAGTGTGCTGCTTTGGTTTTAACTTTTACAAGTAAAATGAAAAAACAATATAACTCTGTGACTACTTTGAACTTATACCTTATTTTTTGCTTGGTCTTTTGGAGCAGTGGGGAAAAAATTGCATCTCATTATTACTGACGATTACCAGAATAGGAAATTTCACAAGGAAGATGACTTAAAGTCAAAATCAACCACACAGTGTTCTAGTCCCTACTACAGACATGCTATGTGTCCTTGGCAAAATAAAGATTAATGTGTTTAAAAATAGAAAGACATGTCTGCAAAGCCATATCAGTAATTTGACCTTTAAAAATATCAGTGATTTTCCCAAGGTACTTCAGGAAGAATGATGTTGCATTTGCTAAGCATCTATCATGGTAATCAGGTTTTATGTAATTGAATGTATAGTTAGCAGGTAGCTACTTTTGAAGATGCTCTTTTTTAATTTCAGTTGAAGTCCTGCTATGATGTTTGCAGTGTGAACTTGCCTGCATCTCTAGAACTGCAAGCTGTTTTGTCAATATGTGTTGTTCACGTCTCATTTTCAACTTACACAATTTGTCTGTGTGATATCTTTATTAATAAATCATAAAATTTCCAATAATGTCAATTTTGTTTTCTTTTAAAATACATTCATTATTTCTTGACAAGATGTTTGATTTAAAACAAAAGTAATGCTTCACTAATGAGCCCCCTACCCTTAAATAACTTGGCCTGGAGTAACATTCTAGTTAATTTTGTCAATACCAGCAATAAGTCCATTTTACTAGAAATCTCTGCACAGCCTGTCTCTTGTCTGTTATGAAAATTCTTTATCATCTGCAATTTTGTATCTAGTTTTTGCGCATTTCTATTCTCAGTGGACATCTAAAGAGGGTTTTCTCTCTCACTTTACCTTTTCTTCTGAGAACGTTCCTGTCACAGTTGACCTTAGGAAGGCTTTCCATAATATCACTCTCAAATAAAACTCATCTCAAATAAAGCTTAGTTTATAGTAACAAATGCGGCATAAGAAGTTGTGGCCTGGAGTTTTTTCCAGTGAATTTATTTGTAGATGAAACAGTTCTTCATAGTTTTTTTTCTTTTTCCTCTAAAAAAAACATGTTTAGTCAAGTCACACCATGACAAGCCTTTGAAAGAGACTTTATGGTCAAATTCTATTCAAGTATAGACAGTGATGTGCAGGAAAGAGAGGCAAAGCATCTCAGGTATTTAGTTTTCTTCTGTCACAGTGCCAAACAAATCAGCAGAAATGTATATGTCATTCTAAACCATGTGAACAGCCCTGTCAATATTTTTGCACATACTGCTTTCAAATATTAGGTTACAGAAGATCAATTATTAAAATTTTTTATCACATTAAAAACAAAACAAAACAGTTTAGCTTTAGAAATGGTAAAAAGCAGACATTTTATTATTGAAGAAATCTCTATATTAACTTACCACTGTCTAGATATCTGCCTACATGTGATGGATACCTCTTCTAACATTCTTCTCTGATCCTTAGGTTGGAAGCACAGTGTATTTCAGGTGCAGAAAAGGTTATCATATTCAGGGATCTACCACCCGTTCTTGTCTTGCTAACTTAACTTGGAGTGGCATACAGTCTGAGTGCATTCGTAAGTCCAATTTCTATTTTAATGGCTTAAAAAAAATACTGTGCAATATTAAAAGACTTACAAAGTGATATGTGGGAAATTCATAGCAAACTGTATGCTACAAAACCAGCAAACTTTATAAAACAGATTTTTAAATGGTTTTTGTTTCCTATTTGAAGACCAAAGATGTTTCTGGGATATTAGTTTGAAGGAAGGTTGCTGAGATTTTTTTTTAAATGAAGTTCACAATAATTAGCTCATCTTTCCTTGAAAAAAGTCTGTTCTCTTTAATCTACTGCATATTTGTGAGTGTGTGTGTGTGTATTGGATTAATAAAGAAGAGAAAGTGACCTGAAATATGCATGGGGCTATTTTGTTGGTTAGTATTTTGTAAATCATAAACTAGAACTCAACAAAACCCAGTTTTTTTCTGGACTATGCATTGTTATGCAAATTGTTAGTATGCTTATAGTTCTCTATGAGTTGGAGAACATCAAATAACTATTGTATTAAAATACACTGACCTAAGCTAAAAGTTGTTGATTAGAATGACCTTAGATTCTTATCTTGTTTCACATTATCTTTGGGTTGTTATAAGTGAACATGTGGCACAGAGAAAGAAGCATACTGAGCAACCATTCTGTTACAATCAACGTACTATGATATAACCCTCTTAAGGAACATTTATTTCAACTCAAAACTATAATGCATTTATTTATCACAGTAACCACTCTTAATTTTTTGAACACAGAGTGGAAGTGATGCTTGAAGCTGTTACAGTATAATAATTCACCATCATTGCACCTTGTACAATGGCATGTGCTTCTCTTCATTTCAACCCTTTTCTGATTGCTATTGTGATTTAATTTTGGTTTATTCTTTAAAAATGTGATAGTATCATTTCCATCTTCCCACAATAATAAATCTATACACTCTGAGTGCTACTTTTACAAATAATATCTACTTGGCATTGTTAAAATCTATACAGAGTTTACATAATCAAAAGGAATATGTTGGCATGCATTTATTTCAAATTGCTTACTATAATCCTATGGAAACTTCTTATCATCACTTTTTCTAATTCTAAAAACCCCTTTGCAGCTCATGCTTGCAGGCAGCCAGAAACACCGGCACATGTAGATGTGAAAGCAATAGATCTTCCTACTTTAGGGTATACTTTGGTGTACACGTGTCAGCCAGGATTTTTTCTTGCTGGTGGATCAGAGCATCGGACATGTAAACCAGATATGAAATGGACAGGAAAATCACCTATTTGTAAAAGTAAGTCATTACTCAAGAGATTTGTTGAGTCCTACTTGGTTGGAATTAATTTTCCCTGACATTTTTATTTTATTTAGTAGGATTATTTTTTTTCCATTTACTATTTAAAGACACGCGCAATACAACAGCTTTTACTTTATGGAAGAAACAAAAGAAATCAAAAAGTGAGCATAACATCTAGAACTCATGGAGGAAGACTTAATGGGATATGTGTGTGTAAATGCACAGGCACAAATGCATATTTTTACCCCAAAAAGAGCAACAAAAACCTAAGCAATATAAAGTATTATTTTTAACTGCATTTTTTTTTATGTCACATTTTCAAATAGTATTTCAATGTATTCATTGTTTACTGTATGATTTTCTATTAGGAATAAAAAAAAAAGTTGTTTAGTATCTTACCTTTTAGTTTCATGCAGGTCTGATTTTTATCTAAGGAAATCTTCTAAAATAACAATGACCAATAAAATTAAAAAGTACATTTTTTCACTAAATTCCTCTTTTATTTGTGTCAGTGTAACTGTCATAGAATTTTGCTAGACTAGGTTTAAGTATTTAATTATGAGGTCTAAATTTGCTATTCACATGCGAATAAATATGGCTATAACTTGCCAATTCAGAAAAATAAGAAATAGAATACAAAAAGGGAAAAACAGTCAGATGCCATGGGAATGTTGTCTACAATATGATTTTTAATTATAATGTATCAAATTATGCTGAATAGTTTTGATGTTTGAGCAGTATTTAATTTTCCTAAATATAAGGGTAGACGTCTTTGATTCAGCATTGTCATATGATCTACACACTAGAATTTATCTTCCTATTATATATCCCCAAAGGATGGTTTTTCATGGGTACTCTAATAATTTGAGATAAATGATCTTTTATGGGTTTTTATTTTATTTTATTTTATTTTATTTTTTTAAGATAAAATACAGAAAAGGTTTATATAAGAAGGATTTTTTTTAATTGGCTTACCATTTTTAAGTACAATTGTCATTTGAGTGTCTCACACTTTTTATGCTTTCTTAGCACTTGATCAGTCTAATTAGTGAATTTCTGCTTCTAAAGAAAAAAAACCCCAAAAACCAAAAACCAACAACATGCAAGACAAAACCTTTCAATGGGACATTATCCTTTCTAAAGTGGCAACAGATATGAATCCAGAACTTGATCTGGACATAACTTTGCTGAGTGTAGAGAAATACAGCAAATTACACCAGTTGAGGATCTTTCCCATGACATCTGATCCTGTTATCTTAGTCAAGATAGCTGGATTTTGCTGGTCTGTATTCTACATGCATCAATCTTCCTTAACATATTTTTTACAATATTTAATATATTATTATTCATAATTAAAAATAGTATTTGTCCCCTCTATAAGGCTCTCTTTTATAGCACCGGGACTGATATAAAAATTTTAGGCCTAAACATATGAAATACTTGTCTAGCCAGACAACTTTATACAGTAAAATTGTTGTTTATCTAAATTATTTTCTGATAGTTTTATGCTAGGATATGTATAGGTATAAACATGTAAAGTATTCAAGACCAATTACTTGTTTTAAATATGGCTCTACTGGATAAGAGGTGATTGCATCCATCACGCACTGTTTTAACATTTTATTAAAAAAAAAAACAAACCACAAAAAGATGTTCATGAAAATGATAATTTGTCTTTTTACTTGTAGGTAAAGGAGTGAGAGAAGTTAATGAAACAATAACTAAAACTCCAGGTTTGTATACAAGAAGAGCTTTAGATCTAAATAAATTGATTTAAGCCTAGATTGTTATGAATAATAAAACTATTTCCAGTATTTAAGTATTTGTTACTCATTTCCAAAGAATATAAATGTTGAGTTTTTTCATAATAAGATGCCATGTTAAACCTATTCTATGAAATTTTTTCACAAACAGTTTTTTTAAATTTCTATAGTACCAATTTTCTGAATTACACGAAACCCTTTGTCCACCAAAAAAAATAAAGCCCAGATGCACAAACCTCAGATTTGACATAGTTTTGTATCAGAAAAATTGCTATAATGGAGAGCCTTATAAGGAGTATATACTATAATTGCAGGAATTTGGTTCAGTCAAAGGTCTGCCCTTTACATTGCAAGTGTTGGAAGAAATATTTAAAAAAACCCAAACCAAAACAAAACAAAGAGAGTTTTGGAAATTTTAGTGGCCTTCATTACATGGAAACTCTCCATGTACTCCAAGATAGCATTTCTTAAACTGCATGGACCACTAGGCAGATGGCAAGGTGGGCTACTTTTATATGCCCCCTTGTGAACATGTTAAGCAGTTAACCTATTCCTCCAGCCAGTGACAAAATTGAAAAATACATATGAGAAATCCTTAATGGAGATCCTTTCAGATTCAATCCTTTTCAGAAAATGAAAGGCCTAATTTATTTATTGATTTATTTAAAAATGAGCAGAGTTGTCGTCAAATAAATGAGCTTGCAGTTCTATGTTTTGAATTTTAGCAAAGCTGCAATAAAAACAAGGTTAATGTTTCATACTTGCAGCAATTCACAAAAGGGCTCTGTAGAGTAGATGGGTTAAAAAGGTATTTCTGCTAATAATTAACCTTCCCGGTGAGTTTATTAGTGAGAGTGTCAGGTGAAACCATAAATGAGTTCCTCTGAAATGCTTTACTTCTACGGGCTCGCAATAAAGCAGAATATAATGTGCATTCATTGTAATTAATATACAGTCCTCATTTATTGGAGGATTCACCTCACCAAACACCTAAGGTATGCATTAATCTGCTACCACACAGGTTTTGAAATTTCAATGACAAATTAAAATGAAGACCTAGTCTTCAAATATATTCACTATGCAGAGTATCATTATTAGTTAATACTGTATTATGTCCCTTATAACTAGTTTTTAAAAATAAGTAGTATTTTAAAGGTATTAAAAAAATGTGATTGAAAATGCCAATAATAGTAAGCAGAAAAGGAAAATTGTAGCAAATTACAGTAATTAACAGGGAGAGATTTTACGCTGTTTTCAAAAAAACAAGTCTGCACTATTATTTTGTCTTTTAAAATGGTGAATTCTCTGTAGAGCACTGTGTATTTTGAAGCATTTTCTTTACCGTGTTATCTTGACCTTTTGTATAATTTGATTTGCTGCTATCTATTTTGAACAGAATTAAGCTAATATTGCTAAACTAGAGGTTTTGTAACAGGATATATTCATGTTCTGATTTATCACCTTTAAAAATCTGGACACAAGTTATATTTGGGGGTTTTTGGTGTCTTGTTTTTTATTTTTTGTTTTGGTGGTTTTGGTTTTGGTGGTTTTTTTGCTAGAGTTAATGTCTTCACAAACATTAGTAAATATTTTTGCATGATTGAGTATAAGTTGCAACTAAAGAAATCTTACAGTACCCATGTGAAGTTTAAGAACTGAATTACTCTGATTTCTAAGGTTCTCACTGCTTTGTACAGTCTTCACAAAAATAGTTAGGAAGCTGTTTTAATGAGTAGCCATGTATTTTCCCAATTGTCTTGTTCTGAGGAGAATCTGCAGTCAGTGCAGTATTGGAATAATAATACCCAGTTCAATTTTCTCATTCTGCATTTGCCCACTGTGAGTGGGAAAGGCTCAGGCATTGTAAGGGTTCAGCACAATTGGCTCAGAGCCACTCCAAATCCTCAGCAGCATCCCTTGGGACTGCAGCACTTGCATTTTAATGTTTGACAAAAACATGACTGGGGAAGCAGAAATACAGTTTTTTCCCCTACTGATTCTGTCCATCTGCAGCAAGCACAAATTCTGTAAATACTGAGTCAGTGGTACTACTTTGCAAAGCTTAGCAGATATTATTGACAAGGTGGTTACACAAACTACAGACTGAAGATGTTGAATGTGGTGAAAGATGTATGGAGTCTGTTCCTTTATAAAAGTCTTACATAGTGCCTCTCAGGTTCATATCAGTAATACTAGAGATTTGCCTTCATGAGAATTTTGTCAGACACAAAATTTGAATTAAAAATATAGACAAAAAAAAATTTAATATTATTTTTAATGGCAGGTTTCAAATTTATGCTATGCCACCATTTCAGCAAAACTATGAGAAATACATAAAAAATAGAGTCTAAAAATTTTTTAGAGAACCATATATTTGCAGAAATTATTTGAATTCTAAGGATACCAGTTAAAATGTAATGCTTCAGATTTTTATTAGTAAGTTGAGGCTACCTAGTGTAAAGCCTGAGTCTTGCACTGAGTTTTACTTTGGAAATGGAACACTTAGGAGTCTGCAAATTGGTTATACTCAAAGTTGTTATACTCAAAGCCTTATAGTAGGTCTCTGTTTACTTGGAATCCAGTAATGCTACTGACACCACAATGATGTTTTCAAATCATGGTGTATAGAGCTTGAACATTTGCATGTGACTTTTTCACAATTTGAAAGCAAGAGACACTGAAGGAATTATTTGTCCTTTAGTTAACAGCTAATTAGGCATCAGATTTTCAGATATATTGCCTGTCAGGTATTATTGCCCTGGGTTTATTTTTGATTCATTTTTGCCATAAAGGATTAGATAGAGGAGGAAATATCCATAGAATTTATTCAAAAGAGGATACCTGCACTGATAAATTTCCTTCATTATAGACAGCTGCCTTTATATGTGCTCAGAGTTGGACAAAAAAATGCAATAAAACCTCAATTATTTAATTTAGGATTTTCATTAGAAGAGTTTGAAGCACTTCTAATATCAGTCTAAAGAGTTTGAAGCACTTCTAATATCAGTCTAACTATTTAGCAAGTATCATTTGCAGTGGTCGTGGAAGCTGTCAGGAAACACTAGGTGTTGTCTGGCCAGGAGGAGGGTTGGTATCTTTCAACCAGATTGTGTTTTTTAACTTAACAGTCATGTTTGAAGGAAGTCTTCCACCAGATTTTATAAAAGAAAAACATATAGGAGAAATACAGCATTTTGTAGGGGAGAAATGAATGTTCAAGACATGTAACACCTTGTAAATGCTTTTGATGTAAACTTTTCTCATAAGATTTCGTTTCTGTCTTTTTAATGAATGTTAATATTGCAGATACTGTTGAATGAGAGACTTTTTCTGTTTTGTTGGTGATTTAGCCACGCATTTAAAATACAACATTTAATACCTAAATAATTTTTTTTTCTGTGTAGAGGAAAGATACCAATAACATCAAATAAATGACCCAAATACATATACTTCTTCCAATAATTCATGTTTCATTTTATAGAATTTTCATATAATTCAAACTGCTGTTGCTGAGAAACAGACTTTTTTTTCTAAATCAAAAAGAAGTTCCCTTCTCTGACAACTTCACTGTTCACAGGTGCAGTAGTATTGTATGGAGAAAAGCTGTGAAGCCTAAAAATGACTGATAAAACTACCTGGAATTCAGTTAATTCACATGAATATTTAGTTGATATTCAGTTGAAAATTACACATGGTACTGCTTTAATAGATTTGTGAAATGAAAAGGATGGCCTAAGAGAGTCCTGCCAGGAATCCCTGATTGCAGAATATTATTCTTTTCTCATTATACCTTAAGGCTACAGGGCTTTATTTATTTTCCATAGTCTTGAGGGCGCTCACTGAACCACATAGTTATGAAGGGTGAGGTTATTTAAAAAGCATATGCTGTGATGGAAAGGTGTAGTATATTATGGGCAATTCTGGGGAAAGGTCATTAGAGATATTGCCTTTATTGCAGTAATTTTTTTACTATAAGACCTTCTTAGAACAGTGGATTGATTCGGTAACAGAAAAAATGAAGAACATAAGTATGGCTAGAAAAATTGTTACTTTGTTGTAGTTTACTTCTTTATTTGTTTCCTTTTTTCACTTATTTAGTTCCCTCGGATGTGTTTTTTATAAATTCACTGTGGAAAGGGTTTTATGAATATTTAGGAAAAAGACAGCCTGCTACTCTCACTGTTGATTGGTTCAATACTACAAGCAGCAAAGTGAATGCCACATTCATTGAGGCATCCAACATACAACTCAAACTATCAGGTAGGTTCAGAATTTGGTGTTAAATAAGCTGTCCTTTTAATTTTCACCCAAATGCAGAACAAAGCAAAAACTTTATGTTAGCACTAAAAAATATTTTTCTGTTTGTTTTGCAAAAGGAAAGGTCCTAACATAATGGTCTGCACAGGTTTCAGTCAACTTATATTCAGTCACCCGTCTACTTTTCCTGTTATATTTCATATAGATATTGAAGTATGGCTTATTTATCTCACACTGTTGGCTAGCATGGATGTGTTGCGCTCACAGAAAATATTGGAGAGGCGGGCAAAGTGTATATAGGCATTTTAATAACTGTTCCATTGAAAAGCTCAGTTAATCAATAGTGGTTAATATTCAAAACAATATGGCCATATTAATGGCATAGCATTAAATAGGCATAGATAACTAAATAACTTTGTAAATCATGCATACCTTTTAATCAATATCATGCATTCCTTTCTGCCAATTTGACTGTGAAGTTCAGATTTAGCCTCTCATCACAGTTATATTGAAATGAGCATTATCAGCTATTACTATCTGTTAAGGTTAAGAGTTCAGAGAGAATTTCCATAGTTGGCTGCCAAATAGTAAATTTTTTTTCACTGCAATATTGATATCTGCTCTAGTGTGTAATGTTGTGATGTGAGTCAAATCCATTTTTTTCCTGTTCAAGGAAATTCCAGGCATGGAATTCTATCTGTATTCAGATGTGTTGAAATACTGTATGAAAAGGCCATTATTCTTGCCCTTTTATGTATGAAATTAAACAGTAAAACCAATTCTTGCATCGTGTTATTGAATATGATAAGACAAAGGATGAGTTAAATAAGATTCTGCTATTCCAGCACTTTAAATCTTAGGGTTTTCCATGCTATAAAATTCAGTTATTATAGAATGTTGTCTACAAACTATTTAGTTGTAAAACAATACACATAGATTTGAGAGGTTATGTAAACAAACTGGTTACAAATTTGTTTCAAAAGCATGTCTTACCTCCTTTATGTTAATAGGTGTTTACAAGAAGGAAGAAGCCCATTTGCTCTTGAAAGTTTTTCAGATTAAAGGACCCAGTGACATTTTTGTAAGCAAGTTTGAAAATGACAACTGGGCACTAGATGGTTATGTAAGTAGCCAGATTGCCATGGATAAAGCTTGCTGAGTTTAAATTTTGAAGCAATTTCTGATTACATATGTAACTCTACCTATTGTTTTGTATTACAAATGTGGAACACAACATTCTAAATGTCAGCAAAGAGATTGCATTACCTTTTTCTTTCAAAAATAAGTATACAAGCTTCTATCTGACATACTCCAATCTGAATTTTTAGTTTGTGAAAGGGAAGGGGGAGTGAATCAGCATATTTTGCCATGTTTTTGCCTTGTTTCCTTGGATGGGAGAGGGAATTTTACCTTTAGAAATATTTTCCTTTTTTTGGTTTTGTAAATAATTCTCTATAAAAAAATTACATCTAATCTTGAAGAAAACCAGTGTTGTTTTACTCTTTGTATTTCTTCTTTCTGCCTCATGATGCATTCTATAGAAAATAATTTAAAATATGAAAATTTAACAGACTGTATACTAACAGAATTATGTGTGTGGTCTTTAAAGAATTTTACAATGCAGCAATGTATGAAAGATATTTTAAAATCATTCCCAGTGTTATTTTGAATCTTTTTTTTAATACCATTGCAAATTTAAAATAATAAATATTGTACAAGCATAGGGAATTCACTAATATTTTAAAGGCTAAATGTGAAAATCTGGTCTCCATCTTGTCTATTCTAAGTCAGAAAGACAAAAAGTTTAATATTGTCATTTATTTGTTTCAGAAATCTTTTTTTCTGTTTCAAAAAAAAAAAAATCCAGGTATCCTCAGGGCTTGAAAGAGGTGTTTTTACCTATCAAGGTGATATACATGGAAAAGACTTTGGAAAATTTATGCTCCAAAGACAAGGTAAATGCTTTCATACGTTTAACATTTTTGGTTCTTGCAAGATTGAATTCAACAAATTAATCAGCTATCTAGCTGAAGTAAGCACATTTATTTCACACCACTCCTATAATAAAAGACATAACCAAATGCTTACCATGGTACTATCACAGGTTTTCTAGGACAGCAACCTAATGAGTACCAGATGCTCTAAAGAGAATGCCATTGCCAGTGTTTACTTTTCTGTCAATGTCTTTTTGAAAGTAATAAGGGTGTTATGAAGTGCAAACACACTTTCTGCTTAAATGTATAAAGTGTTTAACAAATTAAAAGGACAGAATCAATCCCAATTTTGATGGTGTCATTTGGAGAATGCTTGATGCTGGTGGATGTTTTCAGAATGTCTGTTTATTTAGACAGAATTCTAGTTCACTGTCAGTAATATGAAATGAATGTCTGAGGTATGTATTGGAGCTCCAGGCTGAAGTACTCTAGCAGCTGATATAAAACTGCTTATGTTATTCATAAAAAAACTTAGTCATAAAAACTAGGAAAATATTTACTCATAAAATATTTTTGGCAAATACCAAGTGTAGGCATCCACATTTCCTGATCCTGGAACTAGTACAGAGTAGTGAAAGTATGGTGTATATATACAGAAAAACACAGGTCTAGGAAAAGGAGACAGCCCAGCCAATATATCTATAGCAGACTGTCTGTATGTTTTATAAGTTGCCTTGGTTCCATTGGCTTCATTGGTGCTGTACCAAATACCCTTTAGAGTTCTGTCAAATCTCCCTTGTATTTCTTTATTACCTACTGTAATAGCAGTTATGCTATGGATTTGCTCATCTTGCCCACCTTTCGAATTTCTAAATACATGTAGCCACAAGGGGAAGAAGCCTATCTCTTCACAGTCTGAGCCAAAGAACTGCCAGTTATGAAAGCTGAATAAAAGTCCAGTCTACAGGGTAAATTCTTGTGTGGAACAGATTGTTTGTCTGCAAGTACTTTAATGCAATTGTTACCACTGTAATATCTAAGCTGCTTTTCCTTTCTGATTTTAGCAAGCAAACTATAAAAGCAGAGGTCGACATTTGTTCAAACATCTGTCTGTTAAGCAGACTTTGGTATCTTTAAACAGTAAGAGTGTGGTTTGTTGTTTTTATTTCTGGTGTATGTATGTATTGTTTTGGTTTTCTTCTTAAGCCAGATCAAAAATATATCTTTTGCCGGCTGCCTAATAAAAGTTTGATTCTATGTGAAATTGATAACTCAGGGAGATCAATGAAGAACAAGCAGAATGACAAAGAGTTACAGAGTTCTCCAGTGGATGTATTCTACAGTACAGGGAGACATTGTCCATATCATCCTCTATAGCTGCAGTATTAGAGCTAAGTTTTTCTATTTCTAAGGCTAGTAAGGAGCTGAAGTGTCCAAGTTACACACAGATTCCTGGACTGAGGGCCTCTCATCTTCAGCTTTGACATCTCAGCCGACAACTTGCTATAAATGTAGATACCATCTCTTTTACAAGATTGCTAAGTAGACACTGATTTATAGAGTTGCTTATTCTGTATTGAAGAATCTACTGCTGAAAGTAAACAGCAAATTTCCATCCAATACAGGTCATAATATCTGTTAATAACCTCTCATATTCAAGGATAACTTGTTTTGGGTTTTATATGTATTCCAGTCATGAATATTCTGCTGAGGTAATGATCTCATGTCCTCTGGCTGAACACTTGACATATCTCTGTTTTTTTCAGGAAACTAAATTATTTGCTGTCTTTACAGTAAACTAAAAATACACATAAACTGTGCATGCACTAGTTCATACATAAAGCCATATGAATTTTTCACCTGCAAGCATATTTTGAAGCATTTACTGAGAACTACTTTGTTAAGTGTGAAAGAGCAATCTATTTGATGAAAAGTTTAGTATAACACAATGCTAGAGAAAGACTGGTCTCCATGGATATGCTCAGTCTTGAAACTTAACAACATGAAAACAGAAAGAATTTCTTTCTTAGTAAAGTTTATCCTCTTTCAGAAACAATTCTGGTTGTAGCTTTAAAAAATATGGGTAAAGAGATCTCTCTTCTCAGTCTGTCAAAAGAACTAGAACTGTACCTGAGCCTTCTTAAGAGGCCCAAGTTGTGACCCCAAATTATTTAACTTCTTTTTCCAAGTAATCAGTCATTGCTGAAGGCTTTTAGTTTCTTTTGTTTTGACAACTTAGTCTCTAAAGGCTAAAAGTCTGCAGCTAGGTTCAGTTTTAGCAATTGCTGAGTGCCTATGCCTCAACACTGCATTTCTAGATGTTTATTTTATAATTTTGTTGATTCCACTTGGACTGTTCTTTAAAATTGTATGAAAAGGTAGGTAGCTTTGTGAGAAGAGAAATTTACTTCACCAAAGTATTATTTTCTTGTATTTATTTCCTCTGGTGAAATACAATGACCCACTTCTCTTCTCCCCCCTCCCCCCCACTTTTTTCATTTTTCCTTCAAAGTACTATTTTAGCTTTTTTGACTCAGATAATTTATAGACAAAAATATTAAATACACATAATTAATTTGCCTCTGTGATGTATTGGATCAATGGCTGTGAAATACTCATTCATCTCCTTAAATTAATCAACTCTTAAAAGTGTTGAACATCAGGAGATACCAACTATGAATTTCAGTCAATAAATCATCCTTCCTCTCCAGATCATTTCACACAACTTCCATCATTCTTGAGGAAACTCTACTTCTAAGCAGGATACTCAAAGCTTCAGAGTACAAAACTGTTGTATGTTTGCCAATGCACAAATAGATGGCTAGGAGTAATGAACTATGAGACGATGTGTTAATATACATCTACGCCCAATGAGATCCTACCCAAAGTCTTTGCTATCCAGCAGGTTCAGTCAGCTGAAGAAGTTCCAGCCTGTTTTGTTCCTTGGAAACCGCTGACTTACTTTGTGTGTTGGCATTTTTTTCTCTTTAGTACTTGACCTGCTAACTGTTTTTGTCCCAGAAATTACTCTTATATATGTAATTCTACTTTTCCTATCTTGCATGGCTTTTACTGTCACACTTTCTCTGACTTCAACAGCAGTTCTTTTAGTAAAACTGAGTCATGCTGTACTGATGCCATTCAATTGAAACCATGGGCTAGAAATAAAAGGAGAAATAAATTTGAAAGATCCAAACAATGACAAGGAAATGCTCTTAATCATAAAATCATAGAATGACTTGGATTGGAAGGGACCTTAAAGATTATCTAGTTGTCATCCCTCTGCCATTGTCAGGGTTGCCACCACTCAATCAGTTTCCACAGTACTTTATTTTAAAAAGTACTATTTTCTATTAGATATAAATAAGAAAACTCACCAAATGTCCAAAGGGTAGAAATGCATAGTGTGTGCATTAATGACTTCACTGTGTGTTATTGAAATTTGAACTTCACCTGCCTGCTGCTAGTTTTAGGAGGCTAAAATACCCCTGATATTCTGTGAAATGTTTTAAAAAAAACACCAAAACAACAAACCATTTATAACATTACTGAATATCCCTCGATTAAATAACAGAATTCCCAGTAAAAAAGTATGTTTGTTTTAATGAAAAATAAACCAAATTATCTTTTGCACACCTTTTTTTTATATGTATATATGCAGATATTTCCACCCTTGTTGTTTATTTGTGGTAGCAATCAAAACCTTAATTTGGGCAGTACAATAAACTTTCCATTTCTTATCATGATAACATTGTCAGAAGATTTAAGAAGTTATGCTAAATGTGGTACAAAAAAACCTGGAAAGATATAGAATATTTGATTACCTCCAGTAGGAGTTTTAAGTATTAAATGTGAATCAGTTATCAGGCATAGATATAAAGAAATTCTTAAGTGTAAGTTTGTACCTGCTTTTAAAGTTTTGATAACAGATTTTTTTCATTGATTAATTAAACTTATCAAAACTTTCATACCA
>JAOXXN010000446.1:96024436-96035821 GCA_026770055.1 Myrmophylax atrothorax
ATATCCAACTTAAATTTTCCCTGGCAGAGCTTAAGCCCGTGCCCCCTTGTCCTATTGCTGAGTGCCCGGGAGAAGAGTATATAAAATTATACTCTGTTATAAAATTATACTCTGTTTCTGTGCATGGTGTTGAAGATTAAAAAAACCCTCAGTGCCAATTAAGTGGCTTAAATTGTCTGTCTGCTTAGGAACCATTCAAGCAAGATCACTGATCTTCCACTTCAGCCTGCTTCCTAATTTTTGGTAGGTCTGCTATAGTTTCAAGGTGCAACACTTGAGGTAAAGCTCTTATTAAGTGTCAATGAGCAAAACTGTGAGAGAACACAGACGTGCTCATTCATCATCTCTCAGTTTGATTTGTAATTTATTTTACCTGTATATAACCATTGTAACTGAAAAATGAACTAGGGTATGAAGAGATAACATAATAAATACCTCCTGAATCCTCTGCCTTCTGCTGCCCTTCAGAAGAGGCTGGTATTCTTTTTTATTCTTCCTTCATCAGTCACTTTCCAACGTCTAGAATGTGGGAGTGCAACAAGTTAAGAACTAGTTTTTACTGCAGTTAATGAAACAACACTGCACATGTTACACTTACCCAAAGAAATGGAGAAGCCACTTCCAGGGGAAACACTGTTTATTCATTTGAGAAGGAAGGGAAGTATCAGTGAGTTTTCAGCCTTTAGGACTGGAATAAGGCCTTCATTTGATTCAGGAGGAAAAAAGAGATAATAAAATTAATAGTCTGCCATATAGATGTATTTTCTTTCTGCTTTTGAGACGGTAGGATTTATTTTTTTCTGGAGATATGAAGTCTTTAGTTGGTCTGAGTGTTGTCTCTAAATCTCCCACTTTACATCTATTTCTGCTACTGCCAAACTCTGTAACAGTGGTACGGAGAAATCTCAGTCATTGAGAGGGATCCTCCTTGCATCACGGACCTATCCCGAACTCCTGTGACAGTACCACACCACATCTGAGAGAAGACTGGGCTTTTAGATTTACACTGCTTAGACTGATCTCAATTTGGGGGCCAGAGTGGGAGGCGGTATATGCCACAGTGCCCTGTAGCAGTGGCACTGCTGAAGTAGTGCAGTTTGAAGCTGGTAACATGAGAGATTCTGTCAGAAAGCTTTTTACAACAGACAAACTGAATACACAATTGATAGCAACAAGGCCCAAACTGTAGTACTGAGAAGGGATATTTCTGTATAAGGTGTTAATTCAAATGTATGTCCAAAGCTTACTATTATTGCATCATAAGGATAAAGGTAATCCTGGGTCTAACATGGGGTCATAGTGGTGATGATCTTCATATACTAGTGAGCAGAATCTCACTTCTTGGGAATGTGAGTTTATAATTCAGTGTCTGGGCTACAGTCACTTTCAAAAAAGATTGATTTCTTTCTGATTCTATTTAAAATAACCAGAAAAGGAGAAAGTGAAAATAAGACCTGACTAGTTAACCCTTCACCCTTAACACAAATCCCTGAAGAATGCAAAGAACATCCACAAGGCATGAGACTTTTTCTTCTTGTAAAATATCTCATCAGGAATGAAAGCAATCAACACAGTTAACTGCAAGACTAAGGAAATCTAATCATTAGATGAACTGCTGAGCAAATGGTCCATTTTAAGTGGTTCAGTTCACTGGTCACTTAGGGATGACAACACAGTAGCAAGTGCAGGAGAGATTGGGTAGTCAAATAAGGAGAAAAATGATCAGTGGTACTTAATGGAGGAAAACCGATACAAGAATGAATCCTTAACAAATGGCCCTCGAATGCAACACCATCTGCATGTTAAAATATGTTATGAGAAACCTAATGCATAGTATCCTCATTATTTGCCTATCAAGATGTAATGTTTATTTGGTTTTAAATTCTGGCTCTTTCTACGGCAACAGAAAAGTCACTCTAACAAATGTCAGTGAAGTTAGGGCTTCTGAATTTCTTGAACACTGAAAATTATGTACTGAGAACATTAGAGATATTTCCAAAAGGAATGTAAAAATTTTGTCTGGTAAAGTTATGGACTGTTTCGGTCTGCAATAGAGTTAATTTTCTTTGTTTTAGCTTGTACACGATACATTTTGGATTTGTGATGAAAGCAGTATTGGTAAAATGGGAATGTTTTATTTATTGCCAAACAGTGTTTACACTGTGTGTTGGGTTTTCCTGGCCAGGTTTTAGTAGCAGGGGGGCTATAGGGGTGGGTTTGGTGAGAAGCTGCTATAAGTTTCCCCATGTTTAACAGAGACAATGCTGGCCAACTTCCAGATGGCCCCACCACTGACCAAAACTGAGCCCAAGGTGGTAGCTCCTCCAGGATAACATAATTAAGAAGTGGGGGAAAAACCTGTGCAACAGAAATTGCAGCCAGAGAGAATGAGAATATGTGAGACCAACAGCTCTGCAAACACCAAGGTCAGTGCAGAAGGAGGGGCAGGGGGTAATCCAGGAAGCAGAGCAGAAATCCCCATGCAGCTTGTAATGAAGATCATGGTGAGGGAGGCTGTTTCCCTGTAGTGGTTTAGGAATGGTACTCTCCAGTTCTGTGACCCCACTGAGACTCCAAAACACACATTGATCTCTTTTACTCCGTCCTTCTTCCTGCTGTGGAGGGATGGAGTTGAGAATTAGAGTCACAAAAGGCAAACAAAGATCAAGGGCTGAAATAAGAACAACTTACTGGAAACAGAAATGACATAAGAAAAGTATCAGTAACAGCAACACTATTAATAACAAAATATACAAAAAGCAGAGTGATTCATATGCAAAAATGCTCACTGCAGACTCCGTGATTATGAACAGTACAGGACAGCTTCTTCTCTGCCATGTTTTTCTCAATTGGAAGGAATGCCCTTATCCTTGGAAGTAAGAGAGAGTCCCTTTCCTCCCTGCTCCCAGCAATGACATGAGGTCATATTGAGTAACATTAGGGTCCTGGCCATGCCTCCTCCCAGTTATTGCAAAAAAAAACCCCTTTTCTGGCTGGAACACGGACACCCACTGAAGCTCACGGAAGTCCACAATGGAGTAGATGTCCACCAAAGCCAGTGGAGGACTCCACACTGGAGCAGGGGAAGAGTGGAAGGAATCTTCTCCCTGAGGCGGAAGGAGCAGCAGAGATGTTGATTGATGAACTGACCACAAGTCCCATTTCCTGAAACCTGAGCCACTATAAAGGAGGACTTAGAGAAAAATGGGAATGAAATTAAGGCGACAAAGGAGGAAGGGGTGGAGGGAAGTGTTTTAAAGATTTGATTTTATTTGTCATTATCCTACCGTGATTTGATTGATAATAAATTAAGCTAACTCCCTGAAGTCAAGTCTGTTTTGCCCATGGTGGTTACTGCTCTAATCTTCACCTATGGGCCTTTAGCTATATTTCCCTGTCCAGCTCAGAAGGGGGAATTATAGAGTTGCTTTTGTGGGCACCTTGCATTAGCCATGGTCAACCCGTCACAGAATGTCCAGGATGTCTCTGTTTCTCATGCTGCCCAATCCAGCAAGTAATCTGGGGATCCGCAAGAAGTTGGAAGTTGGGACAGATGACTCAAACCAATTAAATGGATATAAGACCATAAGAAGAACATGATTCTGTTGGAGTCAGTCCAGAGGAGGGCCACAAAAATGATCAGAAGTCTGGAGCACCTGTCCTAAGAGGACAGGATGAAAGAGCTGGGATTGTTCAGCCTGGAGAAGAAAAGTCTCAGGACAGACTTTCTAACAGCTTTCTAGTACCTTAGGGGAGCCTACAAGAAAGCTAGAGGGGCTTTTGACAAAGGCATGCAGTGACATGACAAGGGGGAGTGGCTTTAAACTGAAAGAGGGTAGGTTTAGATTAATTATTATGTAGAATCACAGAACACGTCCAGTTGGAAGGGACTCACAAGGATCATTGAGTCCAATATTTAGCCCTGCACAGGACTATCCTCAAGAGTCCCACAATGTGGGTGAATCTCTTCACAGTGAGTATGGTGAGATGTTGGAACTGGCTGCCCAGAGGAGTTGCAGATGTCCCAACCTTGGAAGTGTTCCAGGCCAGGTAGGATGGAGCTTTGAGCCACCTGCTCTAGTGGAAGCTGTCCCTGCTCATGGCAGAGGGCTTGAAGTAGGTGATATTTAAGGTCCCTTCCAAACCAAACCATTATATATTTCTATGGCATCCCATGCCATATGATGTCATACTCAGCAATAAGAGTTTAGGCAAGGAGACATTCAGAGTTATGAAATTTGTCTTCCCACGTAACTGTTACCAGAGATGAAACCCTGCTTCCCAGGAAATGATTAAAAGTTGCCTGTGGTTATGAAGTAATGGTGAACTCCCTATTTTCCTTTGCTTGTGTGCACAGCTTTGCTTCATTTATTAAATATTTATTTTTGTTTTGTTGCGTTATTTCAACCCATGAGTTTTCCCACTTTTGCCCTTTGAACTCACTTCCCATTCCCACTGTGGGGAGTGAGCAAATAGCTGTGCAGAGCTTAGCTGCCTACCAGGCTTAACTCACAACAATGTCATAAGATAAGTAATATTCTAGCAATACAACTTGAATTATTTATATTAAGCAACTGGGTCGCCTATAGTGTTAATGGGTGTTTATGAAGGCATTACAGAAAACTTTAGAGCTTCCAAATCCTTAAAAGAAGTAGTTTGTGAGAGCTGGGTGCAAGGGAGTAACCAATTCCCCAAAACTCTTCTCTAGCTTTTGGAGAGTCATTTGGCTTCCACTTCACCAATGGTAAAACGTAATTTGCTGCTTAAGATATCTTTTAGTATTTCCAAGTAAATGTTGAAAAAAGTTATATGATAACTTTTGATACTAAATGTCAAAACTGTCCCATTTATGAGGATTTGAGGCAATACAACAATTTTGTTTTCACTGAGACTTGGTCAGATTTGCTGTGTTTATTCTCTCACAAACTTACATGCATATTTTTAACATGATTTCAGTCCTAAATTCTTGCATAGCACCATCTATTTCTTATACAATTAACAATGAAGATCAGAAAAGAGAAATGAAGGAAAAGAGGAAGGGGAGAGAAAGAGAAGGAAAGGAAGAAAACTCAAACCCACAAGTACAAATGATCAAATGATGGGTTTAGTATTTCTATTCTCTCTCTGTCCCACAAGTCCTGGTGCTAAAGTTTGTTTGGTCTTTTCTTAATAACAAAACAAAATTCTATGCTTCAAAATATATCCTTTTTGTCAAATCATTTGAAGTCTGAAGAAAGACACTAATGCAAAAAAGAACCAGAGGATATTCAATTCCATTTAAGACTGCTCGCAGAAAATGTTATTAATGTTATTTACCCTTTTTGTATAAATACAGAGGCAAGTTAATGTAATTCCTGTAGATGAAGCTGGTATCTCTATTTTATTTCTTGGGGGGAATTTTTAACTAGCATTAAGTCATCAGAAAAAAATAAAACATTCTATTAAAGTATGATTTTAGTGTACAAATTAGTCACATGCAAAATGAATAGTTTAGGAAATGTCTAATTAGCTGAATACCTAAAATATGAACCAGTTAACAGTCCAGAACATGCTTAATTGTCTATTTCAGATTAAAGACAATTACAAGGCCAATTAGTTATGGATAATTTAACACTGGTTGCTACCATATGTAACATTTCAAATTAGATGTTGCAGATACAATTATTGTGGTGCATTCAAACATTCTATTTTATATATTTATTTTCCAAAGCATTGTAAATAACTGGTTCCTAATTGTTACACTGCACTTCTCTTATTTTAATTAAAAATTTTTCTTCCAAGAAAACAAGCAGGTGTTCTTCACTGGCAGATTGAAATTGTTTGGAAATTTCAATCTTCAGTGATTATATAACATACTTTTGAAGTGGGAAATGGTAGAAAATGTCAATGCAGTGATTATAGATATTTTTAATGCTTGACGGAAATTGAAATGTGACATAAAGAGAGTTCCAAAGTGAAAACATAGGCCAGAAAAAGAAAGCAGAAAATGTATTTTAAGATGTGAGAAACATAGATTGAAGCTGTAAGGAAGTTATTTTTTGGATGTGTGTAGTGTTTGTACATAACACTGAACACAAGATATTGATAAACATTTTCTACGTTTTTTTTACTTACTGAATTGAGATTTCTCATCATCTATATTTACCTTCAAAACTATTTTTTCATTATGCCAAAAATGCCAGCTTTGTAATTTGAAGACAATCTCTGATTTTTAAAAGTCACTTTATTTTGCTTTGTTGCATAATCATCCAGAGAAGGGACTAGGACACAAATAAAGAAAAGGGAAACCATTGGAATCTTTGGCTGAATACATTTATGTTTTAAGCAAATCTGATTTTATTGCATCAATACTTTAATCTACAGCCTGGAGGCTTAGCTATCTGTGGGCAAAATCTGCCCTCACCACAACTGGTCAAGACTCACCAACTCATCACTGTGGACCCACAGCCTGGCCCATCCTCAGGGTACTGCCAGATGTCCCAGCTGTCTTGGTGTCCCCCTCAGCTACCCTGCTTTGGGCTGGGGAGGTCGGACAGGCCCTGGCTGCCCATACACTCCAGGAAGATCCCGATGTTTCCAGCTCCCAGGGAGCCACCAGCCTCTGCTGGAAATCCTTCTCCCTGGGCTCTGCAACTGTCATTACTGTGGGAGAAAGTGCTGGAGCTAAAAGCATGCAAGAACTGAAGAATTAGAGACAAAATTGTAATCATTGAGAACAGAATAGTTAACAGGTCAAGTATTTAAGGGGAATAATGTAAATGGGTTCATACGCATAAGAATAAAACCCCAGGGCACCAGAAGACAGTAACTCAGCAACCTTGAGGATGTGCCTGGACTAAAGAGCCCTCATAGAGCCTGGCTTGTCTTCACTCGATTGAGCACTGCCTGAACATTAAAGACTCATTGTGTCTTCCATCAGGGGTTATGAGCATATCAATATTATGCTAACTCATTAGCCCCAGCTGTCAGTTGTGTGTATTAGCAAGTAAATAATTGATTTGTACATTTAAATTTTGTATCTCCAGTTTGTTGACAGTCTGTTTCTAAATGGTAGAAATAACCCCAAAAAAGTGATCCATAAATGGGTAATTAAAATATTTTCAAATCTTTAGAGATAGATTGAGTACTATTGATTGTACTGTTCCAATTTATTTGAGCATAGTTGTTTTAATTACAACCAATATTCTATGTGGATTTATTTGAAATGAAAAAAATACTTTTTATCAATGAAGAATTTTCAATTAATAATTCTGGGCTGGTTTTTGTTATTTTTTTGATTAGTAGGAATAGTAAATTTCAGTTTCCTTTGATCATCAATATATTTTAGATAAAAATATTTTTTCACATAATTTTCAGCTTAAAAACATGAATTATTTTATGATGTTTATGTTGTATGATATTTATATTCCAGATAGAATGAAGTTATTATACCTCCTCTGTCTGAATGTTTATAATGCATTATGTAACACTTCTGACTTCCCCCAAAAATGTTCTTCATCTAAACAAAAGTACCTATATATTGCTTACAAAACCTTATATCTCTCAGAAGATCTTATCAAAATCCAAATTTTGCATCAGAACAATTGAGTTAGGACAATCCAGAAAAGTGAATTAATTCCTTTTTAAGACTAAGTATATCAATTTTTTTAATAGCAATGTGATCAATATATGTAGATTAGGCTGACATAGCAATAGCCCTTTCTGTCAGTGCCCTAGAACTGAGGTAGTAAATTAATCAAGGTACAACAATATGGAACTGTGTCATCCAGAACAGAAATTTGTCTAGACATTGAAAATCTCTTGCTTGTAGTAGAGAAGACAATCAATATTACCTTAACCAGTATAAAATTTTAACTACAATAAAACCAATGAAGAGAAATAAAATTTCCTATGAGCAGTTTTATTTTTCTCTAAACTTTATCAAGAATGTGAACACAAACAACACTTGCTTCTTTCTGTCTAATAAAATAAGGAGAGTACTGACTTCTGAGAGGCAGTCGAATAACAAGGAGACTTGGAAAATGTTTATTAAAACTCATGGAGGAAAATTAATTTCTCTAATTATTTGCTGTAATTTTTTAATCTTTGATCATTCTATACAATATTTTCCTCTACTAAGAATGATTTATTTATTTTTAAAACTGTGATTCTTTGATTCTTAGGGAAAGATAAAAGTAAGGTTGAGTAACTGTGGACTAGAAAAAATTCTGCAAGAAACCAAGAAACCTTTCTGCAGGAAACATAAAACTTTGTCAGACAAATGGCTAATTCAAATATCACAGTTTTTATATTCACTAAAGTAAAAGCTAATGTCCTTTGAAGTCATTACCTATTTTTCATTTCAGAAAGACATTTTTATGTTGGCTGCATCTGTCTCCCAAACAGAAGACTGAATGCTAGTGACATGAGTGATATTAGCAGCCTTCACTCTTGAATGGCTGATCTATCCGTGGCACAATGGCTTGACCCATGCCTGCTCACAGTTCAGTGTGAGGTTTCATGAGTATATCAGTGTGTGAGTGCATGTCTGGGACTGTGAGAGTGTGAGTTGTCAACTCAGGATTATAAAATGGACTTCTTACTTTGTCAGCAAATGCTTGAGGAGATCCCTATACAGAAATCTGAACTGTGATTATTGTAAATTTGCAAGGAAAACAATCGAATCTGGTCAAAGCTTGGAGTTGCCTAGTGTTTATACTTATATATTAGAAATACCGCAAAACACTGAGGAATCATATACTGTATGATGCAATTATTTTATATTTCTGTATCTATTTGCATTAATCCATAATATTTCCCTTGAATAGCCACTGATAATTCTTAGTGCTCTGTTATTTACAGAGGCTTCTGCTCTTAGTAGCATTTCTTTGATACTATAGAATCATAGAATCAGCTGGGTTGGAAGAGACCTCTGAGATCCCCATGTCCAACCCTTGATCCAGCCCCACTTTGATTACTAGATCATGGCACTAAGTATTCTCAGGAACTGAGATGGGGGTGGCTCTCAGAATAATCCAGACACACACAGGAGTCTTGAACACTCCAAACCCGCTTATTTCCAGTGGGGGTCTTGGTTTAAGGGTTTGGATAAGGGCGATGTGTGGAGGGGATTGGACAGTACATCTGAGGGCAGGCTTAGGCTTAGGTACTGGGAGAAACCACATGGAGACCTCTGGTGGGGGGAGGAACCACGGGACTGCAAGCAGGAGACAGGTGGGCACACTGCTGGTCCTGCCAGGGCTTCAGGAACAGCTGCCACCCTGTGCTGCCTCAGGAGTAGTGGAGTCTGCTGCAGCAGGGCAGGGGAGGGGTGTAGAACTCTCTCAGGCTCAGGGAAACCGTCAAGGTACCTTCACAGCATGGAAAAACCTCAGGGAAAAAACACAGAGAGCGGAAGGAACATGGAGAGTGTGAGCCCGACAAAGTACCACATCCAGTCTCATCTTAAAAACCTCCAGGGGATGGAGAGTTCACCACCTCTCTGGGCAGGCCATTCCAATGCCTGATTACTCTCTCTGTAAAGAATTTCTTTCTGATATCCAACCTAAACCTCCCCTGGCAGAGCTTAAGCCCATGCCCTCTTGTTCTACTGCTGGCTGCCGGAGAGAAGAGACTAATCCCACCTGGCTACTCTCTCCTTCAGGTAGTTGTAGAGAGTGACAAGGCTTCCCCTGAGCCTCCTCTTCTCCAGGCTAAACAACTCCAGCTCCCTCAGACTCTCCTCATAGGACTTGTGCTCAAGTCCCTTCACCAGCCTTGTTGCTCTTGTCTGTATATGCAGTTCTTACAGTGCAGCTATCTTTGATGAAAGCCATTCATAATGCTCTACTTAAATCAGATATGCAAACAATCATGTTTCTCGACTTGCTGCAACTTAATCACCAGTGCCTTTCACCTCCCACAGAGATTTACACAAAGATCTAAGAGCTGTTATAGCTTAACATTGCAGGAGTAGTAATTTGTAGGGACAGTAGCAATCTGCAGCAGATGAAGACCAGGACTGCTATGTTTTCAAATTAGGATGCCATTGTAAATGTCTAGGAAAAGAGAGGCAGTGAAAAATCTGATTCCATAAAACTTAGAGTTTTGTCACTTCTTTAACATGCTTGTCACTTCTCTAAATGCTTTAATTAATTCTATACTGTAGTTTTAAACTTCCTCTTTTTTTTACACCATATCTCAGTTTTCCTATGAAACACAGTTATTTGTATAGAACTAGTGAAATTTTTGCTCCTAATGAAACAATATATGCAAAGCAATGTTAAACATGTGCTCTAATTTTATGTCCATGAACAGTTTACCAAGCTCATTATATTAAACCACATGAATACATAAGATAAACATAAAGTAAATCCTTAATCCCTTCTTTTTCTTGAATACCATAATTGTTATTCTAAGTTTTACTTATATCTGAAATGAGGCTGATTGTGCACAAATACCAGCACTATTCTTCTACCTGTTTACTTCAACTTTTTAAATGTCTTCCCATGTGTCACAGGTGCCAAATGCCAGCAAATTACACAGTCATTTTATTACTCAGATGAAGACCTATTCATTTTGGCTGACATTTGGGAACTAACAAAAATATCTAAACTGGCATTGATGGGTCTCATGCCCCTGCTATAATCAATGTAATCAGACAGGAAACTCAAGGACAGATTCTCATTCTTTTGTAGATTACTTTGCTCTTCTGAATCAGCAGCTGTTATCCACTGACTCTGTCACTTGTTTCTTTCCCTTTAATTGTTGCCTCTAGCAAAATTGTCTTTGTAAGGGCTACAAACTGATATATTTTTTTTATCATCTGAGCAATCCTCAAAATGCTTTCTTACAGCTTTGGTATATATAAGTTTCAGGATTGCACAAGTGAACAGCACAGGGAAAATACTCTATAATCCCATTAACTGTTCCATAAGTGGAAAACTGAGAAGCAGGCATATACGTTAATTTGTGGCTTTTAGCTCAAGGAGATACAAAACTCTTCAGAAAAGTTATATAACTTCCCAGCTATAGATCATGCTGTACTGTATTTTGAATTCACTAGTCACACAAAATTGCATATAGTTCTGCTGTTTCTACCTATCCAGATTGTAGATAATCAGATACTAATGGACCTCAGAAAGAAGAGAGGAAACACTTGAAACTCAGTTCTCCTATGTCTTGGAAAAGTCCACTAAGCAATGGGCTGCTGTAGAAGGTATAGATTTCCTCCAGGAATATATTTAAATAGCTGTTATGTTTGTGAAGCTCCATCACCAGCTTCTGCCTGGACACAGCACCACTGAGCACAATTCTCTGGCTGAATACATTGAAGCAGAGCAGAACCCAGAACTTAAAGAATTAGCTCTTACAAGGAAGTATAGTAAATATAGTTAAGGTAGAAAA
>JAOXXN010000446.1:96036327-96061976 GCA_026770055.1 Myrmophylax atrothorax
CCCATGACTCCGCCTAGATCCGCCTGCTATGAATATTATAATCAACTGTTGCAATCATATGAATATTTATGTAGAAACGTTGCAATCACTCACAGAAATTGTATAAATATCCTGACTCTACACTGATTATTTTGGAACTCTATTGTCCGATGTTAATCGGGAGTTCCCCAACGTTGCACCAATAAATACCTTTTATTGACCAAAACTATGTCTCTAAACAGTTTTATTCTGCCTCTTTGGGCATCAACATCCAAGCAATTCCTGTATACACCAAATGGTCCACCCTTCAAATCCATATCTCCCCAATTTAGTGACCTATTTCAATAGAGAAGAAGAGCGTGAGCGGGGAAAAGGAGCCATTACCTCCTTCTGCATTTCACAAGAGCAGTAAAGTGTCTTCAAAAGTATTCACAGAAGCTAGTGTTTCATTTATGTAGCTACTATATGGTTGTTTTCTTTAGAAGTCATCTTATGTAGGGCTCTGTCCTGCATCAGGATGTGCTGGTACAAGTCTACGTGCAGGTTGCAGTTTTGCAGCAGTGCTACTGCTTTGTTACTATAATTATCAGTTCCCCACTTGATTCGCAAGGGTACTGGAGGTCACAGTGGTCGTGAACGTAGTTAAATTCCAATTTCTTATATAACAAATGAAAATGGGAAATACTATTTCCCTAGCAGTACACATGACCTAACGATTTTGAGGGGAACACGTATTTTATTGTTTCCTTTGGGTTTATACCTATCTACAGAAATACAATCCAAAAGTTTTGTTGAGCAAATTTGTTCCATATTTTGCCTTTTTTATGCTCCCTTTATTTTTATCATTCTTCAGTATCCAATGACTGACAAATTCACTAATTCCTATAATGTTTTAGGAAACATAGCTCTTTCTAGTCAAAAGAATGAGGTGTTTTCCTTTTGTCCACTTGACCCTGTTAGGGAAAAAAAAAAAAAAAACCAAACCCACAAACAGCGAAAAGAACCAAAACTGTGGTTTTCTAAGGGACTCTTAAAGGTCTGACATCCAGTGGGGGATAAAAGAAGCATTCATTATTCTTCTCTGCTTTCCTTTGGGCTAGTTCTGCCCTGCCAGATTTGCAGGACCTCTGCATAACTTGTATGCACTTTTCATTTGTCTTCAGTGTTCCTGGCAGCAGTTTTGCAGGATTTTAACTGATTTGTATGCAATCATAATCAGAAGGTTTGTCTTCTGGCTGTTATAGGAAAGCCAGCCTACCTAATATTCACTCATAGAATATGTTTTTCATTAGCACAAAATGAATATATTCTTGAGAGTATTGTATACTAATATCTCCAGGCGATGCAAATGACTGAGGGTGTTTTAACTATTCTATCATGAAAAGTACAGTTTTAAGCATTCAAATATTTTAAAATTCTGTCCTTATACTAAAGTAAATTTTTTTTATTATTTGAAATGTTTATTATATACTGATATGAGGAAAAATATACTCTTAAAGAAATGTTAAAATAAATATGTTGATATTTGGATGGATTTGAAAATTATGAAAAATTTTCTTTGGGCAGATTTTCCCTGGAATTTTGGCTGAGCAGTTAGTTCTTTTAGTGGTCTAGCTCTTTAAATAGATAAATAAATAGTAAAAAGAAAAACCACAACAAAAAACCAAACATAAAAAAAAAACACCAAAAACCAAAACACAAACCAAACCCCAAAACATTAAGCCTTTTGAAGGTGACAGAATTTTTTTAGCTTTTTAAAGAAATACTTAAATTAAAATCCCATCTGGAATAATTAATAGTTTATATATCTCTTACAAAAGTAAAGTAGCTTAGTATGATATGACACAAATACAGTAATAACCACATTGTTTTCAAGGACAATGGGATGCCTATGAAATTAAAATTAACAATGTTGAAGGCAAGTAAAACTCAGTTTGTATAAAGATTGACACAAAAGATAAGATCTGACAGTACTCAAGAAATGAAAAATCTGAGGTTTTCCCCTATCTTTTTTTTAATAATACATTCTTTTTTCAACACTTATATTTTAGGTCTCTAGTCTCAATATTAAAATTATATAAATTAATCAGAGAATTTTAACACATGTTGAGAAACATATATCATGATACCTCCACTCTGTTTTCTTCTCTTTGAACTGTTTTTAGCTGATAACCATGGTCAAGATTAAAAATTAACTAGGAGTAATTGCAATACATTCTCTTCAAGTTCTGTACACATTGAAGCATATTCAATGACAGAATAGTTTTAACAAAGACTCTTCTAATACCTTTTGTTTTCTAGTATTTTTCTTATAGAATAGTTATTGGTGATAGCAAATATGTTTAGCAACGGCAATACCAAGAAATTACTTAAAAAACTTTCCTTTTGAACTAATTTACCAAGCTCAGTGGGGTTTACATACTATTTATGTTTTATCTTTCTGATTGGTTCTTCTTGTCTTTTCTCAAAGAATTGATGGAAGATTGAAATTCTCTGTCTCCATCTCCTGGCAGACAAGAACTAAACAAAAAATGTGGACTGGAATCCTTGAACCTGAGGGATAAAATTGAGTAGGAAATGAATTTTTGTTTCTTGATTTATTTTCAGATTTTCACCATTTCTAAAATCTTACCAAGGTACTATGATGTACCGAAACTGAAAGCAATGGTAATTTTATGCAGGCAGACTCAAAACATCATCATATCACTTTCACAAGAGCTCACAGGAGTTCTTCAACACCAATTATCCCATAGAACAAAACAGGACTACACCATTTTATGTAACAGAAAAATACCAGTTTACAATAAATAATGAGTATTTGGGGATTTGATAATTTTTAAATAACTCCATGATTTCATTTCCATTTGTAGATATGCCTAAAAATAGAGTCATGCCTTTGCTCTAGCTACTTTACCTGAAATAAAGTACTTTCTCACTGTGCTTTCTGTGTGATAAATTGCATTTAATTGATGTGATTTCCATGTGATTCCGAGGGGCTTTTACCTATCCACCCCTCAGCATTACAGGTATTACTACAGATTAAAAGTGCTTTAATAATAAAAGTGCTGTTAATAATACTTTTTTAATGAACAGTAAAATAAAGTTTAGAGGTAATTACAGCAGATATGTGTCTTCTTTCGTCAAAAGCAAAGCTTTATACTGATTAATACTTAATATACAAATATAATTAACTCTTATGTTATTGGGATTACAAGGAATGTCCTCAGTGGTTTAATGTATTGTCAATAGGCAAATTATGAATTTTCAAAATTTATTCTTCTTGTAGGTCTTCAGTCTTTTCTCAAGTACCCTCTACTAATTTTCATTATTAGTTCTGTTTCAGAACACAGCATAAAGAAGGCAAAAAGAATAATGAATATAAACAAAACATATATTTTACTACACAAAAGACAAAAACATGTTTATCATAACTAATGTGCAGATTAACATATTTGTATGTAAAGCTAGCAAACCAGGGGAATGGAAAAAAGATTTTATAGTAGATTTTTTCACTCATAATTTATGTTCTTTGAAGAACAAAGAAAATGCAAACAAATTCTGTAACTGACCTTTACCAATAAAACTGTGGACTTTGTTGTCTTTGGATTATTTATTAAGGAAGAAAAAACATGAAAATGCCACCTTTTTATTGAATTCTCTAGGATGAGTTTAATTCATCTTATTTGATATTCCTCCTGAGGGAAAAAGAGTCTATCAACCAGATTAGAACCAATATTTTACTCATATAGAAAGATACTAGCATAGGTTTTACTACTGCCTATCTTAGTTCCAACTTACACAAAGAATGATAAATAACGTTTATAGAGACAGACTACCCAGTTTAATGAGTGCTTTGAAACAAAAAGTACTAGAGGAAAGGTTACCTTTAGAAACTTGTACTACAAATATTGATTTAAGAAATAGAGGTACACTTTAAAATTTATAAATGGAAGAAGGAAAACATCAACATTTTCCAGAGAGAAAAGTTGTGAGCTTGTATTTCTTTAATATTTAGTCATTATGGCAGTACTGAAGTTCAAGGCTTACCATGTCATCAAATAGAGAATAAGTCTCCAAAGTCACACTTCTATTTATCACAGATAAACACATTCACAGAAACATATTAGACAAGACTGTCACTGTCTGATCATTAATTACAAAATATTAGGGGTCAATTTTCCACATTAACATTAATGAAAACTCTATACAGTCATTGAACAAAGTGTTAGTGTGTGATAATAGCACACCCAGTAAGACTGTAAATCATAGCAATGGAAGTCTATTCACACCTTCAGTAGGTGCATTATTACTCTGTAACACCTGAACACCTTCAGTGTGATTCTAAAACACATTTCCACTATATGAAATACAGGGAATTATATATTAGTGCACCTAGAATATCAGAATACTTTCTTACAATCCATCTTAGAAACTCATTAAAAAAAAAACATAACTTTTTTTTAATCATACTGAATGTGTGAAATGTTTACAGACTACAAATAACTGCATGTTTCTTTTAGCCTGCCATTTTTACAGAATCATGAATTTTTATCATTTTAATCAAAATTTCTTGGGATTACTTATATCTTCTCATGTGCCTCCACTAAAAAATAGAATATATCAATCAACAGTGCAAAGTTTGTGAATGCAATGTAAAGAAATACCAGAGTAGTTGGAGCTTAACTGTGTTATTTCTCCTTCAAAATATCAGTGAGGCCAGAACGAGTGTGAGGCACAGCTATTCCATGTAGTTTTCTATGAATATATATATGAATATAAATCTCTTTTATGAGTTGTGAAGAAGAAAATAAATTTGGATGGTTATTTATTGTTTAGTATGTGACTTTCAAAGTTTTTACCTTACTACTTGAAAATACTTGTTACCAAGCTCTTCTGTCTCAGCAAGGAACATGCTTTGCTTGCAGAGATGTATTGTGAAATGGAAAAAACCTTTTCTTCTTGTTTTCATCCCTGATTCAGAGAGCCCAGATCATAAGAAAGACAATAAAGATCCTCTTTGGTTAATAGTAATTAATGTATATACATAATGTAGCTAGTATAATTAATACACTTCTATTTTTCTACAGGGTCAGTCTCTGCTGTGTTTTTATGTACAATGTGATGAGAGACTTTTTCATTTTATAGTTCACCTACCTGTAGAAATACACACTTACTAGAGAGCAAATTGGGTAATGAACTCTGCAGTTTCATAGTTCTAGAAGATTTAGACTGGATTTACATAATTTGTCAGAAATAAACCTTGCTCTACCCTATGTTCACTTATACCTAGCTACAGTCTCATTCAGACGGTATAAATTAATTTTAGATTTGTGTATCAAAGCATTGGCTTGTATTGAGTTTATCACTGACCATGCAAGTTCACACGCATCACTTGTCACGTGCAAGGATTACTTTAACATGGGAACACATCACAATTTTATCTGATAGGCAAGAAGTCTCACTTTGCTACTCCCTTCATACTAAATTTCATACTGTAACTGAGTCTAGTCTTAAAGTGCTCTTATAAGGGTCTCCACCTCAGAAATCTACATTCCCTTCTTGCCTGGGAAAGTCATGGAACAGCTCCTTCTAGAAGCTGTGCTAGGACATATGGACCACAGGGAGGTGATTCGAGACAGCCAGCATAACATCACCAAGGGCAAGTCCTGCCAGACTAACTCTGTGGCCTTCTGTGATGGAGTGTCTACATTGCTGGACAGGAAAAGGGCTACAAATGTCATTTATTTGGACTTCTGTAACGACTTTGACATGGTCCTCCACAATATCCTTCTCCCTGAACTGAAGACAAAAGAAGAAAATGGGTAGACTGCTAGGTGGATAAGAAAGTGGTTGGACAGTCATGTCCAGAGGGTATTGGTCAATCGCTCAGAGTCCCGATGGACAATAGTGACAGTGGGTGGCCCTCACGGGTCCATATTAGGGCCAGTGTTATTTAGTATCTTCATTAATGACACAGACTAAAGGTTTGAGTACACCTTCAGCAAATTTGCTTATGACACCAAGCTGAGTTGTATGGATGATGCACCCAAAGGATGGAATGCCATCCAGAGGAACCTGGACAAACTTGAGAAGTGTGCCCATGGGAATCTGATGCAGTTTATTAAGTGCAAGTGCTGCACCTGGCTCTAGGCAACTCCCGGTATCAATCCACACTGGAGGATGAACTCATCAAGAGAAGCCTTGCTGAGAAGGACTTGGAGGTTCTGGTGGATGACAGGCTGGACATGAGCTGGCAACGTGCACTTGAAGCCCAGAAATTCAACCGCATCGATGGCTGCGTCAAACACGGTGTAGCCAGCAGGTCAAGTGAGGAGATTCTGTCCCTCTATCCACTCTCCCGAGACCCCACCTTGAGTACTGAATCTGGAGTCCCTGGCACAAGAAACAACATCGACCTGTTGGAGTCCAGAGGAGGGCCATGAATATAATTAGAGAGATGGAGCGCCTCTCCTATGAGGAAAGGCTGAGAGTAGTGGGATTATTCAGCCTGGAGAAAAGAAGTCTTCAGGGTGATCTAATTCCAGCCTTCCAATACCTGAAGGGAGACTACAGAAAATGTGAAGACATTTTATAAGGGTGTGTACTGGCAGGAGAAAGGGAAATGGCTTTAAACTGAAAGAAAGTAGGTTTAGATTAGATATTAGGAAGAAATTGTTTACTATGAGGGTAATGAGGCACTTGAACAAGTTGCCTAGTAAGGCTCTGGATGCTGCATCCCTAAGAGTGTTCAAGGTCAGGTTGGATGGACCTTTGGCAAACCTGGTCCAATGAAAGCTGCCTCTGCCCATGGCAGGGAATTGGAAGTAGATAGTGTGTAAGGTCCCTTCCAATCGAAGCCATTCTATGATTCTACGATGATTCTATGATCATCACCAATAACAAAAGCATTTTTTAATTTATATTTTATAGAAGCTGTATCCTTCATCAGTTTTATGACTGGAGGTTGGCATCACAGTAATTATGTAGTTTTGAGGGAACTTAAATTCCTAGAGACCTGGGTAGGAACTGAATAATGACTTCAACGGCACTAATGTTTTTAAATTATGGGCATATAGCCTTAAAGAGAAAAATAGGCACCTATGTGTATTTGAGAATCTGAACCTTAGTTTTACCTAGGAAAGGTAGACACTATTATTGGGTCCATGAATGCTTTAAGTAATTACTAGAAAAAAGTAACAGATTATTACCCGAGAGTGAAGATAACATGCTTTATTTTTCTTGAATATACATAATTATCTGTTCTGTAAATTCAAAGGTAATGTTTTTAAAATAGTTTCCTCATAAAAAGAGAAAAGTATGGTTTGGTTATTATATTTGTGAATACAATAAACTCTTACAATGTCATTTTATATTCATTATATTTTTGCCCTGGTTCTTTCTCAAGACATTAAGTTTACAGGGATTCTTACTGTTATTGTTTGAAAGGCAGTACTGCAATTCTTACTTCTCTGCTTTCATGATAAGCTGTAGCACCCCTGGTTAAAATGTGTCACTTTCAAAAGACATGCAAAAGACTTTCTTAGACAGTTTATATCCAGGGTCTGCAAAGCTGTCAGAACTCCACAAAATATAGGGTACAAGGGCACTTATCTCAATAAAAGAAAACAAGAGAAAATGTTGGTCATATGACTGTATGATAAATGACTATGACAGATTTTCCTTCATTTTGTTCTGAGGATAATAGGGATATGAAGGTTGTACAGCCAGGTGACTTCTTACTCATTGTATAATGCAGTTAATGAGCTGCATTTTTGACATTAGTATAATCTGTCTGGTTCATAATGTACTATAGCACATGCATTATTTCCCTGAATGATTTATGGGATCTCTATTATGTTGTAATGCATTTCCTAGGGCAATACATGAGATGGATTATCTTGTGTTTCCTAGCATAATGTAGTTTTGTACATCAAAAATGTAGTTGGCTTATATGGCATCATATTTCATTAACCAATGAGTATAATTTTGAGGACAGATGTCCCTTCATTAATTAAACATTTCCTTTTCCTTGTTATCTTTTAAGTGTCTCCAAAACTTTCCTGTAATTTACAATCTTTCTTGTTAATTAACTTGTATGCATCATTCTATAGTAAGTAATTTAAAGATTAGCTCATAGAAATAAAAGGGTACCCTTTAAAAGAAAATGAATTAATTAATTGTTGAACTTTTTTCATTCATTCATGAACAATTCATAGTCTAGGTCAATTTCCTAAGGAAATGTGTCAGTGTCTGGCAAGGAGATAGAACTCAAAATTGCCAAATTCCTTCAAGTTTGTGAGTATTAGTAACTGGTGCTGGTTGAGAGGAAAGACACTGTAAGTAAACTTATTCTGATAACCAAATCCCTCTTTTTCTCTGTTAAAAATACATAACTTGTTAATCAACATAATCACAAACAGCAAAATTGCACAATCTTTTTGCTGAGGAAATGCTGTGGAAGAGAGGGAGAAAGAATTGGGGAATTACAGGGAGAAGAAGTCAAAGCAAGGGAGGACAAGACAGGCCAGTGCTAGGCAAAGAAGGTGTTTTAGTGTCAGTAGCTTTTAGGAACATGTAACAGAACTCAAGTTATCACAGTAAGAGGAAGTGATAGAAATCGGGCCAGACAGAGCCTTGAGATACAACTATTTTACTCATATGCTAAATATGTATATTGATAGAACCATAGAACCACAGAACCATAGAATGGCTTGGATTGGAAGGAACCTTAAAGATCATCCAGTTCCAAGCACCTGCCAGGGGCAGGGATGCCACCCAGTAAATCAGGTTGATCAAAGCCCCATCCATCCTGGCCTTGAACACTTCTAGGGATGAGATATCTACAGATTTTCTGGGCAACTTGTTTCAGTGCCTCACCACCACCACAGAAAAGAATTTTTTTTCCTAACATATAATCTAATGTGTCCTCATCTCTAAAGCTGTGGATTCGGTTATTTTAAACACAAAAATACTAAGTGAGATACAGCAACTATAAGCAGAGATCTTAGAATGAGTCAGCTGTCAGTGTCTTGCTATTTCAGTTCCTATTTCAGTTCTGCACTCCAGTCCAAGAACAGTCTGGGTCTGGTCTCAGAGAAACCCTACATTTTTCCTTCATGCCATGGGTAACTTGCTTGGTTTTGGTTTTGGTTTTGGTTTTGGTTTTTTCCATTCCATCCAGCATCAGATGCTTCTCTGAACTACACTTACTCCACTGTTCTTGAGGAAGACTGAAACTTCCACTGGCACTCCATTTAACATAACCTACATGACATAATTAACAGTTATCTTTCATTTTACCCAGTCATGCTTTTTCAATGAACCACTACACACAGTTCTTGCATATAAATGAAAATGTTGTTGAAATATGGTCTTTCTTAGCTCTACTGCTTCTGGTTTTCCATTCCTTCGCAATATTTATTACTGTTCACAGCAAGCTTAAGGGCAATATTCAAATAATTACGAGATTTTCATACTATTCAGTCAAAAAGAGGGTCTGTTAGGTTACACTATCAATGCAAACTGACAGAAAAAAATCTTGTGCCATACTTTTAGCAAAAGAAGATCAAGTGAAGAGTACTAAAATACTTACTAAGTTGTTTAAATTATAAAAACTAAGCTGAATATTTTTATACTCAGCATGAGATTAGCAACCCCAAACTATTCTATTATTAAGTGATTCTATGATTCTATGATTCTATAATTCTATTTATTGTAAGCCAGTCTCTAAGTAATAATTTTTCATATAAACGGACTGGTGGCTAAACAAATATAATCTGCATTCATTTTGATCACATAAAAAAAGTACAATTGGGCAGTGTTAGCTTAACAGTTGGACTCAATGATCCTAGAGGTCTTTTCCAGCCTTAACAATTCTATAATTCTATTATTCTATGTATTTGGTAAACAGTATGGATGAAAATTAGGTAGCTGTACATCAAGTTCTCTCATGTTTTCCATGAGTTAATAAAACAAAAAAGTCACTCCTAGAAATTCCTACTGAGAAACTTTGGAAATTGCCAAATCTCTGGATTTCTGTTCTGCATCTAGTTCTGCCACTTACACTGAGATTGTTATTAAATCAGGAATTTTCACAACTGTTACCCTATAATAAAAACACATTCTCAAACATCGTGACTTGAGATGTAGGGATTATACAAGTGAAAAAAAGTGTAAAATAAACATTTAATCCACTCATTTGTAGTGATATGCACTTCTAATGGAAATGCAGTCTAATTTTATACAATAACATAAATATTTTAAGGAGCAGTTTGTCAAATTTTAACTATTAACTCTCTTGATGAGACATAAATTTTCAGTAAGATAATAAAATAGTTTGATTTCCACAACAGTTTTGATTATTTTATCTTACAGAAGCAGGGAAAAGTTAATACAGTACATTAACCACAGATATATGTAAATTACATGTTCATCATTAGGAAACCCCCCAGCAATAATTTGTTCACATTTTTCTCCCTTGCAAATTTAAAATTATTATAATAACCACACAATATCCAAAATACCAAATGTATCAAAAATGAGACTCCACTGAATTTGTCAGATTTTATTGTATATTTACAGACTACGAAATCTTTGAACCTAGTCCCAAAGCAAAGAGGCATAAATATAAACATCATAGATATATTTAGACAGATAGTAAATCCAACATTCGCTTTCATTTCCTCTGTAGAAAAGACAGAAAATAAGTTTAATACTATTTCCAGAGGTTAACATACTCAGCCTTTGGTGAAAGAAGTTATAAAGTGAATGAGTTCGAGAATAAAGAACACTCACAGAGAATTGCTCTTTCATTTTGCTTCTCTTAGAAAACCTTTCATTTGGGGTGAAGCAAGTGGGGACTTGATTTTGCTGGAAAGAAAGAGGAGTCCAAGTTAGCCTTCAGAAGGAACCTGCTATCTGATTTGGCCTAAGAAATTTTATTTTTAGATCTTAAACTTCTGGGACCACGCACTAACTTCTGTTACACATTTTTTTAAAAAAATAGATTTTATGCTTTAATAGAGGCAACTGTGGGTTCAAACTCCCAGGTGAAGTAAAGTCTTCCATTCTCCGACAAAAAGCTACCCCTCTCCTCAGCAGTTTCTATTCATTTTTTATTGGTATCTCTATGTGATTCTTCTCAGCTTGTACTGGCTTTTTTGTATTCAACTCTGAGGAACACCTCTTTTTCTCTTTTTAAGTATATGATTTTTTTTTTTTTCAGAGAGGGTTGATAGCAGCCAATGACTCCTTGTAGTGGCTGGGATTTTTCAGGGATTTTTTTAGTAAATTTTTTTTTTGAAATTTCTTCTGATTGATACATCTTTTTTCCATGAAATAGTAAAGTGAGATAAGAAGAGAAAAACCTACATTTTTGAAATGATTTTCTCTGTTTTTCTATCCTCTGCCTATAGCTGGCATGATCTTTCAGGTGAACCAGACTTCTTCAAATGATCTATTTAAGAATGTGAGATTAAAAAGTTCTTTAAAAGCAGTTCCTTTATGAAACAATTGTAACATGCTGAAATATGAACTTTTTTATATAAAAAAATAATGCATTGTGGGTTTTTTCTATTCTGTAAGAAATCTGAGGAGTTTTTTAACTTGATGTCTATTTCTTGAATTTTCTAATCTAAATTGGATTGGTCAAGAAACTGGCAAGTCATTTCTCCATATGATGATTATAGTTTTTTATCACTCAAAAATAAGTTTATCTGATATTACAATAAGGGAAAAAACCACAATTATATTAATTGTCCAAATGAAAACCAGATTTACTGAATTTTCACCTAAAACCTGACAATTATTAAGTTAATGATAAACTGCAATGTATTAGGCTGCTATCGGGTGAACAAAAAGTTATAACGTGTACATAGTTGTAGGTGGAAGTCCTTTGCCTTCAAAGTGATGGTTAACATGATTCAGTTTCAAAATTGGTTTTCAGCTTTTTAATAGCATTGCATTTCTAAAATTCAGGTTTCTGTATACTATGTAGTGGACATTTCCTATATGGGTTTTCTCTGTTCTCTAGAAATAATTTTCTATTTCTTATTGGAATCTACCTGACAACTAGAAAACAGAACAGTTAGCTAAAAGGAAAGGGTCTCATCTTAGGATGTGATTTTGATATTACTGGAAGATTTTTTTTCTGTGCTAGGAGTAGATAATTTATTATACTTGTGAGATATATATAGCAGTAAAACTTAGCCAAACTGAGAAATCCACTAGTTAACTCATGTCTATCTTCTGTACCTTCAGTGGAGTGAGTACTGTTCCCTAAACATTTCCTGCAGAAGTACATGCATATACACACAACTAACTCATAGGAATGCAGTTTTAAAATCCACTGAAATATTCATGGACACACTCTGATCAATGGAAATATCATTAAAGAAAGGGGAATTTCTGAAGGAAATTACATATGCAGTGTCTTCCAAGATTACAACCTAAGGAAAGCTGCATTTTCTTCAGTCATGACTGAATTGTTCATGCATGCCCAAAGATGAAGAGCTTTAGGAGGCCATAGAAACTCAGAAGCGGAGCTGTTTAAAGACCTGAAGATTAAGTAGAAGTTGAAGTTGGTCTTTTTTATTATATCCTTATATTAGTTTTTCTCTTATATTCCTCATCTTACTATGAATTGCACATAAAGGCATTCACTTCTTGCCTGGATTTCAGCCAATGCCATTATTCTGCATAGGTTCTCACTTGTGTTATGCTCTAATAGCCTTTACACTTCTCTAATCCAAAAGAAGAATAATTACGGTAGCCAAATCAATAAAGGCATTGAATAAATTGAACTTTGAACACACACTGAGAGTATTCTCCAAGGAAATAGCTGAAATATAAAACATCTCATTGTCTCCCAGATCTTTAAAAGTTTCTGGTTCTAATTCTTGATCGCATTAGCAGTCACTTTTAGATTAGTGAAACAATCTGTCTCATTAAGGGTCTGTTGAGTACTAGACTTCTGAGATGTACTTAGAGGGATCAGTTTTTCAGACTCTGCAGCTCTTTTGGTTTTACATCCATTACTTAGTCAATGATACTGAGAATGACATTTCTTAGTTTGTGAAAGACATGAAAGTAAAGGATCAGCAAAAATGGGTAAGATGCATCTTTAAAGAGCTAGAAGAAATTAGAAATGCTTTCAATACACAAAACTACAAAATAATGAATCACAAGACTGCAAAACAAATCGAAGAGTGAGTGAATGCTAAATGAAAAGATACTGCAGCATCTGACCTTGAGAAAATCTGAGTGCAGTGGTGGAGAAATCCCTTAAGTCTTTGTTTCAATTTGCCACTGCACCAAGTAAAACATGAGACACTAAATTGCATTGTTCAAGAAGCACAAAATAAATCACAAAAAGTAGAGGTGGTGATGCATGAAGCTCTGACTGCACCCTAAATAATATTTTGTATGCTGGTCATCAGTACTACTGTTTATACTAATCAGTGTTGTGTATATTTTTATATTTTTATTTTAGAAGACAGATATAGTGGATAGAAATGTGAGCTGTTCATGGCTATAAATAAAAATTAAAAATACAATGTGCAAAAAAAAAAAACAAACGCCAAACTAAAATAATGTTCAGAATTACTGAAGGAATATGTTATTTCTCTCTGTCCCTAAAAAGACACTAAATATAAAAGTGATTCAAAGGAAATTTTCAGCAAAAATCATAAATTGAAAGATGGGACACTATGAAGGTATGCTAGCGACAGAAAAAAGGATTAGAATTCTTCTGTAGCATGCCTATTCCAATTAAACTGTATGATTTAATTATTATTTTAATAGCAGAAATATGTTCCAAATATACTATAAGATAAAAAAAGAAACTTTCTCTGAAATTCCTCTGTATTGGGTTTGCATGACAAGGTTTGGGTACTGGGAAGGCTACAGGAGTGGCTTCTGTGAGAAGCTGCCAGAAGCTTCCCTTTTATCTGACAGAGCCAATGCCAGATGGCTCCAAGTTGAATCTGCTGCTCGCCAAGTCCATCCGTGATGGTGGTAGTGCCTCTGGGATAACATACTTAAGAAAGGTACAAAAGTTGATGTACATGAGCAGTCAGAGAAGAGATATTATCTTAGAGAAGCCATTCTGTAGGCGCCAGGGGCAGTGAGGAAGGAGGGGGAGGAGGCACTCCAGGTGCCAGACCAGATTCCCCTACAGCCCGTAGTGCAGACCATGGTGAGGCAGCTGTGCTCCTGCAGCACAGGGAGGTCCATAGTTCATCAGAGATCCACCTGCAGCCTGTGGAAAACTGCAGAGTAGCAGCTGAATGCCTGAAGGAGTCTTTGACCCTGTGGAAAGCCCAAACTGCTGCAGGCTGCCAGATGGACCTGTGGACAGAGTAGCCCACACTGAAACAAGTTTTCAGGCATGACTTGTGGCCTGTGGGGTACCCAGGCTGGAGCAGTCTCTTCCTGAAGGACTGCACCTTGTGGAAGGGATCTACACTGGAGCAGCTCATAGAGAATGCAGCCCTCAGGAAGGATTCATGTAGATGTAGTTCATGCAGGACTGTCTCCTGTGGGAGGGACCCCAAACTGGAGCAGTGTAAGAGTGTGGGGAGTCCTCCCCCTGTCGAGGAAGCAATGACAGAGGCAATGTGTGATAAACAGACTGCAACATCTATTGCCCATCTGCCTGCACCAGTAATCAGGAATGAAGCTGATCCCAGCAAGAAGGCAGGGGTGGATAGAAGGTGGTTTAAAAATTAGGTTTATTTCTTATTATCCTACATTGATTTGGTTGATAATAAGTTAAACTAATTTCCTCAATTCAATTCTGGTTTTTTCCATGATAGTAATCAGTGAGTGACCTCTCTGTGTTTATCTTGATCCACAAACTTTTCCTTTTATTTTATGTCCCTTGTCTTGCCGAGAAGGTGGAATGATACAGCAGCTTTGGTGCACATCTTGTGTCCCAGCAAGGGTCAACTCAATACACCTGCATAAGTACCTATATGAAACCTTTATTCCTTCCCCCAAACTAGTTTATAGACATATGTGGTTAAGAATATATAGTGACTAAAATCCAGAGGTTGGTAATCTATATTTGTATATACCTTATGTGCATATAAGTAAGTCCTAGTGGTAGACAGCATGCTCAGAACTAGGACAAGAAAATTTCTAATCCTCTTCATCCTGAGAGTCATTAGTTTAAAGCTGTAATATCTGCAGCCATTGGGTAATTTTAATTGAAGGAGGTTGGATAGAGCTGCCTTCTAGTTCAAGTACTGAAGTTCAGTTATAGCAGAAAGGAGAAATGAAGGTGTAGGTCAATACCTCTCAGGAAAAAGAGAAAACCAAAGTGCATTTGCCCATAAAAGCACTGAGTGCTATCTAAATTTCTGGGGAGAATCCTTACATTGAAGGAGTGCATAAACAATAATTCCATCAAAACTTAATACTAACAAAGGCAGTAATTAAGTTTGAGGTGATATTCAGAGGTTTTTTTATTGACTAAGGCAGATTCTATTATTATTTGCTTTTTCAGATCCTATTTATATGAGTATGCTGTTTGTTTTTCTCATCTGAAAAACACAACTAAGCATGCCACTCCAAGCTTAAAAGAAGAAACTGTTCTTCAGAACATAGTAGATATTTGCATGGCAGATTCACGCATACGCACACGCGCGCACACACACACACACACAGAGTAACTGGGACGATAATGTTTTAAGCAGAAATTAAAAAATATGGATCTATCTTTAGGAGTCTTGCCCTTGGGATATCAAGGTAAATGTTTATATTTTGCTCTGTTGGCAGTTATTTTGTGAAATTTCTTTGGGTGTATGGAAAAATATTTTCTATTTCAGAAAACTTAAGTCCTTTATTGCCCAATTGAAAAGGTAATCTGTATCTTTGAAAGTAACATGTTTTATAGTCTAGTCATAATACATATTACTTGCATTTAGGACTTAGAGAATTATTGTACTGCTCAGAAAGTACTAGAAGAAAACTGAATCCTTTGAGGGAATGTCTTCTGTTGTATTTCAAGGGATAAAGAAAGAAAAAGGTGCAGTGAACGAATTCAGAGGAGTATTTAAATGAAGAAGCACAAACTAAGAACTGTAAAAAATGTGAAATTCTTTGTAGTCTTTTAGACTTCACTGAAGCCTAATCTGAGGTATTTGTGCACTTGAGTAGGCTCATGTTGCACTCCAGCTTTGTTGTGTTGCATGCATTCTTTTTCAGATTTCAGAGACCTGACTCCTGATCCACATCACAGTACAGTGACTTCAGGTCTCACTTATGACAACACTGTGGCTTCTTACTGTCATGCAGCTTCAGCTACAGACAGCAGAGTTTGTTCTGATTCTCATCAATGTAATATCTGATTCATCTCCCAGCTTTGCTAACACAGTGTAACACCTTTGCTTGCAGAGCTCAGTAAAATATATTGGCTGCAGTGTGTTTGTGTGTTGTGGGGTTTTTTAAGCTACACAAGGTCTTGAACATCTTCAAGGTATTAAAATATTTAATACAGGTTTTAAATGTATGTTTACAAAATAAGTTAAGTATGGTCATAGCAATAGTCCAAGGAACAAGTTATAACAGGAACAATCAGGTATATAAATCTAAAGCAAATGTGGAAAATACTTGTAATGAATGGCTACATTGTAGTAACAAATGCAATGTACACAGGACCACCATTCTCTGTCACTGAGATCAAAAAGATACAGAAAGATCCATGTGCGTTTGACTAAATTCTCTTGTCACCTGGTTCCAATGTGTATCCAAACTGCATGTTAAGAGTAGTCTCAGCCATGCTACCTTGACTGTGCCTTGTAATTCTTTAGATGAGTTTTGTGTGAGTGCTATCTGGTCAACACCAAATCAAGACCATCCTAATATAGCAAGTTAGGTGATTGGCTTCAGTGCTTTAGGAAATTCTGTGGCATTTTTGGTTTATTGTGGTAAACTGTGGCATAGCTACAGACAACATAGTTAAGCAAAAGTTTTATTTAAAGTTGAGGTGTTCTGACTCTTTTATTAGCTATGTTTCCTTCACACAAAAGGTAAAAACAGTGGTATAGTTAAAAGACTAACTGTTTACTAGCATCAGACAGAAGTATTAAATTGAAAATATAAAACACAGTGCAGGGAAATTTTACATGCCACTGCAGCATCTAACATACAGCATTTTCCAGATGCTGTAAATATTCCCTCTTTGTCACATATATAGGAAACATGAAGTCTCCTATCTTTTCCATAGAATATTTAACACAGGACATAATTATCTGTTATAATAATCCAACTATGACTGAAGTTGGACTATTATAACAGATAATTGGACTTTTAATTTCACTAAGCTAGTCTACCTATGCAAGTCCTTGTGCTGTGTCCTGGCCATAGGTCTGCATCATTTCTCTACTATCATTTCTTCTGTATAGAAAAGGAGTTTAAATCACCATTTTTATAGAGATAACATCTCCTATGACATCTCATCTTACACAAATAGCTCCAGCATATATGAGACACTGACCTACAGTGTCATCTTTTCGTTTGCAATTTAGCAGCAATTTTAGACTGTATCCCACTACTGCAAAAGCCTTCCTTTGAAAATATCTCTGACTCATGGTTACCATGCTATCAAAATGCAACTACTGCTTCAGCTGGTGCAGACTTACTGAGCTACTTTTGACCTAGAACCGATACTATCACAGCTATGGGGAAGGTTCCTCAAAGGAGAAGAAATAAATCATTTTACTCTTTGTTGTTGCTCTAAGGTTGACTTTGAGTAGCTTCAAACAGACAGGAAAACAGTCTGCATAAAATTCAGTATTGTCTGAGCTTTTTGAAAATTTTCTCAGGATTGCTGCCAGAGGTCCTTGATGAAAGAGGAAGTAGGCATCCAAAAGTTTTGTTTCTTTTCTTATCAGTAGTTCACAGAGGTTATTAATATACTTACTAATCCAGACAAATTTAAGATTTTTAATCTATTATTTGACATATGCTACTCTTTAGGCTGATCCATTGCATAAATTTTTGAGGTCAATTTAAATCCTGTTGTCTTGATTTTTTTCTTTTTGCAGAGGCCCAACTTAACTTTTACATATTCTAGTACCTTGTCAATTTTTGTTTTTTTAAATTAGTTGAGAAGAATGAGATTCCTCTTCTGTTGCAGTTTTGGGGTTTGTAGACATTTCACTGTTTTACATACCCTTTAAAATCCCTCAAAATTAGTGGGAAGATTTGGTCTGTATTTTCAGAATATCATTAATTTTGCCTTTGGGCTTATCTTGCTGTCAGGTGGAGATAAAATTATGTCACAAACTGGTTGAATCGACTACCGTACCTCTGAGTGAAACAGCATACTGACCTACTCCCCATACTGGTGGAAGTGGGGGGACACATAACATTTTTTGACAACAAGGAGTTGGCACACTGTGCATTAACATTCTTGACTGATTCCTCATCAATAAACCAATGGAGCTGTGACTAATCTGCCTTCTGCCTTTTATTCATATCCAGTATCAGCGAGTAGTGAGGGCTGGCTACTTCTTAACAGATAGGGAGGCAAGGAAGTCACCCAGGGACCGTTTGATGCCAGGGCTGGGACATGGGTCTGTGGGTGGGCTGTGGGAGCTGGAGACCTGCCCTGTTCTGGCATCATGGGCAGGGGCTGATGGTATGTGTGTGGATTGAGATGAGATCCTGGGCCACAGGCAGTGTGAAAGGAGGGTGCCTTCAGGGTCCTGAGAGTCAAGATCATAGTCCCTAGAATAGACTATTCTCAAACTTAAAATGAGATTAACGAACTAGCTGTTTTCCATGTCAGGTGGTAACAATTTGGTTTTCCTTTTGAAATTGCATGCTTTGAATATTTTTACCTTTATCTTTTTCTTTTCTTTTTTTTTTTTTTGAGACAAAATCACAGTTTTTGTTACAGTCTTGATAAATATTAAGATTCATGCTTCAAGGTAAGTGTTGTTATATCTAAGTACTCCTTTTTAGAAAAAAAGAACTAACTACTTCTGAACATTAAATCCCAGATGAACACTAAATCACTAGCATCGATACCACTTTATGTGATAATAGTGCATTTAAAAAATTTTTAGTAGGAAAAAGTTATTTTGGACAAAATTAAGAAAAAAGGACACAATAAGTAAATTTAGAAAACAGATAAAAATACAGAAGCATGACAGAGACATTTTACTTACAAATGTAAATTTAACACTGTGTAGCAGAAATAACATGAATAATATCAGCAGAGCTGTACAAGTATGAATTACAGGTTCCTCAAAACGAGTTTCTACTTTAACCAGTAGGCAAATTAAACAGTTCAGATATGTTGAGCAAAAAAATCTGAATATGGTCAGAAAGATGACTTCCAGCTACCAATTAAGGGAGAAGTAGGCAGAGAGAGTTGCAATGAAAATAAAACTTTCAAAATGGATGAAGACATTAAATAACCTTTTGAAGCATGTGATGCACTTTAGCAAAATATAATTGCAGAACAGGAAGATTCAGGTAAGAGCAGTAAAAGTCAACATTTGTGAACAACCTCCAAAATATTTCAAAGTTAGACAAAATTTAAAACCCCCCATAGAAAACTTCAGAAATACTGGTTTTCATGCTGTAGCTGAAAATTGTACTGATACTGGAGACTTTTTTCCCTTCCTTTATCTTTTCAGTCTTTTTTTCCCTTTCTCTTTCTTTCCTATATATTTTCCCTTCTCTTTTCTCTCCCTGATTTTAAAAGAAAGTATCACTAAAAAAATGCATTCCTCAATATGTAGAAATTAACAACATTCCTCTTGATCTAAAGGAAGTCTATTAAAGTGAGATATTCAACAATTGACTGAAACATTTATCTATGTGTTTTAAGCTCTAACTTTAATTCTACTATTAATTAATACTAATTTAGTGATCTCACAGCAAATACCCTCATTAATGCAGGATCAGTTACCCTTGGGCTCCTTAACTTGATTATTATTTTTTACATAATGCTTATATGCATGGAGCAAGATTTGTATTTAACTAATGGGAACCCATTTTACATGCCAAGATATATATACAGATTGAACTAGAGGACTTCAAGTGCAGTTCAACTGGGAATAGTTTTGTCATTTGCAAATTTCTTCCTAGTTAGGACTCCATCACACTGATCTCACTTCACTCTTTCCAACAAAAGCTGAGGGTTTGCCCCTTTTTCTTTCTTTCTTTCTTTCTTTTTTCTTTTTTTTTAATTTCTCAATTTACACACACCTAAGTATTTAGAACAGATTTATACACTTTTCTAGTCACTCTGGAAAAGCCTTACAAGTGTTATGTCTGAATTTCTATTCATGATTTATTCAGTCCATATATGTCTGTATCACTGTCTCGTGTAATTTTAGTAGATGTCAAACAAATAAAAATGTTGGATATATTTCTAAAGTATACTGCAAACAGAATTGCAATCGCCTTGCTCATTCTTCTGGCTGACCATAAGCATTGGTGGATAGTTAGGTCAAAGTAAATAGCTGTCAATATGACAATTATAACAAAACTCCAAGACTATCAACATATAAGCTGGAAGATGCTTTATAATCCTTGCACTGTTAGCTTAATACTTCCTCTGACAGGAAATTGTAACAGAACTTTAGTGGTGATTTGATTTTTTTAGACAGATAGGGAAAGTTCACAGTCTCAGATAACCTCTGGGACTGACTTTTTCTCTAGCAAACCCTCTGACACTGTCTCTCTTATCAGATGAGCAAATACATATTAGTAGGAACAGAACCAAAGTGGGAGGAATCTACTCTCATGTGTGAACTCTTTTCAGAATTATAAAAGAGGATTGACACAAAACAGGTTTTCTCCATGCTAAGTCTAGTGCAGATGCTCTGAAAGTCTTATGTTTATTGGAAATGCCGGTATGAACAACATAGAGACATGTACAATTTTAATAGCAGGAAGCAAGGCTAACAATCTTTATTTGGGCACTTCCTGTCAAATTAGAAAAAGCATCATTCAAGTAAGCTTTTGAAAAGAACAGAAAAACATTTTTTTTCCACTAACCTGACAGCCTTGTACAAGAAGAGAACTTGACTTAGAATAAATTTAAAGTAAATAAGGCTAGACAGTTACAGTATAACTCTCTGGAAAAGAACATTTAGAGTTTTAGGGAGAGGCAGAAGCATGCTGAAAACACTGACAGTTTCTAAAGAAAGCTAAACCAACAAGGGCACAGTTACAAAGAAGAAGCAGCAGTGTGAGGTAAGAAAAGGTCAAAGTTCTGACATTCACACTTAAATGAGCATACCTGGAAGGAAACTTCCTTTGATATTAAAACAGATTGATTAGAGTTTGTCAGAATGTATGCAACAAAGCATAGAAGACGCAATGATGTTTTATAAGAAGGACTTTTGAGGTCAGCCATTACAATGCTACATCTTTGTGCTATATATCCGACTGGAGAAATACAGCAGGCACGACTTTAAATATCGACAGGCACTTTGGCTAACTTATAAAAAAAAATACAGGAAATACACGAAAAGGACCCATAGGATTTGTAGTATTAATATCCTCAGGAAATATGTAATTAATAAAGTAATATGAAAGTATTTCAAGCTTGCCATGACTAAACACTTTGATAAAATTAGACATTGAAAGTTTACTTTTATATTTTAATTATTTCTCAGATAATGTCTTTTTCCCCCATTCCTAAAACCAGTAAAAATCAGGCCATACTTCAGTTTAAAATGTTTTTGACAGGATCCACTGCATATCAACTTCAAGTTTATTCCTATGTTATTTAAAATTATGTCTTAATTTGACACATATTTAAAAACCCAAAACACATACAGCTGCTGTAGTTTTTTTCTTTACATGCTTCTCCAGGCAGGCCCTGTCTATTCGCACATTACCAGCACAGCAGCCTTATGGATGAAGAGCAGACAGGGCATTACTATGCTCTCAAGGACTTCTCTTTCAGAACAGCAGAGACATACTTTTGAGGATTCTGAGTAAAAAAAAGAAAATCCAGCCATCAATGATATAGCCTATTTTTTAAAAAATTACGAGTGCTAGGTTCTTATAACACTTCTAAGTCCACAGCTGTTTCTTACCACAGACTTGCCTAACATTCACAATGTCAAAATGCAGACAACTGAGGAAGCAATAGACTTAGCCTGTACTTTCTTAAGCAGCAGGTTTCATATCATTTAAGCAGAGACAGTTAACTAAAGCATGAGCTTTACTGTTGCTGAGCCCATCCCACTGGGATTCAGAAGGCAACTACTTCAAGAGGAGTCTGTGCTTCCCCCTGAATATGAATGAAGCACTGCCAGAGGGTAACAAAAGGTTTTTCCTCAATACAAATCAGACAGGAAGACTGCATGAAATACATCTTGATGGAAAGTAAGTATATTTTTTGCTACATTAATTAAGAGGAAAAACTGTCCTGATAAATTTTTCACAGATAATTAAAATATAATGATAAAATAATTATATTATATAAAATATTTATGTGATTGTTATAACTGAGGATGTTCTCTTAATGACTTATTACATATAATAATATTGTCTGATCCTTTTTGGCTTGCTTTGTCAGAGGTTGAACTACTCTATTTTTTCTATGTAGTTTAATATGGAGAATATAGAAATACCTGAAGGACAAAGGGTACTGCTGATGGTGATATTTAAATAACACCAAAGGTGAATAGAGTGAATCTGCAAAATGTAACTACATTCTTTCTAGATGAAACAACATTGGTTTTGTCATTTGAAAGACAAAAGAGAATCACAGAATCATAGAATCGATTGGGTTGGAAATTTCTAAGATTTTTCCCTTGCATCAAAACTCCAAAGGTCAACCTTTGTTTTTCACTTCAAAAAGACCAAAGATTATTTGTTTGGTTTGTGTGACAAAAGTTCTGGTACTCTTTACTTAACTACTTCTAGATGCTTTTTTGCCCAGCTATCCACATTCGCAGCTGTCTTTTGGTTTAATTAAACATGTTCTTCTTAGGCTTATATGGTCAAATAAATGATCACTGTGATTAAAATCTGAGTGATCTATATTTAAAAAAGAATTATCTCAATATTTTCCTTGTTTTGTATCATAATCTGTGCATAATCTTTCATCTGTTTATCAGAGCACTGAATGTCAATGACTTGTGCTACAACAGTAGTGTTTGCTATTATCCATTATATTTGAATCTTTATAATTAAAACATATTTTAAAATTACCATCTGTATTCTGTAATGCTTATTGGGATATTGATTAATTGTACTATTTCAAAAGCACCATATATACATAGATGAAACATATTTTAGTCTTCCTGTTCTAGGACAAAGGTTCAGATCTACAGAAACTTCAAATGTATATAGAGCAATGATAAAAAACCCTGTCCATCATATCATACACTCAAAAGCAAAGTAAATTGAAATGAGGTGTGAACAGTTGCTTTGTGTATCCCGATAACAGTTGACGTTTGTGAGGCAATGACAGCATTTGCAGAGAAATGTTGCACATAAACTCCTCAACACGAAGACAAATACAAAGCCCCTTTTCAGGGAATATATTTATGGGATTAATACATGACATATAATCTTGCCACATGAAAATACACTGTCCTAACATAGTAAGGTTATTAAGAGAGAGGAGTATAGGATCTGTATTAGATAATGAATAACTAGACTCTAAGATTCTTTATATCTATTGGTTTGAGTTCTTAAAGGTAAAAGACACTAACTTGAGCCTCCTGGCTGCCTGAGCACTGCTGACTCATATTCAACTTGCCGTTGACCAAGACCCCCAGGTCCCTTTTCAGCATCTCATTTCCCAGTCTATACATACATTTAGGGTTGCCCCATCCCAGGTGCAGAATCTGGCACTTGCCCTTGTCAGTTTCACCTCAGTGCCTGATAAAATCATGGGGAAGATCATTCTGGAAAGTATTGAAAAATACCTGGAAGACAATGCAGCAATCAGTTAAAAGAGCCAGCACAGCTTCATGAGATGAAAGTCCTGCTTGTCAAACCTGATTTCCTTCTTCAACAGGATAACCCACCTAGCTGATCTAGGAAAGCAAGTAGATGTAGTTTTTTTGGACTTCAGCAAAGTTTTTCATGATCATAGCATCCTTCCAGGCAAAAGTCCAGCACACAGCTAAATAACCATCTCACATGAGGCATGAGCAGCTGACTCACAGGTCAGGCACAATGAGTTACAGTGAATGAGGTAACATCAGGCTGGAGACTAATCATTAGTGGGGTTCCACAGGGCTCCATCCTCAGCCAAGACCTCTTCATGGTCTTCATTAATGAATTGGATGCAGGACTCAAAGGAATACTAAGTTTGCCAACAACACTAAACTCAAGGCAGGGAGGCCCTGCAGAGAGACCTTGACAAATCAGAGAGATAGGCAAACACCAACTATACAAAGTTCAGCAAGGAGAAGCGCTGGATTCTGCACCTGTGGTGGGGCAACCCTGATTGTGTCCACAGAATGGGGCATGAGAATGTGTAGAGCAACACTGTGGAAAGGGATCTGGGGATCTTGGTCAACAGCAAGTTGAATATGAGTCAGCAGTGCCCTGGCAGCCAGGAGGGCCAACCATGTCCTGGGGGCATCAGGCAAAGCATTGCCAGGTGGTCAAGGGAGCTGATTGTCCTGCTGTGCTTTGCACTGGTACAGCCTCAGCTCAAGTCCTGTGTGTGGTTTTGAGCACCACAATGAAAAAAAAAAGACATGAAGGTATTAGAGAGTGTCCAGGAGGGCCACAAGGATGGTGGAAGGGAAGCTTATGAGGAGCTGCTGAGGTAACTTGCATAGTTCAGTCTGGAAATGTGGAGACTGAGGGGAGACCTCATTGCAGTCTTCAACACCCTCACAAGGGGAAGCAGAGGGGCAGGTACCGATCTCTTCATGGGCAGGTTTAGGTTGGATATCAGGAAAAGGTTTCTCATCCAGAGGGTAGCGGGGTGCTGGAACAGGCTTTCCAGGGAAGTATTCACAGCACCAAGCCTGTCCGAGTTCAAGCAGCATTTGGCTAACACTCTCAGGCACTGTAACACACAGATAATATGGAAATGCCATAAATAGTGCTTCACCATTGTTTCTGCCTGTCAAAACATCCTACCAAAAATTCTCTCTGAGCTTTCTATTAGAAGTTCTCACTAGAGCTTCCTGCTGGAGTTTTCCTGCCAGAAGATCTTGCTATTGTTTATGGTTATATCTCTTTGAACATCTGAATAGGGTACATGACAGGAAACCTCCTTTCAACACTATAAAAGTTGAAGAAAACTTTTTGAAAATCAGGGGTGAGGAAAGAGAGAGAGAACAGTTTACCGTAGCTGAGAATACCTCCCCACCTCCCCATCACCTTTTCTCCACCACCGCCTGCTGCCTACCTGCCACCAGAGAATGAAACTCTGCTGGTCTGGAGAGAACTCAGACCCACCATGCCACATGTGTGAGGTATATTTATCCTTCTAACCATACCATATTTTTGAGGGCAAACAGATGCTGCTGAATCAGGACCCTGCATGGCCTGCAGCACAGCTCCATGTGAGTGATGAAACACATCCTGACTGCATTTCAGAGAAGTAAAGCTGTTAAGACCCGTCCCCACCTGCCCCTGCAGCTAAAGAGATTACATAGAAAAGTGGCAGAGAGATAAAAAAAAAAAAAAGGCAGAAGGCAGAAACTCCTTCTGTCCCTCCC
>JAOXXN010000446.1:96085757-96097306 GCA_026770055.1 Myrmophylax atrothorax
AGAATTTGTGCTTACTGGGAAGTGGGGAGTTATTTCTTGTTATACATAACTTGTGTAAGTGTGTGTTATATTGTAGTGTTTTTTTAGTTTTCTCTTTTCTGTATAAATATATAGTTAGTTCCAGCATAAACCTGGTTTGGAAGTTTTTTTTTCCTCTCTCTCCTTCCTTTTCTCTTGGCTGGTTGGGGGGAGGGGGGGGAGAGGAACACTTTTTCTCTGTTCTTGGACAGTTGGCATTTTGCCAGCTCAACCCAAGACAGATATATATACAGAATTTCTCAATTTTCTAATCTACATTTGTAATTCATTAATAAATATTAATAATTTTGGTAAGAGTAAGTGAAGTAGGAAAAAAGATGTCGATATTTAATTGGAAAAATCAGGAAAATATTTTAAGTATTCAATGCATACATATCTTAAAATAAACTTAACACATGCAACTGATTATTTTTTTAATTTTATTCTTTCAGTGTATTTTTCAGTTGTTTTTTTTAATTGAGCTGGGAATTGTTGCATTAAACAAACATTATGGCACAAGTAAGTTGAATAAGATCAGAGAAATACCATACCATGACTCTTAGGAGATCTTTCTATCCTTCAATCTGCTCCAAGGCAGTATTAGCACTTCTCCTGACAGACATTTTTATTTAAACTTTCCTTAAAGACTTTAATGATAAACCTCCCTAGGCAATCTATTTTCATGCTTTATAGTCCTCAGCATTGGATATATTTACTAATCTGATGCCTTCTTTCTGAAATTCTCCCCTTTTTCTCTTTTTTTTCTTTTTTTTTTTTTTTGACATAGTGCATGAAATATTATCTGCCTTCAATCCTTTCTCCTTCAGGCTCACCATTATATTTTTTATGTCTTTTTTTTTTCCAAAGTCTTACATTTTCAGACTTTTGATGAAAACTTTAGACACCTGATCAAGCCTTACCTGGTTTATAGCTTCCATGAAAGGCAATACCTGCAACTAATCACAAACCTCTGTGATGCCAGAAGAAAGTGTATGGGCTTGCAAATTATGCTCCTGTTTATTCATTTTGGTATGGTTCCCATTTGTTTCGATACTACTGTACATAAATACAGTACCATAGACATTGAGCTTATCCTAAGTTTAACTTGTGATCCCCTATAACCTCTTTACTCACACATGACTGTGCAATTGACCTGTATTGGTGCAGAAAATCACTCCTTAGGAAACTTGCAACTGTCCTTATCAGATCACTTCCTATTTTAAGTTTATTTCTTCAATTTCTTAAGATTTTATTCTGATCATGTTTTGTCATGCCCTTGCAGCCCCTCCTACTCTAGCTTCATCTGACATACCCTCTATTTAATCACTGATGTAATTTATGAAAGTATTATTATAACTTAATGAGGCATATAAACTGCCAGACAAAGACTTTTAGTTGTTATCGTAGCTGTGATATTTTTATTAGAATCTCAATTAGTAACGATGCATAGATATACCATATTTGCTGGATTCACCCCAGCAAAGTGAAGCACAAGGTAAAGGAATCCTGCATTCTTAGTCATACACAGAAATATAATCAACAAGAGAAATAAGAGTGTCAAGTCAGGATTTTGGTGAAAGGAAAAATGCTACAAAAAAACCAGACTCATTTTCTAGACACAAAACCAATTAGTGCTTTGACTGACTTCAATTCTGAGCTTGATCTGACTGCACAGCATTTCTAACATTGACTGGAAAAACACCTAAGCCTTTATAAATTTGGTCTTAGTCTAGAAACTGTCAACAGATTTTTGGATTGCATCAGACTCCAGAAAGCCATAATTGTCTCTATATGAAAAGCTTTTTCTTCTTTTGTTTTACTTCCTTAGCTACTCAGATGTGGCTGATATGCTTCTGATTGCTTATATCTCTTGATCTCATACGGCCTGTCATGTTTGTTGATTTTCTCTCTTGACCATACCCAGCAGACCCTCAAGAAGGAGCAGCAATTTCTCTTTCAGAAGAAGCATTTACCTAACCCTGACAGCAGCAGTTAGAACAAGACAACTAGAAGCAATCTCTCAGCAGCCAGCACAGCCCTATATTCCTTTAGCCTTCTGGGCACTCAAGAGGTTGTTTGGGAAAGTGAGAATAAAAATAGGAATTCAGACAGTATTTAGTGCAATCTTAAAGACCAAAGGCATCCAAGAAAACAACAGGGAGCTCACAGATACAATCACGAACATATGGGATACTTGTAATTTTTTTGAGTGCAATTAAAGGCCAGGAAGAAAACTGTGGCACTAGATGACTGTTTAGGTACTTGAATTCCACTCAGGTTCTCTGAGTATGCCAGTTTCTAGTCTTATAGTGTTGAGAGAGGAATTTACCATCAGTCACTTACTCTCTGATTACAATGGTTTTGCTCCTGTTGAGGAAAAATACTAATAAATATTTATAATATCTAAAAGATACAGTATAATTCAAAATACTAACAAAGTATGAAATTAATTAAAATATATAAAAATATAAAATTCTCATAACTTTTATGTCTTAGATTGCACTCATCTTAGATACCATTTATCAGAGAGAAACCTCTGTCTGTGAAGAATGTTGTCTTCATAAGTAATCTCTTTTCTTGGATTCTTTAGGAAGTCCAAAGTGTTTTTCTCTCTCTTCTGTCCATCTTCATTTCACTATTTTTTTAAACTTAAACACTACTAATTTATTTGGGAGATACTATTAGACACCCCAATTCAATAATCTTATTTCTTCAGAGATAATACATCAGATCAACTATTCTGTTAAGTATGTTGATTCATACCTTGGTGTCTCAAAAAGGAATAACACTTCATTATATTTTTTCACTTTGCCTTCACTGTTCAAAGTGAAGTATATTTTATATAAATCTTGATGTTGGCCAAACACTTGATATATACATTTAAAGGGATTAATGTATGTAACTCATTAATAGCCTTTGACTGAGACCTGACTTGATGGTAATCAGCATTTCTGGGATGATAAAAGTTTCAGACCACTCTTAATCAATTTTTTTTTGTTGTTTTCATTGTTGTTGTCTAGGACATAATAAACTTACTGAAATATTCTTGACTGAATTTTTTCCCTTATAACATACCTAGCGTTCCCTACAAAGTTTATGGAATGTTATTTAGAAACCCAAGAAACTCGTTTGATATTTGCCATCCACAGCAGTCTGATAGTGGACCCATATGCTTTATGTTGGTTGCAGGTCACCACATTCTGTAACATGTTCATGAATCCACAAATTATGTGAATTGCAATTTCACACTATAAAAGTAATTTTGGATGCTAAGGGGCTTTTTGGATGTTTTTAAGTTAGAACTTAAGAATTTTTCATTTTTCATACTGTTTTGCTGCTTAGCTTAGATGCTTCCCATCTACCAGCCAAATACATTTATAATGACAGTAGAATTATATTTACTTGCACTATAAGAAATTTTTATTCTTTATGAAGGTTTCTAAGGATGTACTTATAATGTACTAGTTACTGTGATATTTGGCTTTGAAATAAGATAACTTGAAAGGTGTTGCTAATCAAATTGGGTGTTGTTTCTTTGAGATTCCATTTAATACTGGGTTTTATTCTGCAGGATGACTTGAAGACATAGGTGAATTAGTATTTCTGACAAAGGAGATTTTCTCTCAGAGGAGATTGTGTTCCTGACTGTGAAAACCAATGTTATACCTGGTCTTTGGTAAAATATGCTTCAAAGTGTCAGTAGGGGATGTATGGTTCTGTTGAGAGGGTATAATTTTATGCAATTCCTTTCATATTTTTCTGTTCTAACTCTTTAACAAATCTCTTTCAAAACTTGTTGAGAAATAAAATCCTGGTTTAAAAGAAAACAGCTCCTTTAAGGTTGAGAGATTAGAAATTAGCTAAATCCAGGTATTTTTTAAAGCCAGGTACAAAATTAACCATAAGCAAATACCATCACTCACACTGTACACTGTTCAAAATTCTGATTAAATGGAATGCTAATGTTAATTACCATGTAAAAGCCCTGTGACAGATTCCTAAAATGTCCATTTAGTTGAAGTGTTTTTTTATCTGTTTGTTTGTTTGTTCTTAAAAGAAATCAAAACCTTTATGTAAAGCTGCTTCTATAAAGCCAACATGTTCTTCCTACCATGAAGATATAAAATGCTAATTAGCTTCTAAGCTGCTCTGAATGATTCGATTTGACTTATTCTATATCCTTGTTCTGGTTACACCTTGGATTTTCTTGATTTTTTTCATTTCTTTTTTATTTCTTTTTTTTTTTTTACTATAAAATAACAACACTGACATCCAGTGTCTAGATAAATTAATTGCAATTGAGTAGTCCACAAGGATACTCCAGGTGGAAATCCTCTATTCCTTACATATTTTTTAAATATGTTCAAAGGTGACAGTGCATCCTAAGAAGTAATAGAAAAAGCCTTCTAGGAGTTAATATGTGCAACTAAAAACAAAAAAAAATGAAAAAAAAAGTCTTCGTAATTATCATCAGAAAGAATGAATTAAATTATTTCATATAAAACGATGAGGTAGTATCACTAGCTAAAGAAATTCTAGTTCAAGTCTTTTAGGCAGAATAATGTAATTCTTTCTTTCCCCCATATTTTCTTTTATTGACAAAATCTATTCAGCCTAGTAAGTTTAAGCTTTTAGTTATACTTTTGAAACATTCTTTTTTTTTTCCTCAAAGAATGTTCATATATTTTAATGCATCTGCAGGATGTAAGCAATGCTAAAGAAGTCCTCTAATCTAAGAAGAAACGGGATAGAAAGGAACTCTATGGATGGTGTCACTTGAAAAGGTGAGATTGTCTCAGCCCTTACTGTTTGATTTCTCTGTCAGTGCCCCAGGAAAGCCAAGACTCTTGTGCCTGACCAGTCTGTCAGTATCCCATTTTTGGGACAGCTGGATCAGAGGGTGATTCAACTGCCCTTCTCAGGGAGCTAAGCCAACGGCATAAGGGAGGCCCCTCAGCAGGTCTTCCTACTTTATGATCCCTCAGTGGGTCTTCCACTTTATTCAAGTATGTTACCTTCTGCGGTCAGTTCCTAGCACCCGTGAAAGGCTCACAGTAACAGTTTGCAGAATAACACTATTAATAGAAAACTGTGACATGTTAAGGTTCAAGTGTTACCAGTGATAGTACCTGATGCAAAAATATATTCAAAGCAATATACAGACAAATTCTAATCTCCCCAAAAAGTATTGCATGGTTACAGAGTATGGCTCTTACTCCATACATGTCCCAACGCAGGGAGAATACAGATTCAGCCTGTTGACTGATCCCAGCAGTTATAATGGAATCTTCCCTGATAATGACATTCAGACTCATACAGAAAGCATTTCTTGATACAAAATGAGATCCTGAATGCTTTTAAAGTTTTGGAGAGAAACTTAAGAAAAGCACATTATTAACCAGATAAAAATAATAAAATTTTAAGGCAACGTGTTCATGTATGAAAGGAGGTCTAGAACTGTAGAAGTTTTGTCATGGTGTAACCCCATAGCAACCAATGCCAGTCAGCAGCAAAGTACCGCAAAACTGCTCACTCACTTCCCCACTGTCAGGTTCAGGGAGAGACTTGGAAGCGTGTAAGTGGGAAAACTCATGGGTTGTAAACTCATTTATCTCAATGGGTTGGGATGAAGACAATTAATAGGCAAAGCATAAGTCATGCACACAAGCAAAGCAAAATGAAGAATTCATTCACCACTTCCCATGGGCCGACAGGTGTTCAGCCATCCTCAGGAAAGCAGGGCTCCATCATACATAATGGCAATTTGGGAAGAAAAACATCATCACTCCAAACACCCTTCCCCCTTCTTCCTTCTTCCCCTAGCTTTAAATACCGAGCCTCATGTGGTATCAGATATTGCTTTCGTCAATTGGGTTTAGGTGTCCTGGTGACGCCTCCAGACTATCCATGCACTACCAGTCCCCTAGCTAGTGTGGTAGAACAAGGAGTTGGAAAGGTTTTGTTGCTGTGCAAGCCCTGCTCAGCAATAACAAAAACATCTTTATATTATCAATACAGTTTTTAACAAAACCGAAACACACATCTATACTATCTGCTGTGAAGAAAACTAACCCTACCCCAGCCAAAACTAGCACAAGATTTTTGCTCACTTATTAACTTACAGCTCCTAAAATCTGTCTGCATATGCTTGCCTATGAAATATTTTAAGTATTTTTCAAAAATCCTTCAATAAATTAGTAAGAATAATTGTAGCTCATTCTAGTTAATACTTTTCTTGTTGGCACAATCATAATTTTCTAAAGGGAAAAATAAGTATGAAATTTATATTCAATACTTGATAAAAAAGGTTTCTTTCAATAAAATTTTTCAGAGGAGGACTAGACAAAGCCAGTATGAGTTCATGCACCTAAATACAAAGCATGGATCCTCAAATGCTTTTTGTCAATTGCTGATTAACTACAGGGGGACCTATATGTTGAGACATGTAAAGTCTTATGCTGGCTTTGTCAAAAATAGTTATGTAAGGAGTCAAGAACTTGCCAAAAACTTCATGAAGTTACAAGAAGTAGTCTTTGTGAAAAAGCCACAGTTAGAAGAAGACACCTGTAATCACAGTGGTTTATCAGATATTCTGTTTAAAATGAGCAAGAGCTGTTATTTTTTGTCTACCATATTGCTCAGGTATCAAAGGGGTTGCCAGCATCAGGAGGCAAATGCTCAGTAAGCTAATGTGGTTTTTAACAGTACAGATGTTATTTCTTAATAACTCCCTGTGTGGATATATTCTCTACTCTGAAAATGGAGGGAAATTCTTCACACCTGGACGCATGGAGTCCTTTTATAGAAAGCTGATTTCTTACAATACACTCGAATGGATAGCCTCTAATACTCTGGGCATGAATTTCCTCAAATAGGCTACTTAATATACTACACTTTATTTCTGACATGTAGGCACAGTAAGGAAATATTTTTAGAATGGTCCAGTATTTTTCATTCCATTCTAAAGATTAATTTTGGCATTCCATAATCGAAGTTTCAGAGACAGTTAGGTACTTCAAGACAAGAACTGCGTAGCACTGTACCAACTGTTAAGTGGAAAACTAACTCTACCCTAGCTGAAATCTGGACAACTTCCAATGATGGGACATCCACAATTGTCTCTGGAATGGCAAGCCGTTCCAGTGTCTCACCACCATCATCAAAACATCTAATCTAAGTCTAAGTCTACTTCTTTTTCAGTTTGTCTCCCATTCTTTCACTACAAATTCTGGTAAAAAGTTTCTATCATTGTTTTAACTCCCCTTTATGTATTGAACAGCCACAATAAGGTCTCCCCAAAGCCTTCTCTTCCCCAGGCTAAACAACACCAACTGTTCCATTCTTTCTTCAGAAGAAATATACTCCAGCCCTCTGATCATTTCAGTGACCCTCTTCTGGACGCATGCCCAGAGCTGGAGGCAGTACTACAGATTGGATCTTATGAGAGTAGAGAGGCAGAATCATCTCTTTTGGTGAGCTGGTCATACTGCTTTTGATGCAGCACAGGATAGTCTTGGTTTTCTGGGCTCCAAGCATGCATTGCCAGCTCACATCTAATTGTTCCTCCACCAATATCCCCAAGTCCTTTGCAGGGATGTTCTCACTGAATTCATCACCCATAGGTATTTACACTGGGGATTGCCCCAGTTCAGTGCAGGACCTTGCACTTGTCATCACTGAATTTCATGAGTCTCCCATTTACTCACTCCACCAGCCTGTTCCATGTTTTTCCGAATGGCAACCCAGATTTGGGACATATTACATAGCCCCTGGTTTTGGCTGTACCCCAGAAGCAGCTGAAGCTGTAATAAAAAGCGTGCAGGGAAAAGATGAAGATAAGTGGTTATTTCCTTTTACTTAGCTCTGCTCACGACTGGAATATTCTGCTCAATTTCATCCCTTTCCTACTCCACTCTCCCGATACAAGAAAGAAATCAATAAACTTAAACAAGTTCTACAGATATCAGCAGGATGATCAGGACCAGAGCAGTTGTCCTGTGAGGGGAAGGTAAGAAGAGCTGGGCATGTCCTGCCTAGAGAAAAGATAGCTTTAGGGGAACCTAAGCACAGACTTCCAGTGCCTACAACAACATTATCCAGGAGACTTGCCAGGCTTTTCACAGGAGAGGATAGTCAGAAGACGAGAGGCAAAAAAGATAAGTTGAAACAGGGTTGGCTCAGGCTTTGTATAAGGAAAGACTTCTTCACCTTAAGGACAGACAAGCAGTGGAGCAGGTTGCCCTTTGGACTGGATATTTGACTAGAAAGCTGCTGATGTGTTCTCCACCCTGAATTATCTTAGGCACCTAAAATCTAACTTCAGCTTTCTAAAATTCGAGTGTCTTTTCTATACTGTTTTGTTTGATACTAGATCAACAAAGAGAGACACCATCTTCTACACAACATTTCCTCTTTTCTAAGGCTTCATTATTAGGATGGAATGGATTTTCCTAACGGAGATACTTTTCCATGGCTGAATTTGAGAAGGATGAGTAACTTTTTGGAGCCTTTCTAAAAGTAATCAAGTTCCTTATGGTGTTTGGCTCAATAATACAATTGAGGAGTGAAAAAGGGGAAAAAATTAACAAGAATCAGAAAACAAAGCAACTGAGAAAACACAGATCTCTTCAAGGCCATCTGCTTTTGTTTAGCTTAGATTTTCATAACAGCACAGAATTCTATCAGGGCACATGGGTGAATATTTACTTTTTTTTATGGAGTGAAAGACACTGCCACTTGTAACAGTAAAATATTTTTATCCATAATTTTAGCATCTTTTCTTCACTACTACTGGTCACAGAAATCCTCTCATGGGGTTTTTTACCCATATATTCTTCCTGAGTTTTGCCTCATTTCTGCCTGACATGTTTGGGTAGTGCTACCCTTCCATTGTACTTGTGTGGAGATAATAAGACACATTTAAGTTCTGTAATTCTGCAGTATTCGTCCTTGGCAGGCTGTTCTCTGCTATGACTCTTTGTATTTTGCTCTCTATGATCTTGGATGTATTTTCTAAGATAAGAAGTAAAGATTCTAATTATTCAAAAATCTTTAGAGTTAAAAAAGGATTTTGAAAGAAATCAAGTTCTCTGCTAACCGAGTCAGTGTTTCAGCAGACTACAGTCACTGGATGTCTGAAAGGAAGAGAGCTACTAAGCTAAGTCTCTATCCTCATGATAAAGAGCTACAGTTTAAATTAAGATAGAAGTACTTCTAAAGGAGAATTAAAAAAAAAAAATCACATCAAGTGTCCTTAAGAGCATATGATATTGCTGTGCAGCAATCCAGACTCAAAATTATGGCCAGAGGAAAAAAAAACCAAACCAAAACAAAAAAGAAACAACAACAACTGTAATAAATTCAAGTGAAAAAAACCCCCACTCCTTAAAATTGTACCACTTCTAGACTCCTTAAATAGGATTTAGACTTCTATCCTGAAGAACTGGCTGCAAGCTATAATGTTCTTCCAAGGATAAGACTCAGTTATACAAAAAACAAAAGACAACACAGGCATCTTTTAATAATTTTATATTTCCAAGTCCTTAGTGGGATAAAAATATTCTGCTGTTATTTTTGAACTATGAAGCAGTGAGTATTGACTGCAAATATAAAGATACTAATTGATAGTGGGGAAGAATTTCATGACAGAACAGCAGAGTACTCAAAGTTTTGGCCAGAAAAATACCTAAAAAATGGACTAAAATCAAAAAAACCCCAAACAACAAACCACATTTGTTTTGTCTAGTATTGCTTAATTCAACCTGGTAAAAAAATCTTCCTTCCCTTCTCTGCCCTGCTCTGCCCTACCCTTACCTCCTCTCCTTTTCTCTTCCCTTACCGTCCCACTTTCCCCTCATGACCTCTCTTCCTGATAGGAACTTTGAAATGAATAATTTATCAACAGAAGATACCCACTAAAAAGAGATGTACTTGCAGAGTATAACACTTACCATTAAAGGTATTTTTTTTTCTTAATGAGGAAAGAAAGAAATTTTAATGTCATTAAAATAGATTATTTTAAAAATTAGAAACAATCAAATGCCTTTTAAAAATACTGGTTTTTTCTATAATTATTTATATATATATACAGTAGAAAATAATGAAAATGTTACAACAAATATACAACTAAATACTTCAAAATATTTATTATATCTTTTATATAGTATTTTGGCTTACTATAAGAATATATATATAATGATAAGATTAAATTCTATATGAAGTTAATTGACTTAAAACTATGCACTAGGACACTACTGAACAAACCAAAATCGAAATTATATAACAATTATTCTATGAAAGATGCTGTAAAAATAAATATTGTATAGCATTTTCTTGAAGAAAATATTTCTGTAAAAGTTATCATTGAGAGTTGTGTCTTTCTGTATCACTTAAAAGAACTGATAATAACATTTTTTTCTACTGTCTTGTAGCTACTCCTATTTAATATTTCTTATTATTCTTTCACTTTAATTAATAGCCACAGTCAAAATTTTATAGAATTTGCAAGGCTTTTTGAGGAACTAAAGAACAATATTTTGCATGAAGTTAGCATTTTTACTAACTTCATGGGAAAATTTGTATGATTTAACTTATGAATTTGACTAGGTTAATTACAGAATTCTATCAAAAACCATTTGTATGCCTTGTATCTGACAAAAGTAGATAAAATCCAGTTGGGGTGCAGCATACTTTATTTGCTGCATAGCCACAGGAATTTATGGAGCAGCACAAATCAGAATATGGTCATAGGCATAACTGCAATTAGGTTATTTTTTAATATAAAAGCTATTAAAGCTTACTGTTGCGATTAACTGCAATTAACTTGTCTTCTGTACAGCAGCCTTCAAAATTTCTGAACCTATTTAGGATCAGTTTTCCTTCGTACTACTGTCCTTTCATTTCTTTTCATAAGCCTTTTTGAGGTTAGTATGTCTCCATTTTAAAAATTAATTCCTTATCTAAACCATAAATTTTCAGCTACATATATTACATTACTTAGACATCAGGATGAGACTCATGTGTGAAATTTTATAAAAAGTTGCATTTTTTCATCACGTCCTTCAATTCTTTTTTTATTTCTGTTTTCAGTTGAGAACAGCAGCATAAAAGCTCTTCATTTTCACTGACTTATCTCAGGTAATATAAATTTCCTCAGTGCTTTCTTTGGTTCTTGGGTAATTATGGCAATGGAAGACCATAGAAAAGGTGGCTACAACATTTCTTTCAGAATATCTCATGTCACCTATTTTAAAACAGACTTAATGAGCTCATACAATTAGTATTATTTCTCTCCATCTGCAGGATGCATGTAGTTACATAACTAACTCACAAAGTTAATGGGCCACCTGTAACATCATTGAAAGTAGTTAGGTCCATTAAGTAAATAAATTGGAGTCTGCAGATCAAAAACATAAGTACTAAAGTAGAATGGGGCTAACTTTTTTTGCAGCAGCTACGCAGGTGCTGTCTTTGGAAAAGACACTTTTGACAGCCCATCAGTGTTTTGACTATCACTAAGCAGCACTTGTGCA
>JAOXXN010000446.1:96116041-96126635 GCA_026770055.1 Myrmophylax atrothorax
GCTACTAAGCAGTGCTCGCCCCCACCCAGGTGCTCTGGTGAGGGCTCCTGAGCCCTTCTCCCCTTTCTGTCCTGTTATCCCTCGTGGCTGAGGGGGGCAGGGCCGGCTGGGGCCCTGGCCCTGCCCCTGTCCCGAGTCCATTGGTTAATAGACCCTTAACCCTGCCTCTTCCTCAGTTTTCACCCAATCCAGTCAGATCAGGGGACCGCCCCCAAGGACCTGTTAATACCTGTGGATGTTTTGAATAAATCAGTTTATGCTCTGGCGTGCAAACAGTCTGCTTGGACTTTTTGTCTCTGTCTCCTTTCTCTGCCCCCATGGAACAAAGGGGATAGCAGAGAAACCCTTCTCCCTTTCCCTCCACGCTGCACAAAGTGACCCTTTTCCTTAAAACCCATAGTGCTGGCCAGAGTTCACCTTGTCTAAGTCCTTCAAAGGTGTGGTAAAGATGATCCAGCAGATTTTCAAGTATTTGCTTTTAGAAGTATTTAATATTCTGCAGGGCTGCTGTAAAATGAAGTATCTTCTTTCATTGTGTTATATGCCTAGTCATTTGATTATTTTTATTAAAAGCTAAAAAGTTGTTATTGAACAATTCTGACTTTGACATAATTAATGATTTGAGGATTTCTATTAGGCAGCCAAAAGTGCTACTAGACAGTTTCTTTAGGGAGAATATCTTTGGGATGCCTCTACTATGAATAATTTGTCTATAATTTCTTATTCCTTATCTCTGGAAATTTCTGTATACATGGTCGCAGTGCAATGACACTTTTATCTAATTTTCTCTTGTTAACTTCACTGTGCTCAAGGTGGAAGTTAACAGAATTTTGCTGTACCATGTTGCTACATTCAAACCCCTCGGCCATTTTAACTGTTTTTAAACATTCTGATGGTGATATCAACCATACTAATCTATGGTGGTATCTTTGCAGAGGCTCCCATTTACCTGCCATCCAGATAACAATAGTAGAACACATCAGTTTTCATGTACTTGAGCAACTGCCACAAAAGAAATATCTAATTTTTTCACCTGTTTTTTGAAGCAACTACTGATTTTCAGGGGTAAGATTATCTCATAGTTTAGAAAAAAAAATTGTACACTTTAGCCATTTGTCATAATTATTAAAAATCAGAACCAACTTTATTTTCACTGACCACAAGCAATATTTAGGTGTTATTATAAAACTTAGTCTATTTCCTAGGTTATTCTTTTCTCATGCATGCCCTAAATTAGCCTCACAAGTGTAAAAATTTTATAAAATGCCTATGGCTGACTATCAGTGTAATCCTCAAAGGCACTGTAGCAGAGAGTTGACCAATGCTGGAAAAGTGAAAATTAGTTTGAACTTAGACCAATTAAAAAAAATCATTTGTTATTATGAAATTTGCCAGTTCTAGAAGCTGCTGAAATGAAAAGAACCTGGGAGAATTAATCCATCACAAACTGGCTGTGGGCTGCTTCTGCCATACAACTGTGACAAGAAAAAAAATGCAGTCTTACAGGGTGATGTCAAAGGTCTCTCAAGGTGTGTTGATTTTAGCTGGAATGAATTCATTTTCTTCATTGTAGCTGGTATGGGACTGTGTTTTGGAACTGTGCTGAACAGTGCTCATAATTTACGGATGTTTACATTATTTCTGAGCAATGCTTGCACAACTTCTGCTTCTCACACCATCCCTCCAGCAAGTAGGCTAGGAGTGCACAAGAAATGCTCTGCAGAGGGACCTGGACAGGCTGGATTGATGGGCTGAGGCCAACTGTATGAGGTTCAACAAGGTCGTAGTGTAGATGTGGTGTTTAGGGCCATTGTTTAGTGGTAATCATGGCGGTGCTGGGTTTAGAGTTGGATTTGATGATCTTAGAGGTGTTTTCCAATCTTAATGCCTCTATAAGATGGAAGGAAAAAAGGCTGTGATGGATGACCCCAAATGACCAAAGGCATGTTCCATACTATATGACATCATGCTCAGCAATAAAATTAGGAGCAGGTTGGTTGGGTGTGCCCCTGCTTGGGGACTGGCTGGGCACTAGTTTCTTGGTGGTGAACAGTATATTCTTATTTGCATCACTCGTATGTCCTGGGTTGTATTTCTCTCTCTTTGGTATTTTCCTTCTCATTACAATTTATTGTGATTTACTGAGAATCACAGAATCATCAAGGTTGGAATAGATCTTCCAGATTATCTAGTCCTACTGTCAACCCAACACCAGCATAATCACCCTTTAAACCATATCCCCAAGTGCCACATCCAAACACCTCTTGAACACTTCCAGATATGGTGACTCTGCCATCTCCCTTGGTAGCTTATTCAAATATCTGACCACTATTTCAGGGTTTTTTTTCCTAATACCTAATCTAAACCTTCCCTGGCACATCTTAAGGCCATTTCCTCTCATCCTTTCACTTGAGACATGTTGAAAGGCACTTCTTTCAGGTAGTTGTAGAGAGTAATGAGGTCCCCTGAGCCTCTTCTCAAGACTAAATGGCCTCAATTCCCACAGCTGCTCCTCACAGGACATGTTCTCTAGACTCTTCATCAGCTTCATTGTTCTTCTTTGCTGTTTTAATTATTAAACTGCTCTTATCTCAACCCATGAGTTTTCTCACTTTTACCCTTCTGTTTCTCTCTTCCCATTCCACTGAGGAGGGGAGTGAACAGGTGGCTGTGTAGTGCTTAGTTGCCAGCTGGGGTTTAGCCATGACACATGGGAAAGAGAAAAACATAAGAAATACTTTGTTTTGACCTTTATGAGGGCTTGCCTTGGAATAACAATCAAAATTCTGTTCCATGTTTGTGTTCCCTTCATGATCTGTGCTCAGAAAGGATACCATAGAAGTACCTGACAGGAATAGATGTAGAGCAGAGCTATTAAAATGGACCCAAAGGATTGTTTTATCTGATGACTCTGATAATACAATATTGCATTAAACGACAGAAGGTCTGTTTCATTTCTGCAACATCTTGCATATATGAAACTCCCTCCCTTTACTGCAATGTGTCAGTATCCATCTGGACCCAAGCAACAAGCAAATCCCATCTGGTTGAGACTCAAAAATGACATTGTCAGGCATGAAATACTGGACATTTGCAGGTATCCACAGAAAGTGTCTGTTGCTCAGCCAGGATGTTATAACTTTTGGTGCCTGATTCCGTGTTGTTCTGCTATTTGCAATAACAAGCCTTCAAACAGGAGGCCAATTAACATTTTGAGCCTCAGGTCAGGTGCCTCAATTTATTCAACTGTTAGTTAAAACTGCAGAATACTATCTGGACCCTGAACCATTAAACTTTTACCTGCATTGGCCAGAGTAGGTTTTTTTATTTTATTTTGGAAGACTGGCTGTCACAGGAAGATTTGATATCAACTTATAACTAGAATCATCTATGTCTTCGCTGTTGCATAATATTTGAATCTTTTAGGTCTTGTTCAGGCATAAATACTTGTTATAAATTGTCATAACTTACTGCTACTGAAAGGGGATTTACTCTTTATTTAGACTATAACCCATATGTGTGCACTGGATTTGGCTGGGAGAGAGTAACATTTTCTACATAGCAGCTTGCTTGGTTCTTTTAGATTTTTAACCAAGAAAATGCTGATAACCCTCCAATGCTTCAGCTCTTGTTGAACAGCATTTGCACAGCATCAAGGCCATTTGTCACTCTGCTCCACCAGTGAAAATTGGGAGTGTGCAAGAGGTTGGGAGGGAACAGAACCATGCAGATGACCCAAATTAGCCAAAGAAATATTCCATGCCATATAATACCCATTAAGAGGATATGTTTGATTTGTAAATGAAATCAATTGAATGGTATATATTTTCTCCATACAGACCTCTTATTCATATAAATCGAAATAAAAATAAGCTTCAGCTGATTCTTTCAAACCTGTAGTTGTCAATGCCTATAGAAGTTTTACAGCATCTAAATGTGCATCTTTCCTCTATTGTTCAACATGGAAAACCAAACAAAAAGAACACCACCATCACAGATGAAGGCATGAGTTTCAAACTAGTCATTAAAACTTTTCCAGATAAAGGAGTTCATGCCTTTCATAGATGGATGCAACTGGCCATCTGGTAAATAGAATAAATGTTCTGTGAAGTTCACTTTTATCAGTGTGTAGGGAAAATGTATTTAGAACCTTTTAACATTGTGCTATAAAGAGAAATTAAGGATAATGAATTACTGTGCTGTACTTCAAAAATATAGGAATCACTAGTGTATTGGTGAGGCAAGAAAGTCTTCACTAAAAAGTCAGCCAGCTTTAAACCAGACTTACCAGGAGAAGGAAACAGAGTTTTGAATAACAAATGAGCCAGGCAAGGAATCTTGATGTGTTAGGAACCAACATGAAAACACCTGTGAAATGCCTCAAAGAAATTAGGGTATGTTCCTATAAAATGGTGACACACTCAATAGCATAACTGAAATGACTCTTTATCCATGGAGTAGAATGGGTCAAAAAAACAGGAGAAACTGGAAGTCACCGTGCAGCTAGAAAGCTAGGATCTAATCACTAGCACTGAAACCTGGTGGAATGAATCACATGACTGGAGTGCTGCAATCAATGGTTATTAATCAGGATTTTACAGGAATAGACAAAGACAGACTGGGAAAAGGGTTGCCTTCTATGTAATAAAAGAAAAGGATTGATTGCACAGAACCATCTTTGAAAAACCACAATGAACAGACTGAGAGCTTGTGGATGAACATTAGAGGCCAAACCAACAAAACCTTGTGGCTGATGTTTACTACAGACTTCCTGATGAAAAGGAAGATGTTGACAAATCCTTCTTACTTCAACTACAGGAAGTACTATGCTCACAGGCCCTCATCCTATTTGGGGACTTCAGTCACCTTGACATCTGCTGGAAAAGCAGCACAGAAATCTGTAAGCAGTCCTGGATGCTATTTGAGGGCACCAAGGATAACTTCTTAATCCAGGTGATAGGCAGTCTTATCAGAGGAGAAGCATTACTGGACCTGTTGCTTGTCAACACAGCAGAGCAGCCTGGGCTGCATTGATCATGTCCTGGTGGACTTCCTGATCTTAACAGAAATAAGCAGAGGAACAGTAGAGTCAAGAGACTGAATTTTAGAACTTACAGTTCTTTGAGAAATTTGTGGATGGAACACCTGGGAAACTGCCCTGCAGGACAAAGATGAACAAAGCTGACAGTTCTTTAAGGAAATCTTTCTCAGAGCACAAGAGCTCTTGATTATCATGTGTAAGAAATCAGACATGGAAAGCAGAAGACTGATATGCTTAGCTGATGTAGTTGCTAACACGCTCACCATCATATTTAAAAAAGTCACAGCAGTCAGACAAAGACCTCAATGAGTGCAGAAAAAAGAATATCACATGCATTTTTGAGAAGGGTAAAATGGAGAACCCTGGGTATTACTGACCAGTCAGCCTTTTAGTATAAAAAAGGGGGCTTATAAGAAAAACAGAGAAAGACTTTTTTAACAAGGCCTGTAGCGACAGAACAATGTGGAATGTCTTTAAAACTGGAAGAGCCTATATTTAAATCGGACTTAAGGAAGCATTTTTTCACTATGACTGTAGTGAGATACTGGAACAGGTTGTCTAGATATATTGCCTATACCACATCCATGGAAGTGTTCAAGGACATGTTGGATGAAGCTTGGAGCAACCTGGTCTAGTGAAAGGTGTCCCTGTCCCAGTTCATGACATTGGGGCTGGAACTAGATGTTTATGATCCCCTTCCTACCCAAACCATTCTAAGATTCTGTGATTCTAGATTCTATGATTCCATGAGTCTGCACTTTTGAGGTTGCAACATGCACAATTGCTTTCCCCATGGAAGAAAAGAATAAGGAAGTTAGCAATGAAAATGGCTAGCTCTTACCATGAACATGTATAAGACAACATATTGATTTTCCAGCTTTAAAAAGCCAGAATATAACTTATTTCTATCCTAATTATTATTAATATATTATTATATTCATTGTTTGAGGAAATTTTTCATACTTCCACTACTTTCATACTACCTTTAAACAATAAATAAATACTGGTTATATGACCTTTTTAGACTACTAAAAAGAAATTGCAATCTGTAATCTATCTAAATAAATATTTTATGTTACTTATTTACAACAATAAAAATTTCATAGCAATTGCCAAAGTAATATTTTGGCAATCATATGCTTTCAAAAATAAGTTACATAACTAAATGTTTAACTCCCATTAAACATTTATCTATACTCTTTCAATTAAAATAGAATATTTAATCTAATTAATTAAATCTAGTATATGGAAAGCAAAATCAATTAAGTAAAATGGATTTTTAGAAATCTTTCAATACTAGTGACAGAGTATGGAGGACGAATACTGTGTATTGGTTCATTATTGGTACTTTCCAAGTAATTTTGAATATATACCTGCAACCAACAATTGTGCTACAGGATTCTCCAAAGAGTTTTATAAAAGACACATTACTGTTTCTGACTCAAAAGAAACCAGTATGTTAGCGTTTGGTTATTTGACATGGCTTCTGTAAATTTTGGGTGCCATCAGCCTCTCTGCACATACAGATATGATCGTTCCTTCCTTTGATTTCACTCCAAACATAAAACATTAATCTTCTATTCTACCAAGTGTTTTACATATAGATTTCTACTTTTGAAAGCAAGGCTTCATTATGTGTAGAGTTTTTGCTTTTGCTTCATCTCGGAGCAATATCTGACTATATCAACTCTCACACTGAATTATCATAATGCTTTTTAGAATATAAATTTATTACCTCTTCAAGGTTTAATTTAAAATATATTATGATTGACTTCCTTTTGCATATTTAGTATCAAAATTATCAGTTACAAAGAAGTCATATCTGACAATAACTAACAGAAGGTCATTTTGTGACATTATAAGGGGCATATATTCATTTTATGATTTTCTAAATTGTCTATGGAAAAGAACAATCACAGTATCATACCTGATGTTTGAATGCAATTAGTATGTGAACAGATCATGCCTAGCTATGTGCAAATGTTGCATTAGGTATCTGCATACTTGTCTATTGAAAATATAAGCATACAAAATGAAAATATAAGCATACAAAATAAAAGAGCGGCAAGACTTTTTCATGCATTGGGGCTGTCCTGGTTTTGTCAAATAAGCTAAAATTAAAAATAAATAAATAATAACAATAAGATTAAGGGTAACACAGGATTAGAAAGTACATCAATGAATCTATGCTGTAAGGGTAACTAATAGCCTAGTTGTAGGTCTCCAATATTCATGAATATTCTATATGCAAATAGACTGCAGAAGCATATTCAAACCTTAGTTAATTCAGCTGAATCAATGCAGTGATTTTAGGGGTAACTATTTTCAGTCTTTAGACAGCAACTATATCAGTAGTTGTAGATCATACAAATCCATGTATATGCAAGCCCTACATACCGAAAATACATCTTTTTTCACTTAAATTCACTTATCATTCAAATTCATATTGTATTACTGTATTGTTAAAATATAAGTCTACAGAAAGACTAATAATTGATGCTGAAAGAAAAAAAATCCAGGTAAAATGTGGTTGGTTTAAATTTTTAATGTTCCAATTCTAAAACTCAGCTCTCTCTCTATCTCATACATTGTCATTTTCCAATATGTTTTTATAATGAATATTAGTCATATATTGTAGTGGTTCGTCATATAATTTTTAGTGAAATAACATTGCATGTTTTTTCCATCCCAGTCATACTCTATCCAGTAGATGAACAGCCAAACACTGAGATTTACAATGAACAAAGACTACTAAAGACAAACCCTATTTTCTGGCCCAAGCAGTGGCAATAGCTGGGCTTCAACAGATCCATTACTCTAAACTAGTGAGCAGTGTTTTGTTCTATTATTGCTTTTGAAATATGCAGAATGATCATTGTTGAAGGCAGAAAAATATGGCTCCTACTGTTTATTCAGTTTTATATCAGAGAAAGTAAAAGAAACATGAATGAAGAGCTGTAAAATGCTAACCAAAGGATGTTTTCAAGTGCAGTAATCAGCATGAAAGGCAACTAGAAGGTAAGAGCTGGCAAATCATATATTAACTGCATTAAGATGACAAGAAAGATTGAAGAAAGTTGGCCACGAGGAAAAGAAGAAAGAATACAAAACAATGGGGGATAAGGTTGAGTGATACCCCAATTCTGAAGCTTATTCTTCTGATGATGTCAGTAGAAGTTTAGTTACAAATCCCAACAAGAAAAGAATAGAGCTTTCTTTGTACTAACTGTAACCTTGACAATTTTATGCATAGCTCATAACATCTGCTTCAGTGAACAGCAGCTGGCTAATAACTTGCCAGAATACCAACTGAATTAGAAAGCTGTGAATCACTGAACTCTACCAATTACATGCTCAAAAGATTCTGTGAACTTCAAAGCTCCATGTACACAAGTGAGCATTTGTAGCACCGGTTTCCTACAGAAATGAAATGGTAGTAATACACTCAGCAGTTTATGCCATTATTCTCTGGTAAAAATGGTAAATGCGTAACTGTGCACTCTGTTTTTGTGATTAGTTTTTGGAAGGTCAGTTTGGGCAAACTATTCGAATATATTTAATTCCTGTCTTCGACAGACTGGCAATACAGCTTGTAATTTGTTGTAAAGTTGCCTAAGGCTTTGGTGGATGTCTACCAGTATTTCACAAAATTAAATAGATTTGCAAATAAGTGTGACCTTTTTTGGACTCTTTTAGGATTTAAGCCTTTGAAGTAGGTGCAAGAAAGCCTTTTTGAAATATTAAGCAGCAAATTTTACAACTGGTTTTGTTTCCGATATAGAAGCCTTCAGAAGCTTGAATCTGCAGATTGTTGCTAAACATCTGCATAGGAGCTTTTGGATTGAAGCAAATACCGAGTTGAATTTTTAGGGCTGTAATTTATGACTAAACATTTGACCTAAGTGTCTATATGAGATATAGAAACCCTACTTAGATGTTTCCAATGTAGACACAAAAGTGTCTAAAAAAATAGCTACCTGGCCCCAGGAGTGTGATTCAGAGCACATAATTTAGATACTTAGTCCTCTTATATGACATGTGAGAAGGATAAAGTGATGAAGAATGATTAATGACTATGAAGAGTGATTCAGAAAATTACATGTTGATCATACACCCAAAGAAACCTATCGTCAGAATGTTTTAGTGCTTTTAAGTCACAATAGCTGTGGGAGGATCTGCTGGAACATTTTTCAATTATCCCAAAGACTTAATTCACCTATGGAGTAACAAGCCAATACTGAATTCCAATTCTAATTTAGAAAGCTGAAAGATGTCTTCCTTGCATATCAGGTGACTGCTTTACTCATTTGACTACAAGATATTTTGACAAGGTACCAGTCTTGAACAGAGATGGAGAATCATTCTTCAGTCAAGAAGTAATTACCAATGATCCAAATAAAGCAAATGAAGTGTAGACTGATTTTGGTTAAGCTGTGAGTGAATTAAAGTCTGGGACAGGCATGCAAAGACTCCTGTGCAAAAGACTATATCAGATATGACACACCTTGAATTAAGAAGGCAATTGAAGTCAAACTCTTTTTCATTTATGTTTTAGTTAAGTCACTCATGGAATGGATGAACAGAGGCCCCTCACCTTCCATTTATGCTTTTGAGATAAACTGAAAAAATATTCTGTGCTAATGTACAATTCTAAATCAACTCAATCTCTTGAAAAAAAAATTAATTTCTCTCTGAATCATGATTGTCCTTGCACAGGTACTGATACACAGTAAGGAAGTTATAACATGCTCATGTCCAATCACAAACAGGTACTGTTGTACAGCACCTCATCTAGGGCTTAGGGTTATTTCTGTCCTTCAGGAATTCTAGGGGGACACTTTTATCATGAATAGTCAACCAGAAAACTTCTAAGCTTTTGGCATCACAAAGTGAAGCCTCTGCAAAAGCACAGCTGAGAATAAACAAGGCCTTTACTATATCTGCCCAACACTATCTGATGCTGGAATAAGAAAGCAGAACAGATCATACAGAAGATTTGCCCAGTTATCAGGACTGCATTTGCCCAGCTATAATTGGGCACTATAACACTCAGGAAACAGACAATGAGAAGAGGCACTTTTAAATCTACATCATTGTAACTTATTTGGGGTAGGAGGCCAGAAGAGGATAGCAACCCAGGTAAAAACAACTGGTTTCAGATATAAGAAGGTCAGAGAGATTGGTTTGGGGTTTCTTTGGTTTAGTAAAGCCATTGACTTTTTACAATGATAATCAAAGTTGAAAAGCAATACATGGATAAATAGGAACACATCCACAGGTATCCCATAGCCTGCAGAACTGTGTTTGTCTTGTAGAACATAAATCTTTCACTAGAAATTGCTATCCACCCACTGTATCCATAAATGTTAGATTTTATGTCACTCAATGGTATGGTCTGGTCCCTCAGCTACCCCACCCTAATTTCACCATGACAATCACACATGCATGAACTGTTTCATCATGTTCTAAGAGCACCTATGTCTTGGGTTGAGCTGGCAAAATGCCAACTGCCCAAGAACAGAGAAAAAGTGTTCCTCTCCCCCCCAACCAGCC
>JAOXXN010000446.1:96146405-96182126 GCA_026770055.1 Myrmophylax atrothorax
CCCCCAGAGGGTGGTGGGCACTGCCCAGGCTCCCCAGGGCAGTGGGCACAGCCCTGAGGCTGCCAGAGCTCCAGGAGCGTTTGGACAATGGGACAGGGACAGGGTGGGATTGTTGGGGTGTCCTGGGCAGGGCCATGGCAAGGATTGATGGTCCTTGTGGGTCCCTCCCAGCTCAGCACACTCCATGATTTTTGCATGCACTTGTTGTCTGATTCAGCCCATCCAGATGCTCCTTGTGGAACTCCAGGCAGATGTTCTGGCTGCCTCATTAAAGGGCCTCTGCTAAATCACCACCAGTGTGTGGTGCATAGTTAGAGATCACAGAGTGGTTTGGGGTGGAAAGACCTTGTAGATCATCCATTTCCAACCTCCTGCCATGGGCAGGGACACCTCCCACTCGACAAGTCCATCCATGGGGCATTGGCACCGTGCCCACCACACATTCCCGGGTGCTGCTGTTTCCTAAAGCCTTTTCTTGGATTTGAACTCTCTGTGCTTCTCCCTGAGGTTGGTTCAACGTGTTTCTGAGCCCCTGAGCCCTGCAGTGCCCCCTCCCACCCACCCCAGTGGGCAGGGACGAGGGTCCAAGAGTCCTCAACGTGCAGAACAAACCTACCACACCACAAACCAGACCCCACTGGCAAACCAAAAGAGGCTTCAGTTTTTAAAGCCTGGACACCTCAGAAACCCAGAGTTCCCTTTTATAATCACATCTGACACAATACAATGGATAAAAGTCTCCAGGAAGGAGCAAAACCTCCAGGAGAAACCCTCAGCTTGTGCCCTGCATTGCTCAGAGAGCAGTGTCAGATCAGAGAGGGCTCTGCCACCACCCTGAGCTGAGTGCCCACCCAGGAGATGGAGCAGAGGTGGGCCCTGCACTGCCCCCACAATCTTCTCCAAAATTCTGAGATGAGGAGGAAGAATTGAGGGCCATTTGTGAGGAGGACAGGACCCCAGGCCGTGTGTCTTCTCTGGAGTGGGTTGGAAGCCGCAGGGTGTGCCCCTTGCCTGAGGTGCCCATCTCAAAATCAATGTGAGCCAAATTAGAAGCCTCCTCCCAGCAACCTTCTCCCTTCCAGCCAGTCCCAGGGACCTGCTGTGCCACAGGAACTGGAACTGGAGGAAAAACTGCAGAGCAGGTTTGGAAGCAAAGCAGCAAAACATCTGAGGAATGAGACAGGTTAAACCATGGCCACTTGACTCCCGAGACATCCAAAATCAGGCTGGTGCTACAAACAGCAAAGTCTCGTGGATCCCACTCAGAAGAACCCTCTGGATCTGGGAATGGCAGGAGCAACGAGAGGGGCTCCAGCTGTCCCAGCCAGGCTGGTGCTCCCCACCCTCTCTGGTGCCCCCCACCTTCACTGGTGCCCATGCCCAGTGCCCGGTACCTGGTTGTAGAGGGCACAGATGTGCAGGGCAGTGTTTCCTGAGGCGTTCTGGGCAGTCATGTCGGCCCCGTAGAACAGGAGGTGCTCCAGGTGCTGCACGTGGCCGTAGCGACACGCCTGCTCCAGAGCCGGGGGGAAAGGGACACAGGAATGTCAGGGAGGAGCAGGGGGTGACAAACCCCCAACAGCCCCTGCTGGACTCAGCCACACCCCAGGAGTGCACTCAGGGAGGTGACAAACCCCCCAACAGCCCCTGCTGGTCTCAGCCACCCCCCCAGAGTGCAGTCAGGGAGGTGACAGACCCCCCAACAGCCCCAGACCCCCAACAGCCCCTGCTGGATTCAGTCATGCCCCAAGAGTGCACTCAGGGAGCAGCAGGGGGTGACAAACCCCCAACAGCCCCTGCTGGACTCAGCCACCCCCCAAGAGTGCAGTCAGGCTGGGGCTGTACCCTGGACTGTGGACATGGACATGCTGCTGCTCCTCACAGCAACACACCCCTGGACACTTCTTGGATAAATTACCAACGGGAAATTCTGGATCAGCATCACACTGGCACCAGAGCCTCCTCCAGAGTGCTGGCTGACTCAGGGTCACCACAGGTGAGAAGGAGCCCTGAGCAAGCACAGGACAAGGCCCCACATCTCTGGTTAACTGGTGTATTTTCCCCTCCATGTGGCCCATCCTGGGACCAGCAGCACTTTGGATCAGCCCAGGAGGATGGAGGCAGCAGGAACAGTCGTCTCCATAAACTGACACCACAAACACTTCTGTTTCTCATTCTCATCCATAGCTGTGCCAGGACTCATCCCTCTGGGAACAGCTGGACACCTGGGTGTTTTGGGAGGCCACAGGCCCAATGACAACCTGTCCCCCAACAGGCTCATCCCCCTTCTCCCAAAAGGAGAAGCACAAAGCTGGCTGAGATCCCTCATGTTCTCCCTATGCCAAATCCCCTTGTCAGTGTGTAAAACAGGGACAGACACAGCTGGATTTGGAACCAGGATGCCTCAGGTGTTGGACCAGGATCCCAGAGCGTTATCCTCTGAGCCAGTCACATCTGGGGAGCAGCCCAGACACGACTGGGAAGGATCCCAGACAATCCTGACCGAGGTCAGAACAAAACAGCCGCAGCACTGACCTGGGATGGAGCCAGAGCTGGCACACCACGCTGAGCCCTCACCACCCCCTCCAAGCAGTGCCTGGGGCACTGCAGGGCATGGGCTGACCCATCCATCAGCCCCAGGATCCCCCGGGCAGGCCCCAGCCCACCTGGTGGATCTCCTGCCAGCCGTTCTCGTCCACGCAGCCGAGCCGGGCGTAGTCGTGCAGCAGGAGCTCGCAGCAATAGGGGTCCCCGCCCACCATGGCACTGTGGTACAGCGGCGTCAGCCCCCGGCTGTCCTTGTAGTCCGGGGACGCCCCCAGGTCCAGCAGCGTCTGCAAGGGAAGAGCCCACCTCGCTCTGCGGCTTCAGGAGGAAAACCCGCCCTGAGCATGACCCGGGGATGCTCCGGCCACCCTGCAGTGCCACAATGCCCGTGGCACGAGTGCCATGCCCTGCTGGGCAGCCCCAGAGCTGCGGTGGGGCAGGAGGGGCAGGCTGGGTGGCTTTGGGGCAATGCATGGAGAGCCCCCACTCACTCCCGCACCCACACACTCACACCCCCACTCACTCACCCACTCACTCACACACCCACTCACTCACGTACTGTAATAGGCATGGAGAAAGACATTTGAAAAATTAAATTGTGATTTCAGTCAGAATCTAGGCAGTATATAATTTCATAGGCCTTGGTTGTAGAGACCTATGTTAGCACCTGAGTGATTGCTGTATAACCTGAACACATGCTGTGATGTCAGTATATACTGCCTTTAATTATGTCTTGTAAGAACTCATTCTTATGGAGAGGTATAAGAGCACAAAAAAAATTTCATGTACCATGTGGAAAGTTTGGCATCATACAGGTAGAAGATTTATAGTTTTGCATACTTGGAAAAATACTACAACGGTGTGAGAAACTGAGGCTGACCAATTTGACCACAGGTTGCCAGCACCAAGAAGGACATAAGATTGCTGTGATCTTTTCTATAATTTCTATCCTTTACACAGTAAAGCAGGTAAACAGCCTTGAGATCCCAAAAGAACTGGTACTGAGTGGGAGTTATCTGGGACACCTTTTGGCACTGTCTCAGCAGGTTGGCACAAAGCAGCCTGAAGAAATACAGTGGTCCCCCCTGCCATTCTCAGTGTCAGGCTCTGCCAGCAACTCAGCCTTGACATGGGCTCTCTGCTTGAATACATTTTCACTCAGACTCTGTCCTTGAGGACCTGGGGGATTGCTGCATGGGTCATCAATCAAGTGAGACAATGGTGATATCACACCACACATTTTCAGCAGCCTCAGGTGTTGTTCTTCGGACACCTCTTGGACCAGAGTCCCTCCACAGCTCATCCCACTCAGTTCTTTCCAATGGTCGTCCTGTATGCTGCACCTTATACTGTTTGATCACTCAGTTTGTGGCCAAAGTAAGGTTGTGATGTTCTTGAGATAGTCCACCTGGAGGTCTTATTCTATTAATTTTTAAGCCTACTAAAAAACTAGTAACTTGCTTTTATCATAATGATGAAATCGTTGTTGTAATAAATAATTATTCAGCTGGCAATAAGAGCATGTCAATGCAAGATCTTCTTGTGCTGTTTGATTGCAACACCAATTTAATCAAATTGCAGTTGATGAGTATCTCCAGTTTAAGTTGCTTTGCAGGCTTGTTTCCTTCTAGAAAATTGTTTAAATGAGTTACATAAGGAGGGGGAAAAACACAAACCAAAAAGAAGGTAAGTCTTCAGGTATTGAAGCAATTTTTTCTGCCTATTGATGCTTAATGTCACTCCATCTCATTTGTCCCTTTCCCCACCTTTCATTGCAATAGCCCAAATTACTGTCTGACACAAGGCAGGGGAAGAAATGCTTTGGGAGTACTGGTAGTGTGGAAGGTACAGCAAGGGACCTCTCTGATGCTGAAGTCTTAACAGCTGACATTCTCCTGTCCCTCCTTTCTTGGAGGGAATCAGTATAGGTATCTCTGCTCAGTGCCATCAATTTGTACTAGACTTTCAGGTATTTATTTCCTTTTGAGACTCCTATGTCTGAAAAACTTAAGAATTTTAACAATGAATCACAAGTTTTTAGGCATAGATGTGGCAACAGATGAACTACTTGATTTTGGGTGGGATTTTTTACATGGTTTTTCATTTTCATTGAAAGACTAGTATTATGTTATAATGTTAAATCTCAGTCACCAAATGTATCAGCAGACAAAGAACTTGAGACAAAAATTAAATGCTTAAACTTTTCTAACCATTTAGATTATAGCAGTTGGATTAAATAATTTCTTCCCTCCCTAGAAATACTCACAATCATTTCAAAACTAAATGTTGAGTTTCTTTGTAGTGTTTCATTGGAAACCATTACTAACAATGGAACAGTGTGGATTACTTCTTCTTTTCTTGTCATTTAATAAAATTTCAGATAAAAAGCACCAAATCAAGTTTCTTTTGTTTGTAAAACTTTTGGCAATTTCTTATGTGAAAGACTATTTTTCAGTTATAATGTAACCCCTAAAAGATTCTATGCTAAAGTTAGAAGTATTATTTCAGGTCCATTAGCAGTTTCATTTTTCAAGGTCTCTCAGGGCAGCTAAAATAATAGCAAAAATTGAAGACATGCACTACTAATGAAGTCTGTTTCATAACCTCAGAGCTATGTTCTTGCACCATTTTGACAAAAAGTAATTACTTTCTTTATTTTAACCTAAAGGCTAAACTTCTAACACAAGGAAAAAGAGAGTGGAAAAAAATACACATTGAATTAAATGTGATGAATAAGTAAAAATAAAATGAAAGATTACTCACTAGTAAGTCTGTAAATGCTAACTGAAATTATTCATATACTCACCAAAAAAAAGTTAAGACTAGTATTGGGTTTTTCCCAGTAAACACTACTTTTAAGACACAGAAAACAGACACATCTATATAAATGTTCATTTTTATTTTAATCAGACCGAGTTATTCATGTCACTAATAATGACTGTATTTTTGAGCAAAGCAAGCTTGAGTCCTGTTTATTAATTTTCTTCATAACAGGTGTTAGTCTGACATAAAGTTTTCCATGTTTAATTTTACAAAATATTATTTTGTCAAGGTTTTCCTTTGTTTTCTTTCTTTTTTTTTTATTTTTTTAAACTATAATTACAAGAAGATGTTCTTTTCTCTTTTGCCTTTCCTCCTTACCCCAAGAACACTTCTAAGCTGTCACAATATTTATGTGGGGTGGCCGCAAGAATGGACCACAGTAATCTGTGATCTCTAATCAAAATTGCTAAGCAGAATAGGCATAATATGTGTTTATTCATGTTTATTTTCAGATTTCTGATCTGTGGCACACACATACCAGCCCCTCTGGTCACTTTAGAGCAGCAGCACACACCAGTGGAGCAGGAGTCTCTCCCAGGGTCAACATGCCATACCCTGGCTCATGTCCAGGCTCCTGTGCCAAACAGGAGCTTCCTGCTTGGGCTCTACCTTCACGTTGCCAGACACCCCTGTATGCTTCCCCTGTGCTCCTGCATTTCAACTGATTTTTGGTTCTTTTTTTTTAACATCAGCTCACTGGCTTGAGGCACCACTGGCATCTCCCAATGACCATCACCAGGTTTCTGTCACCCTCTGGTCTCCTGCCTGAAAAGTGTCAGAAAAGTTTGCAGTTTGTAAATTCTTTTCTTTTCTTGTTTTTTAGAGATGGGCAGATTCAGTAGACATGTCATTATTTTGGGTTGTGCTTTTGGGCAGGCTTAATTTCATAAAACTAGCACTAAAAGCTGTTGCATTCTTCACAGTTTGTGGAGACTGCAGACCACATCAGATAGATGAGAAGTGTGATATGAAACCACTGTCAGAAAATCCTTGATCTACCCAGTAAGATCATGTTTTTGTTCATTTTTGACAAAATACTCCAAAGAAGGTCAGAGTTGGAGTGGTTTAATTAGACATATACTAAAACCTTTTTTTAAAATATAATTCCAAGATGCATCTATGTACTGAGCTTTAAATCAATTTTAAATCATCTAGAGTCATCCTGGATGAATAGGGTCTGAATCTACCTGTGTTGCTTCCACAGCATTCCCAGAGCCCAGACTACATTTCAAACATGGTTCATGAGGATATTTAACATCTTTATTAATAAAAAGATTTAGACATCTTGTAAGAAAAACAATTATTTCAACAATTTGGATAGAATGCTAGTCATTAAGAGACAGGGCAATTCCTTTACTGTATTCAAAATATAGTTTGATCATAGTATCTAGTGGGATATTCCAAAATAAGAGCAGAAAGAAATCAGAAAGCTGTTTTAAGTGCTCTGTTCAACATGTTACTTTTGTTCACAGATAACTGTTATAAGGTATCCCACCTTTGATGCACATAGCCCCACTACACTGCTTAGTGAACTAATACCTTACCATAAACTTGGTCAGCCAGCTCAATATCCTTCTATTTCTGATCTCTACATTGAGTCTGTCATTCTCAGAATAGACAGGAAAATTAAAACAAAACTCTTACAGTGAAACATAGCTATGCATCCATTCTGTAATCTTTTTCACATTTCCACTTTTACCTCTGTTTGCCATGTCTTTGAAGAAGGCTACAAAATGTCAAGGAAATGGACAACATGAAGAAAATGATTGGAAAACAAAATTATTTGAGGGATATAACTCCATTCCTGAATATGGGAGAAAGTAAAGAAGTAGAATTCTCTGAAGTTTAATTAAGGAGGTATTTTGGCATAAGCAAAACAGCCCAATTACCAAGATAGGAAAATAGACACACTTTATACTGATGCCTGATACCCTGGAAATCTATGAAAGCCATAAATATATTTTTTTCCTATGAGTGCATCATACTTAAGTGAAGCTTACATATCGAAGGGGACAAAGATATGAGAAAGAAAAATTTACTCCAACTCCATTTCCTGACAAATTAACATGAAAGAAATAGGGTTTCTCACATTAAGAACAGGTCTCCTTGCACTGCAGTCATGTAAAAGGAGAAACATATTCCAAAATTTCAGAGCCAGAAAATGGATATTGATCTCATGTTCATTAGTAATAAATTGTTCTATAGTACCAGTGTTTCAGACAACATTACTACTAAGTAATATGGTAAAAAATATTAATAAAAGTACTATGTTATAAAAAAAGTGCTATTGCAAAGCAATACAGAATTACATGCATTTTTTTTTCTGCTTGTTATGTAATCTAGTGTTTGGAAATAATATTAATAATAATTTTTTACCTCTTCAAAACTAGATTCCTGAGAAAGCTATAAATTTGATATATGCCTCATCATATTGGCAATTCTGAAGGGGCATCAAGGGAAAGAAAATTCAATAATGAACCCCTTAATAGAAAATAGGTGAATTAAGGCAATAAAGATGAAGGTATGAAACAAAACAGATTTTTAAACCCTGAAATTTGGACAAAATATTTTCAAGTTTCTCAAGAGGCTGGAGTACAGTTTTTAATTGACATCTGAACTCTAGTCCTTATCAAAGAGATTTTAGGAAAAGCTAAGGGTAAAAGAAAGCAATCTTCTCTAAAACCAGATGCTAATTAAGAGTAGTTATTAATTGTTTTGACTAACAAGCTCAAAGATCATCTGAGAGGGGGCTCTAATTAGATCGTTAGCATCCAAAGAAAAGACTATAAATAAGTGTATTAAATCAGAAGTGCATAGTGAAATATATTGCACTCGAGAAAGAGTATATATCAGTATAAATGAAGATCAGGTGATACCCATGTAAGGGTTAGATTTTTTGAAATATTTAGAGAAGTAGTTACAGGGTAGGCTAAGGATGAAATCTTTACTTTGGATGAACAATGGAAAATTTCAAGTACGAATCTTCCACACTATTAGTAGCCATAAGATTTTGTGCTATTTGGCATTTCAAACTCTATCATGTTTGCCTTCCTTTACTGAAAGAGTGGTTTATAGCTTTTTCCAAAATAAGTGAGTAGATAAAAAACCCCAACTCTTCTCTTCTACCAGCTCTTTATGTAGACACTGGTGACTGTCTCAAGCTTTGCATTTCAGCAGTTCTGAAGAAAGTAAGTACAGTTGTTTCCAGGACAGCCTTTAAATTTCCTTGACCTTAAGTGATGTGGCATTAGATCAAGTTACACTAAGGAAACAACATTGACCATGCTGACAACTGATTTCTCACATGTGATGAATGAAGACATCTGTATACTAATTCTATTAGATTTATAGCTGCTGTTAGGAACAGCAATCATGATCTTGAATCTGAACAGTCTAATATGAAGTGAAGGGATTGCCTAAGTGAACTGTTATAGTTTTCTTTTGCCTGTTTTAGAAACATGGGAGTAGCTAAATACATAGCTGTTATTAAGTAGTTAATACAGATATAAACGTAACAGTGCCTATTTTTTTAATACACTAGAATAGCTCAATTTAAATACAGTGCTTATCCTTCTGATTTACAATATACTACTTGAAAGTCCCTTCATTTGTTGCATATTCCAAGGATGAAAGCTAGTTTAAATGACACAATGTTGATACAAATCCATCAAATACTGGTTATGCAAGCTGTTCCCCAGGACCCACTGGATAACAAAGGGCTTGCAGGTCAAGTTCATCTGCAAGTTTACAAGTTATTAAAGTTGTAATCTATAATCTCTGATGTTCAAGGTGGTTATATCTCTGTCCCTGTATTTATCTTCAAAATAAATAATAAAAAGAATTTGCATGATCAGTTCTATGAGTTGATGAAGTAAATGCTAGTCATCAGGGACTTCCAGGAAAATGCTTAGACTCACTACTTTCTGTATAGTTTGAGACTGGGTTAGCTACCCTTCATATTAATTCTCTCCGGATTCTCTTCAGGCAAGAGCAGAAAATATTGGGACAAATCTTTGTCTCAGAAAAATTACTGGAAATAATCACACTCATTTTGGATTAATCTGATTTAACAAAAGTTCGAAGAGCAGATATTTAGCATGTTAGCTGTATTTAGGTACCTCAGAAGACAGAATCATAGATTATCAAGTTCTGGCTACTAAACTCATGGTATACATTTAAAAAATGTTTGCATTACATTTGTAACTTTTGTTAAATGCCATTAGAAAATATTAATAAATATGTGCTTACCCTTCTAGGATCCCTTTCAAAATAAATTGTTCCTTAAATTTATAAGAGCTGGCTTGCTCTTCATGGACTGCTCAGATCAGTTTTAAGTTTTCAAACTGTCAGCCTTTCTTGGAATCATTGCTACTGTGCAAAGTTCATCTAATATACTGGTATTTATTGCTGTTCTGCCTTATTTCTTTATTATTGGAACAATAAACAAGTACACTATTGCCTTGCCCATTGTAATTACCCACAACCCAAGAGATTTTTTTTTTCAGTTTCAGGAAAGAAATTACATGAAGTAATATTGATTAGCTAGAAAGTAAAAACTACAATTAGTCCTTCAGCACAATTCCTTCCATAAAAAAATTTTAGAAGGAAGACTTTAGCACCTGACGAAGAATATTGTATGTCCCTGGGATCAGCACAAACCATAGTTAGCTAAATTGCTTCCATAAAATTGTAATATGCATTTGATCTGTCTCCTACAGAACTGGAGTCCAGGTGTTTTAAGGATATCAAGAATTTTTATTAAATTCTAAGTTTCAATACAAAGTATAAATATAGTAAATTGGAGAATATGTATAAAGGTATTGTACCTGGTTTTGCTGCCATAGGTCATTAGAACAAAAAAGTCAATCTTTTTACAGTTGTTTAAAAAAATATGTGTAGATTCAATGTGTATGCATTTATACTGGTTTAAACAGATCAGGTTTATATGTCCAGAAAAGTTAAATTTTCTAGGCTTTTTGTAAACTTTTTTGTCTTGATTCTTCAGCACCAATTAGCCACTTATTCTCTTTGAACTAGTGTTCTCTACTTCATCTTTTATTCTATTGCCTTCCAATAGGATTGTCTTCAAATAGGCTTAACTGTAGTGCCCCTTGATCTGTTGTCACTGAGCACTGTGCTGTATAACACTTCAGATAATCAATACAGAACTATAGATTTTTATGAATTTAATTCACTCCACAAGTTAACAATGAGGTATGGTAATACCATATCTGGCTTGTGCTAAGAATTCAATTGCTTACCCTACCTACATAATGTCTAGATGCTAGAGTTTTTCTATGCCTTTATAGGGATAATTTTATTTTCATTCTCATACCTTTTTATAGCAGTTACTTTCTTTCTAAATTAGGAGGCAATTCCAGTCCTAGTGCTGCAAACTTCATAGGAAGAACAATAAAAGAAATCTGTGTGTGCCTTTCCCTACCTTCTCTGGGAACTTCCTTATTGCTAGCTAGGCTTGAACGCATTTTAGTCTCCTGATTATCCATTTTGGCTTCCCACTAGCTTGTATGCTTCATTAAGGTACCTGACTGGAAAGGCTTCTGGCAGGGAAATTCAGTCACGAGCCTTGAAATAACTTGAATTAAATCTCACTCTTGTAAATAGTATGAGTATGACCACTATGTGGCTGGAAGACTGGGATAATTCAGGGAAGAGTGCCTTTTACATGTCTTCCTAATAAACACTTAATAAGTACTCACATGTAACCTTATCTTTGACCTATGTTAAAGACAATGAGCTTTACAGAAAACTTTTATATGGCATGTCCAAAGCACTTCTGGGGCAATATATGCCCATCTTATACAACAGGACTGCTGCAGTTCTGGAGAAGGACTGAGAGTTTACAAACATTTGTAATGATCTTCTTAGGGTACACAATTTTGTGTTAATTTTATCACTGTATTTGACATTTTTGCAATCTCAGTGTCTGGTTATATCTGGCATTAATAAATCAGATTATCAAAGAGGTAAAGAAGGAGCTGAAGCAGCTCCTTTGGACAACAACCAGCCTTGTAGTCATATAAGGAATATATGTCACTTACTGAAGGGGCTTATCACCATCTTCTGTTGGAAGAAAGATCTAAGTATTTGGCTATAATAACCCCAGGATGAGAGATGCTGCTTTGTAGTCTGGAGGCTGTGAGAATTCTTCACCTGACCTCATCCACAGGTTACCTCACAACTTAATCTCTTAGTGTGTTAGAATAATGGGTCTTTCTGCTGGAGTTACCCATCGGTGTAACTTTGCAACCCACAGTCTCCTCAGGGAATTGCTTTGCTTCTGGAACAGCAACTCAGCTGCATAAATATATGCATACACTTTTCTCTGGCTATATCACAGGAAAAGACAACATTTGCTGTTTACTACTGAAAGACATTGCTAAAAATGTGTCATTGAGTGCAGGGAGAAAAAAGGGAAATATTGTAGGAAGAACTGAAGAGATGTAATAGATAGGACCATTCTGATACAACTACTTTGATTTAAGGGTATGATGTTAATACCCAGTGGGTAATGAAGGTATCAGTAAAGTAACCTCATATACTGTCCTGCTGTGACCATGGCCAAATGACCAGAGGATATTGATTTCAATACAGGCAAATATGACCTTAAGGTATCTGTCAACCCAAGTTTATACAGGGAGAACCTTGGAGAGACTCTTGGAGATTGTGAAGTGTTCAGAGTACAGATTATTTTGATATTGGCATCCAGCCAGTCATGCAAACAACATTTTGATTCAATTTTTAAAAATTAAGTAAATGTCTCTTACAATTAAAATCATGATTTATACAGAGTATTAGCTATTCATGAGTAATAACTGATAGACAATATACATGTAATTTAGCAGAAGTGGTTTAACTATACAGTCAATTGAAGCAAATGTAAAACAGTTGAAAGATTTTAGCATCCTCTTTTTCATGTTTCCTCTCCTCTTTTCCTCCAATTTTCTCTAGTGATATTCAACTGATAAAAATAATGCCACTGAGACACAAATGGAAAGCCAATTAATTTCTGAATATTCAGTTTCAACCAGATTTGATTTTTTTGTAATGGTAGGTACTGGTTTCTGGCAAATACATGCTAAACCTTATATTGGATGATGTGCATGTTTGGTTGGTTTTTTTTTTCATGTTCATAATCTTCTAAAAGAGCTGGGCTGCAAGGCCCTTATCCAAACAAGTGCAAAGTTTGCAGGCATAAAAATCATGGTTTGAACCACAAACATAAAATCCTTTCTTTTAGACTTGCCAGGAATACAAACTTCTAATTCAAATCTGTTTGTGGTTTCCATTCCAGAGAATCCTTTGAGAATTTCAGGGAGATGAAAAAACCCCCACATGATTAGATGAGGATTAGAAGCTGCCCTAAAGGTCAAGAAAAACTTTAAACTGGTTCTAATTGTCACAGTCCCTGCTTCTTTGTAGCTTATCTTACTGCACTTTTCTGTTGCCATGTGTAAACTTTCACCCTGGTAACATTTATTCATAAAACTGAGCATGTTGAAGTATCTTCCAACATATGTTGAAGCAAACTGAAACATTCTCTTTTCAAGCCTTTAATGAATCTGAAGAGAAGACTAAGCAGGGGACAAATCAGATCTGATCTCAAAAGACATGGTTCACAGAACTCTGCTTTCTGAAGAAAAACGTCCAGTACAGATTACTCAGTTCTGTAACAGAAAAGAGCATTTTGAAAGAATCAATAGATGATTAATTAGTTTTGTCCAGTTTTTTCAACTACAAAAAACCAGAAATAACTCAGAGCACATAGTTTTTCAGTAAATATCTCAATAAAAATATTGAAATCAGTCCTTTCCACAATTTGCCTTTTACCATTTTCTTCAGTATTCCTTGGTATAGCAACTTTCTCCTAATAATCTAATTGAATTTTTATTGATTAAATTGAGTAATGGAAGATTAAATAGAGGAAAATATATAAAAAGTGATTTCTGAGATAGTTTAAGAGGTAATTCAGCTATCATATGTGGACCCTTGACCTAGTGTTCCCTGATTAAACAGTCAGAGATGCATTATTCCTGTAGCAGAATTTCCTGAGCAGTTCTTTACATAAGACAAAAATATAAACACTGAGATTTTGGTGAAAGAACTCTGGGTTTTTTTGTTTTGTTTTTCCTTCTGGTTCTACATTCGTTTTACCTTTTCTCTTGGCTGTGAAAAATGTCATCACTTGCGTTTTTCACTGCTCAAAAACTCTCCTAAGTCAGTTGATGCAGTCCTGTTGAGTGCTTTGGCAAGGAAATTCACATTAATGTTTAGAGCGATATGAAAGGAAGCTCCTTAGCCTACAAGAAACAAAATATAACTACCATTACATTATTGAAAGGTTGTTACTGTATTAATATTCTTTTCTTGTTATCTCAAAAAATATGTTTTTTTAAATATCTAGACAGGAAAGCCTCAGAATACTGAAGATGTGACTTACCCAAAACCAGCTGTCAAGAACAGTAGGACGTCCAAATCTAAAACTAGTCATATGTTTTTTCCGTGTGCAATAGCAAATGAACATGTCTCTAGTCCATAACTTTTGGTGCTCAGGTTAAAATGGGATGCAGTGTCCAACAGAGAGATGTAATGCCAGAGGTGATAAAGAAAGCCTTGAAGACTATCCTAGATTAGCTGTCTAACTTGGAATAACTGTGGTTTGGTCAGATAACCCTCAGACTTACATTACAGACTTACTGAGAATCAAGACTATTACCTGCTAAGTACAGGACAGAGAAGAGTATCATGATTCTTCTATATTTCTGATTTATCGATGCTAATGGGAATTGTGAGTCCACACAAAATACAGTCTTGCAGAAGTCCGGACATTTTGGTGTTTCAGAAGATACATTTTCACATCAAGTGAATGAGCTTTATGAAACAGACTGTTATGATGCTTTTAAATATAAACAATATTATGCAATTGCATGAAATATTTTTAGATTTTTCATTTAGCAATGGCAACTTGATAACCTCTTATTTCTTTATTTATATCTTCTGAGGCCAGACTGCTTATGTTAGTATGTCTTCAAGGAAGTATACAAAATTTCTAAAGGAAAATAGCATTAGTTATAAAAACCTCCAATCTCTCAATTATACAGACTAATCACATTAGTCTTTAATTCAAATTCTTAAATAATAATAAAATTGTAGTATGTTCATTTCTAAGGACTTTTTCTAAAAATTCTATTGCATGTAGTTCATGTATTTTTGCAGGTTTATTTATATGTTGTACTGATTTACATGTGCCACTTAATATTTAAAGATGGAATTATGTAAAGAACTAGACTGGCTGTGCCCCAGGAACATTTTAGAATACTTGGAGGAAGGATTAAAAATAACTTAAATTGATTTGGCTTTTCAACTGACTACCCTATTTTTTAAAAAGGCTGTTAAAAACAATAACTTCAGAATAATTTTGAAAACAGAAACTAAAAATTTCAAAAGAAGGGACAGAAAATATGTGTCCAGCTTTCTATATTTCCAAATTACAGAGTGAGAGCAAAAAATACCTAATAAGTGGATATTCATAGTTTAATCAAACAGTAAAATCTAATACTTGGTTTCACAGCTAAAGTGTATCCTCTCTCCATTTGTCTAATTACAGATGGATCTTAGTTTTCCTCTATAGTGCAAAATTTTGCCCATGTGATGCAGTAGAGCTTAAAGTATAAAATTTTTACTTGCATTTCTAAAAGATTATCCACTACTTATCTGTGACTTTCTGTTGACTTTTTTTAATTTTGAGGATTCAATAGTAGGAATATAGTCTGACACTGCATTCCAAACATCACTGTGTCTATAGCACCAAGCATTGTCAGAATGATGTAAACATTATCCAGCAGGATTGAGGAGGAAAGAAAAGGTGAAGAAAGCAAGACAATAAAGCTACAGATGTTGCAATGTTTTGAAGGACAGATAGTAACAAGTTGGGGGGTTTTTGAAGGGGAGTTTGCTATAAAATGTCTTTCATCACAAGCAAAAGAGAAGATAGGTGAGAAAAGAGACCTTACCAATGTTGTCCCTAAACTCTGTGCTATTCAAGTAGCAAATTATTTTCTCTTACTGCCTTTGTCTTGTCTTCAACTGTTTTCATCTTAGGAGCTCAACAGACTATGAACTGCACTGTCTCTAGAGTTGTGTTCTCTTCTCTCAGCAATTCATAGAAAGATTGATTGTATCTTTGCAGTGTAGGTTTTCAATCCCTTTATATATATATATAATTTTATTATTCTATATTTATCATATATTTATATTTTTATATATATATTTATATATTTATATGTGTGTGTGTGTGTGTGTGTATATATATATATTTTTTTTAGTGAATCACTTCCCTGGCAATATCCAAAACAATGACCTTTCCATGTTTTATGGCTGTCTTTGTCCACAGTTCCTTTAATATGTTTATCTGCCCTTCCCTCTTCCAGTATCATTGGTCACCAGTGGTCAGAATTCAAACATTAAGGATTTATTACAGATTTTTCAGTAAAGAATTATTTGATATGACATATAAATGGTACTTATGTTCCTGTAGAGAGGTGACTTATTTTGGCTTTTATCCTCTCAGCAATGCTGGAGCCTTTGTAGAAATGTGTTATTTCTATCTCCTCCACGCTGTGCAGAGCTGGGAATATTTTTGCTCTGCATACCTAATCACATTTAAATTCATTCCCCAGCAGTACAAGAGGCAATATTTGTAGGATGTACTTCTTAAAAACGACATTTAGATTTTAAGAAACTATTTACTTTCAGATATATATCTTTTTTTTGGTGTCTACATGATTTTTAAACAAGGACAGATCAAAAAAAAGACATCTTACACATAAAATGCATAAGAAAATACAGAAAGATATAAAGGATTGTGAATACCATATTCAGGTTAAATTGAGGGAAAGTTACAACAATCCATTATTAGAGGTCTAGTGTTTGAACAAAAACTGATCCTTTACCACTGGCTACTCCCTAAGATCTTTTGAATATCATTGCACAAGTTCTCAACAGCTAAGAAATGTCAGAGCTCTCCTCAAGCCAGAAGTTTTACATCCTCTAAAGATCTTTCCCTACCTGCTATGTACAAAAACCACTGTTGACAACTGTGCCTTGTGAGATTTTTTCATCTACTTTACTGGATTTTGAGCACTCATGCTTGTTGCGTATATATATCTCTTACAGAGCTCCCCAGAGATGACCATCATTTCTTAAAGATAAGATTCTGCCATCTGTTATCACTTGGAGGAATCTTGGGAAGCTTTGGGAATCTTTAGATGAGAACCTTTAGATGAGATCTACCCATGCCTTTAAACTAAGTACATGAAGTTTATTTTTTTTAATACTGGAAAAAATTACTTAGCCTGTTGCCAGGACTACTGTGGAAGTAAAAGAAAAACAAAACAAAAAACCCAAAAGCTAAAAACCTTGCTCCCTTACAGCCCTAAAGTCCTAAAAGCCCTGCAGGCATCTTCACATCCAGATTGTCAAAGCTCAGTAAGAAAAGCATCAGACACTACTGGAACTTTTTGTTGTCTTCCTCTTTTTGATAAATTTCAGGATATATCTACAAGCATGAATTTGCATTCCTGATACCTTATAGGAACCAGATCTGAAGCTTTTATCTCTTCCCTGTTAAGGTTAACAGACCGTAGTACAAATAAAATTCTTTAACTATGCAGAATGTTCTGAAGGAGGCCAATCCTAGACTTTTTCAGAAACACAATTTCCATAAGTAGTAGCAGTATATTTCTAGATAAGAACAGGGTTTTGAGGTGAGTATTCTGTGAAGGAAAAAAGCCCAACCAACCAAACAACAAAAACAACAACAAACAAAAACAAAAAAAAAGTTAGATTATTTGGTTATGGTGACATCAGAATGAAATAATTTCTTATAAATATGCTTGGAAAGTGGAAAGATAGATGGTGAAATGAAAAAACAAATTCTGAGCAGAAGCATATGCTGTAACCCAAAAAAAAGTTCCGTGGGCACAGGGAAATATCTGAAGTAATTTATTTGCACTGTGCCACTCATACTCTGCCAATCCCAGAACAAATTACTTTAGTAATGGTATTTGAAGATTGTATTTTCATCACAACTTCTGTTTTCCACATATTCCAAGTAGTCTCATTTATTGACTAAAACAAATGAGACACTTATTTGTATATTCTTCTTCAATATCATGTAGGCTACAGCTTCTAATAAATGTATTTTTTTTTTCACTTTCAAGTGTAGATGTCAAATCAAGTTTTATGTGACTTGACAGCTACCTTCTGCATGGCTGTTATTCAGGGCATTACAAAGCCTTTCTAAGAAATAAAATCCCTCTCAGATTCAACTGAAAATTACCACGTTGTTTGGTCTTTAATAAATTAGATGTTTATTAAGTGAGAATAAATTAAAATATTTGCATCAATTTGAATACCTGTGTTGCACTAACTGACAGATCTGAATTACTAATGATACACCAAGGGGAAATTTGTTATTACTGATAAGAGGATCACTTTTCAATAATCCTTTAAATTATTCAGAGAAATAATACTCTGAACATTTTAATGTATAACATGGATTTGCAAACACATTTATCTCAACTTTTTTTTTTAAATAGAAAATATTCTAAGCAAAAAGCGGAAAAACATTATTGGATACACATACAAATACATGTATAATCAAATACAAATCTAGCTTCATAAACTTGGGACTTTACACAGGAGGAGCTTTGCTTTTCAGAAAAATTCATCTTCAACATCTGATGGAAACAAAGACACATTTTTCCACATTTAACAATTACCTTATTTTTATGAGTAGTAAGTGCAAAGGCTTTAATATCATAAAACTTTTTATTATTGTGCTACAAATAGGACTTCTTTTCCCTCATTAAATCTGACTTCAAACCAGATGAAAGAGTGAGTAGGCTAGCTATAAAAACTAAAAAACCCTTAATACTCCTATCAGGTGAAAAATATTAGCTGTGGAATGTCATGAATAAATATGGCCTTATGTTTATAGAACAAGGCAATAATTACACGTTCATTATGTAAAAAAAGCGTGTGTTTGGTATAAAATATTCAGATGTAATCATGCTTCACAGTAAACTGGGAATTTACAGTGAATCTGAAACAGTTTAAAATAACCTAAATTGTGCTCACAAATTACTAAGTATAAATGTAGCATTTCTGTACATCGATTTAAAAGGGCATTATTTCTCCCATACCAATTCAAATCTCAGAAAAAATATTTTGAGTTTTATGATAATGTTGTAATACATATTGTAGGGTAAGTAAAATTAGAACATATCCTCTTTGTGCTTCAACTAGAACTGTATAGAAAGAAAATTTCCAGAGAAACATCTGGATAGCTTAGAAGAAAATATAGTCTTTTATTCTGTCATGATCAGAGGCACAATATGACTGCAGAAAAGTAATCATAGTTAGGTGTGTATCTATATGCATTTGATCAGAATTAATTCTGGGTTTTCTATTGTCTTATTTGCTAAAAGACTAAAAAGATCCTCTGCAGTGAAAACTACATTTGCATTGCCACATACTAGGAGTTACAAGAAGGTTTTATTAACAAGGACGTCCTCATTGCAGGTCAGACAGAGAGAAAGCAAAGGCTTGAGCAGTTTGCATAAATAATTGTAAGCAAAAGGAACAGAATTCAGATAACCTAGATATTAACCTAAGCCGCTATCTAAGCACACAAATGTTCCTTTTAAGCCTATATTCCTGTGAAACTAGGGTTTTGTGATGGGACTATACAATATCTTTCTGTCTGTCATCATCTTAATATCTTCTTCACGTGGTGGTTCATTCAACAAAATATAAGAGTATGCATATTTCATGCATATTTCCTAGGAATAAGCAGTTTGGAAGAAGAAAATTGGAGCCTCAAGCATTCAGAAGATTCTTTCAATGCATACATGTAACATATGTATACAATACACATATATATGACTGTTTCTGTGTTTGTATAGCTGAAGGTGGCAGGGGTTTGCTCCATACAGCTGTGATGTAGCTGGGCATAAGCACTGTGCCTGTGTGCATTTCCAGTGCCCTCAGCTATCCCAAGCAAGTTTCAGGATTGCCCCGGCCAGTCGCTACATAACTGATGGACTGCTTTGCATGGGCTTTACTGATCTTCTAGGCAGAGGCACAACAAGGGGATTAACAGTAGTTCAGGCCAGATGACAGCACAGCTCACAGGGTGACAGATGCTCCCACCTCGGCTGTGGGCTCAGCCATGCCCTGCGGTAGGTAGGTCAGAGCTGGCTGGAGCCATCTGTGCCCAGCACAGGGCAGTCCCGGCCTCTCTTCACAGGGTTCCTGTACAGCTCTTCCCCTTTGCCCTCTATGGCCAACACACTGTCAACTGCACTCAATACATTCACAAAGGTTGATAAATAACAGCATGTTTTATCACAAGAAAGATAACACTTTTGGGGTAGGAGGCAAATGTTTGTAAATATGCCATCTATCTTTTCCTCCACCTTCTCTTTTTCCCCAACTCACTCTGCCTTTAGATATCATTTCAGTGGGAAGACCAAGTGAGTCAAAAGCAGAAGTGCTGATGCTCCCACTGGGCGTTGGTTCCACACCCCATCACCTCCAGCCCTCAGGCTGTTGAAATGCTCCCCATCATCTCTTCCACTCCTTTCCCACTAGGAAGGAAGGATTCTGTCACATTTTTAGAGATGCCAAGAACAAATATAAATCACCTAAGCAGATTTCCCTGAAATATTGTCTGTTTGCTTTGGCCCTCCACTCGAAGTTAGATGAAAGAACAGACCAAAACTCATTTTATCTGGAGAAGATGATGAAATGGTGTTCTTTAGATTCTCCATGTACTTGTGGTCATAAATCCTTGGTTAAAGATGACCACAAATACTACAGTTCTACTGAATTACAATATTTGGGTCTTATACAGATGAATGGATTAGCTACAAGCTAAATGATAATTCACACAGCTGAAACTATTTAAAAGATTATAAATTATTTGATTAATCTCCAAAACAAGACAGCAGTAAATAAGGTTCCATTCTTTTACACACAGTGGAGTACTGATATTTTCAATTTTCATCTGTGATGATATCCTATTGTTTTAGAATGAAATTCTACTTTCTTTAAGAAATACTCTATAAATCCATAGTCATGCTAATGTCATCCCTATCCTGCAGGATGTGCTGTAACAGAGAGCATCTTTTCCAGGGCTGATTGCTTTCTTCAAGAGTCTCTTTGGTTTGCAACAAAATGTGTCCACTTCTTGAGTGCTTAGCAGGTATGTTTTGTCTAAGTTTCAAAATGTCTTCTCTCGGACTTCAGGGAACTTGGGGAGAATCATTCTTTTCAAGTAAATAAAAATTTATAGTGTGCATTTCCAATACAAAACTCCACTTTTTTTTTTCCTGTAGTAAGGAAAAATGGAAGTAAATATGATTAATGAAAATATCTAAGTTGTTTAGAAGTATTTTGATGTACCCAGTCTTTTTGGTTTCTTGCTTTTGTTTTTTTTAAAGTATTTGTTAAATGGACTGGAAAACAAGTAACTTTTCCTGCAGTTTTGGAGAGTGAATTTATATAACATTCTGATTATTGTAAAGACTTTGTATTAGATTGTGATATCTGTCCCATTCACAACTACAAGTGTATATAAAATTAACATCTGGTTTTCCCTATTTTCTTAAAGTTGTTTTGTTTGACTGAAGTTGTTAGTTAACACTCAGTTTCCACAGGCTAGACAAAAAAGTAATAATATTTGAGTATCTGAGGCAGTTCTGTTTATTGACAGGGAATTGACACTCTCTCCTCCAGCACCACTTCAACAGGACTACAAACACCACTGACCAACAAACATTGAAATTGCAACAACCAAGTCTCATTCCTGGATCCAATGGGTGTCTTGCAAGTCCTTCCAGTCACCTAAGGGGTCCATAGCCCTGCTCGCCCTGCTCTGACTGCCTGTCCCAGCACTGCAGCCTCACTCCAGCACCACGTGTGTGCCAGTATCAAATCCCAGGTATCTGCTATTTACTGTCACTGCTGACCCTCCAACCATTCCTGCCAGGTTTTCTGGGAGGGAAGGTTGGCTGACATCTCAGTTTGGTCTGGTGGGTGGAGCTTGGAAAGTTTCTCATCATTGATTGGTTTAACCCAGTATTATCAGCATAGGTATTGGCATTTTTCTTGGTAAAGAGTTTTTTTTTGTTTTGGTTTTTTTTTTTTTCACTTGCATCTGGGCATATTTAGTCTCTCTCTGTTTTGGAGCAACCAGGTGTATTGAATCCAAGCAAGGAGACTTCGGTCTGGGTCTTCACGCCTCCGAATTGTCTCAAATTGAGACATAAGGTGATGAAAACTTCATAATAAAAGCGAAAGCTATGCTTGCGAGCAAAGCAAAAAGAGAATTCACTACTGCCCATCAGCAGACAGTACAACCACTGGAAAGTGGGGCTTCTAAATGCATAGCAGTTGTTTGGTAAGATAAATGCCATAAGCATGAATGTCCCCGATTCATCCTTCCCTTCCCTGAGTTTTTATTACTGAGTGAAACTTGTATGATATTGCACATCCCTTTTGTCAGCTTGGGTCAGCTGTCTTGACCATATTGACTTCCAATGTCTTGACCATCTCCACTTTACTGACTTTAGGAGCCAGTGGGTGGGAGGGAAGAGAAGGTTTTGATAAGCATGTTCAACAGTAGCCAAAGTGCTGATGTGCGTCATTTCAGAAAACTGATAATAAGAAAAATGCTTCAAAAAATGCTCTGTCATTGTGTCAGTATTGTTATCTCTCTTTGGACATCTGAAGGCTACAGGCAAAATGAACAACAGCAAAAGGTCTTAAACACTATATAAAGTGAAGGAAAAACTATGCAAAACCAGGAGAGTGAGGGAAGAGAGGCACTCTCTCTACAAGTCTCTCTGCCTAAAGAGACTGGAACTGAACACCTTTCCCCCCTGCCACCTCTCCTCACCACAACCTGCGAAGCCTACAGCCGGGAGCTGAGGCGCTGTGAGCCAGCGAACAGAAACCCGGCCTGCTGCATGCGTGCATTCTGAGAACCCTATTCCTGCCTACCTACCATATTCCTGAGAGCCAAAGTCGCTTCCTGCCGAGATGGGCAATGGTGACTTTGCGCTGCCCAGTGGCTGCCTGACAGCTAAAAGGTGAGCGGCAGGGACCACGCATCAGGGCTGCATTCCGGGGACTGCATTCTAACAAGCTGCCAGACCCCCTGGAGCCAGAGATAACCATCACAAACTGCAGAGAGAAAAAAATAAAAGGCAGAGAGTGCATCACCCCTCACCCACTCCATCTCAGCAGAAAGGTAGAATGTGGTGGCAAAACTGTCCTATGTTTCTAAAGTAACCTTAGCTTTTTTCAACTTTTCTCTATTTTTCCTTTCCTTTTTGTTTGCCCCATTTACAATTAAAAAAAAATAAAAATATCAGATTTTGTTATTGACATATAACTTTGAGTTTTAGCCTCGTTTCAGGGAATATTCAAAACTAAAGTTCTCTCTGGAATCCACAGAGAGACCTCTTTTCTCCTCTGTGATTATCAGATGGCAACAGTTAATCAGCCCTGATTTAGACACACATTGAAAGCATAGCATCATACAAACTCACATGAAGAAATTTAACTCATAACTTTATCCCACCCAAACTCAGCACATAGAAATACAATGAGCAATATATATTGAAAACACAGATAAACAGATTGATAACAAAATATATTGCCAGAGAAAGGCTCTTATGAAATAAATAAGACGTTGAGTTACAATTGTCTTTTTCTAATTAGAGATGCTGATTTGGCTCTTTACCTCATGTCTTATCATATCTGGTTTTCCTAAAAGTCATAGAAATTTCAAACCTTTGAACACTTACGCCCTTGGCTGGAATTATCACATGTGTAGGACGGTTATTAGATAGGGAAAGATAAGAATAAAATCAAGTACACAGCCTAATCAGACAAGTCTTGCTTTCTGTGATTCCAAACAGCCCTGCTTTCTCTTCTTTTTCAGCGTTATGCAGTGAAAAAAGAACTAAATAGTATGTGAATAAGTTTACTGATAGTACAAAATCAAAAACAAGAGCAGTACGCAGCAGAGTGCTACCAACATTCCAATTCTCTACTTTTCTGCTTGTATTAGAACATCAGAGACTTGCCCAGTAGTGTCCACCTCCATAGTCTCTTACATCATGTTACATGAGCTTATACTCAAGTTCTTTCTACTCTTCTGAAACAAAGAGCATGTTACATGTTCCATTGCTTTGGAATACAGCACAATATCTGTGGAGAGAACCTCATGGATTCTTCAGCCCTGTCTTCTGAAATTTGAAGCACAAAATAATAAAGGAAGAAGCTCTTTGTTCCAAATGTTTAAAAGGGGGCTATATAGATAAATCATATAAAACATTGTCTGGAGATCCCTATTTCTTTCTGCTGACTAGAAAACAGTCAAGTTTTGAAGACTGAGTAACTCACAGATAAAAGATATTTCAAATTAGGTAAAATGAATATACCTTAGATGTGGAGTGTAGAAGGGCCCACAAAACAACTACAACACACAGCAACACTACCACCACCACAAAGCCTCAATACCTTAAATAAATATAAAACCTACAGCAGAAGACCACGAAACCCTACATCTCCAATGAGCTACAGAAAGGGAAAAGATCAAGGCTGATCTAGGTCAATTCAGGTGTTTATGAATACAATTCTTAACAATTCTGTTTAAAGACCTTACCCAACAATCAAGAGTGAACAAAGGAGTCCTTACCAGTCCTTGACTATCCAATCTTAGGAAAAAAGCATTGTGACTCCAGGTTAGATAATCAATTTAATCCTGAGTGTTAAAAGGCAACCAATTCTGGCAGTGAATTTTAGCCAGTGCAATACACAGCTTGCAAAACCCCCTCCAAAATAACAAAAAAAAAAAATCTGAACCACATTCCCTTAGCTTTTTAAACTGCACAGATGCAGTAAATTGCAATGTTACAAAGTATTATTGTCTCTAGGAACTTTTTCAAATACCTCTATAAGCTTAGCAAAGTACCAATTTTGATTCTGTGCCTCACAAAGATATTCAACTGGTTAATTTAGTTCACTCACCAAATGATCTGAAACCTTATATAACATCTAGTCTAAGCTTATTCACAGCCATTTATCATGTACTAATATTATTCTTACAATTTAAGGATTTTTCTTTCCTTGATATATATCCCCTCTCAATGTAGTTATAAAAAGTCATTATATCCTCTCTTAACCTTCCCCAGCTAGGCTAGACAAACAGAGCTCTTCTTAATCCTTTCTTTGTAAGGTAAATATTCCATTCCTTTAATCTCTGATTCTGATCCAATTTAAATTAATCGTTTCTCAGAGAAATGATTAAAGATGTACACAATATTCCAGACGAGGCTTTGCTGATGCCTTATGTAGTGCTATTTACATTCTTCCTTCTCTTAGAAGAATGTGTCACTCAATGCATTCTACAATAGCAGTAGCCTTGTTTCAAGACTACATCACTGCACCAGTTCATACTCATCTCCAACAAATATACCCAGATACACCAATTTCCTGACATCAGATTGACAATGTTTGTTTTGCAGCAAACTTTTATTATTAATTCTTGAAAATATGTCTTTGAACTTTGTGGTGTTAAATTGCATTCTATTTGTGTGATTTCTTTCCTTAGAATGATCAGATCCTTTTGATGCAGACTTAGCATCTTGCTACTTATTCCTTAGGTACATACATAGTTTTCATCTAAATGTCATAAACAAATGTAGAATATATATTTAGTCCCAACACTGATGCTTGAGAGGTGTCTGTATTGATTTTTCTGCAGCCTGTCTAACTATTTGAGTATAGCTGAGGATAGTCTCCCTCCTACAAACTTTTTTCACAGCTTGTGTTAATTGCTGCCATCACCACAATTAATGCTAATTTTCCTTAAAGAAATCTTACCAAATGTTTAGCTTAAGTCTGAATAGAGTATCTTTACTTTATTAGCCTCTCTAAGAATTCAGTATCTGAAAATATGTTAGGTTAGTCTGACACTATGAGATACAACCATGTTGTAATGTAAGTTTCATTTACCTCTACGACCTTACTCAGTTCCTGCTCAGAATCTTCTCTAATGCTTTGCATAGCATTATAAGCAAAATATCTGCATGGATCATCATCTTTCCCCACTGCTTTTTATCTTGATACTAGGTTTGTCCTCCAAAGCTACCACCACCACACTTACAGGTTACTTTTAAATGGCATCTACTAGATTTGCAACACCATGTGCTAATGCATTCAGTTAACTTGAATAGATATTATCAAACTTTAAATCTTTCACACTTAGAAATAACAATTCTGCTTCAAACTTCCATACTGTAAGTTGTATCATAGTCTTCTCATTTGAAGCAGATAATGTATCTTGCAATCACAATGACCCTTACATAAAAAAAAACCAAACTAAAACCAACCACCAACCAAAACACAAATGAAACACAAAACAATAAACAGACAACCCCCCCCAAAAACTAAAACCAACACCAACACCACCACCACCAACCCCCAACTCCAAAACAAGCTCCACCAAGGGTAAGATTAATTAAAAGTTGTGACCATTTCTGGATCTTCTTTGCCGGCTTAAAAGCAAGTATAGAAAAAACTCCTTCTTTTCTAGTTTCCTCTCTTTGCCTATGTAAAGAATAATGTGTAAAGATTAGTATGTTAAAAACCCAGTATATATTTTAGTTTCTAATGCTAGGGTAAAGCCTTCAAATTATTTATTCTTTATATCTTCAGACTCTGAAACATTGTCTTTCTCCTAATGAATGTCTTTTCCCTGATTTTTGCCTCTGTTCTTATTATTAATGAATCCCTTTTAGAGTTCTAATATTTTACTAATCTTTTTAATCTTCTTATTAAATCACATTTATTGTGATTATTTATAATGAAAAGCCCTTTCTTACAAACATTTAGTTTTAATTTTAAATAAATGTTCTAATTGGTTTGGAACATTTTACTTAAAAGCAAAGTCAGAGTTCTTTCGGGTCCAGTGAAATTCTTCACTATGAGTGTAGTGAGACACTGGAACATGTTACCTAGTGAAGCTGTGGATGTCCCATCCATATAAATGTTCAAGGCCAGGATGGATGGGGCTTTGAGCAACCTACTCTAGAGGAAGCTGTCCCTTCACACGGCAGAGAGCTTGGAACTAATTGATCTTTAGGCTCCCTTCCAACCCAAACCATTCTCTGAATTCAAATCTTTAAGTTTCAAAAAAAAAAAAAAATAATCAGCCTATTTAACTTATTTCCTTAGCATGTAAAAGTTTGACTTTTTAAAATTCCAAGGATTATTTATAAGCTTAGTTTTGTCTACTTTTTTAACATGAACTTAGATCCCTCTACTTATCACAGGAGAGCCACTGTTATCCTGGTGTCATTCTCTGAACTCACTCCAGTTTATTCAAATCTTCATCCTTAGACTAATGAGAGTCCAAACCTGAATGCAATAGTCCAGGTGTGGTATAACCAATGAACCATTCAATGCGATTCATGAATACAACTTTGCTAAGTGTTCATTCTTTGTATCTAAATAAAATACCATTTTCCTTCTTGCAAGTATTATTAAGGTTTCATTCAGTGAGAGATATAAAGTTACAATTTCTTGTTTCAATAACTACTTTTCATTGTTTTGAATCTAGTTCTTCCAATTTGGGGGGAGAAAAAAATCAACACAACTTTCTAATAACTATAGATAGATAATCAAAGTCTTCATTGAAAAATCTATCATGGCTTAAAACCTCCACACTGACAACAGTGAAAATGACAGCAAATAGGAAAACAGAAATCTTTCTGAGGCATTTCATGTGCATGTATACAGATCATTCCAAAATTTGAGCATGCATTTGACAGAAATAGTTAGTTTGACCTCTGTCATGAATGCTTGTTCCTAATCTTGTATAAAAACTCCAGTGAGTTTATACAGAATCTTGAACAAATATTTTTATCTTTATAACCTGAGAATAGAAGTTTAAGTGAATTTGAATTATTTTGAGCCAGAATATTGCAGTGCTTAGGAATTAAATATTATTCAGGGAACTTGACTCTCACTTCAAATAAAATTCCAGATGTAAACTTAACTTTTAAGAATTTCAAGAAAAGAATGGATGTACCTCCTCTCAATGTAAGCAATGCAGACTTACTAGTTTTGAATCCCAAGAAGCAAATTTTGTGTGAATGCAAATATAGTGGAGTAGTATCTCTCTATAGATTCAGCACTGGACTGCAGATTAGGGCTCTTTATTCTGTGTCTTTTGATTTGGTAAGAAATAGTTAGAATGTCTAAAAAATTGACAATAAAGCTATGGAGTTGGATTTAATATCCAGTACTGGAGGTTATTAATTTTTTTAATTGTAGAACTTAATCAGTTTGCACAACCACACAGCATAAATGGGTGGGGGGGACCCATAAACCAGCCAACCAACCAAAAAAACCACAAAATAAGTGCTGCCTCCTCAGTTAAAAAAATAATGTTTATAAGGCAAAATCTTTATCAAATGGAAGGCAAACACTGCAAAAATTTAGAAAAGCATAAAATTTGTGAATCAGTAATATAGATATAATAAGTTAAATACCCACTCTAACATTTTTTTAGGGCAATCCATTGCCTCCATTTTCACAGATCTCACTCAGTGTTGCCATTCTTGAAATAATGTCTTTGAACCTTTTTATACCTTTTCCTTCCCTTTATATTCCAGTTTACATTCCAAAGTCAAGAAATTGTCAGAATAAAAAATGGATACCCATCTCCTTTCTCACTTTCACACTACCATCAGCCTCCATTTACTGCTGAGATACTTTGCGCAATACTATTTTGGTGTAAAGGAAATATGGTCAGCATGGATGCTCTTCCTGTATTAATAAGCCTGCTATTGATTTTTATGACTATTATCTCTGGTCTCTCCAGTTCCACAGGTTTTTAGTTTGCAATGTGCCATTTAAAACCTTTATTACAGTTCTTTTTTTTTCTGATATTTTGTATCTTCATTGCAAACTTTCCACTAGTTCCATCAAACAGTTCAGAGCTGAAATTTTACTTTGATCATTTTATGTCATACATATGACAAGCACATATTATTTTCAAAATATGAGTCTACATTTTTACCCAGAATTATTTGCATATAGGCCGACTACACAGGCTTGACCTGAGGGTTTTCTGAGCAGGACATTTTTTATGTTTTTGCAAAGTCATAGTCGCACGATTATTTTACTATCCCAAACGGTACACAAATTTTTAACAGAGGTTTGTTTTTTTTTTTTTAAAAAAAGACCCTAAATTCAGCATTTGCCTGCAATACCAGTACCTGCTCATTTTGTCTCTTCTACCAGTTTGTTAGGATGGAACCAGGGATCTTCTTACATGACCCTCCAAACCAGGATTGTGATTCCTTTCAAGGCTATTGTAGAACACAAAGGAATCATAGTGGTTTTGTGTTTCAAGTCGTACAGTCATAGAATCATACATATAATGTATTGGTCTGGCTGGTTTCCTATTTACAGTAACCACTAAAAACCTGTGTAATTTTCTTACACACATGGAACTTGAATTCATTAAAGTAATTCCAATGCTCAGTATTCAGCAAGACCGTTGTTCTGCTATATCACTTATTTCATTTTACTTTACTGTTAAGAGTTTTTCTAAAGAACATGTTCTGTTTGAAAGTCTTTTAAATGGTAATAAAGATGGTAATAACTCCTTTTTTCTTTTTTGTGAAAATGACAAAATCTTATAGTAGAAAAGGTCTGGAAAGGTCATCTGCTTCCTGTCCTGAGGCAGAATCAGTTCTACCCAATAGTTAACTGAGAAGGTCAAAAGCATTTTTTTATTGCTGTCCTTGTTGAAGTCAGATCTTCCTTCGCTCAAAACTGAACAAGTCAAATTACACAAAAGGCTAAGGAAGAGAACACTATGCACAACATGCTGTCTGAGCTGCACCTTTAAGACCCTGCAAACTTGTAGAGCAGCAGGTGATTTAAGAGAACGTTTTTTAGCTGCTCTTTCCCTGTGGCTCACAGCAGCACTGTGATAAAGACAGTCTTGGTTCACTAAACTGGCTTTCTTTATCAAAGGCAAGAAAGATAGGGATAGGGAGGAAGAAAACAATAAGATAGAGAAAGAAAGCACAAAAAAATGTTTGTAACATTATGCACGCAATTTTTATATTCTAGATTATGTCCAAGATCTTGCCAGAGCCAGTGAATACAGAAATACATCATGAATAGTGTAGGTTTGCTTCTATTCAGAATGTTTGATGCTAAAGATCAAACAACCGAGATGGCTGAGCAAGTGGAGATTGAAAGGACTGAGGTTTGCTGCCAGATTTCCCCATGAAGACACTTTTAGTGCTTCATAAAGGAGAAATAGATGAAAAGCTCAGCTGCCTACTGTTTTATTGAAAGTGCATTCTGGGAAAAATTTTAACATATTACTTTAGGTGAAATGATTTTTGTTTCTTTATTTCTCTGATTTATAATACATTGTTTTAGCTTAACCCTTTCTTATATGTTTAGTTGTTCTTATTGATACTAATTTGGTCTTCTTTGGCTCCTGCAATTTTTTTCAGTATGCAAAGTTAGTTTTTTGTTACTATGCCTTTTGTAAGTCTTATATTTAAATTACCTATATGAACATTTACATAGGAGTATTCCCATCTGTTGTAAAAGCAAGTAGATTTTACTTTTGTTGTGTAACGAGAAACAAGATAGAGAGATTTAGCTTGAGATGTAAACGAGGAAACATCAGTGACCAACTAATATATAAAATGGAGAAATGCAGTATGTTATGAGAAAACTGTGAAGTAATGTATAAAAACTCTCTCAATCTTAAAGCTACATTTAGGATTGCCTTTTTGACCCTGAGTCCTTTACTGCCAACTAAGGAGCTACAGTGTCTTAAAAAATTTTCCTGGGTGTCTGTGGGAGAACGAAAAAATGGACTTAGGAGGAGCAGCCCGGACCAGACTAGTTGCATATATGAGAGACTTTCACAGCTGAAGTTTAAGTTATGTGTTTTACTGAACGGTTTTTGGTTCAGAAAGTTTTCTGCATCCCCCTACGTGGTTGTTATCCCCTCAGGTTTATTTCCCCTGCGGATTTGCCCCCAATGAGTCACTGCACCGCGGGGGCTGCTTTCCCGGGCTGGGGCTGTGCCGCCCAGGGGATCGCCCCTGCCTCGCACTGCTGCTGCAGCCGCTGCTGCAGCCACCGCTGCCACACGGCAGCCTCCGGGAACTGCCAGGGGCTGCTCCCAGCCGTGATGGGCCGGGCCAGCTCCATTTGGAAATCGCTCTGCCTCGACTTGCCGATGCAGCCGCCGGCAACACGCCTGCCCCTCCTATTCATTTCTGCTTCTGCCCCAATCCTTGGATTCCTATTGGTTAGTTCTCCTGTCATTTGACAAATTGTTCCCCATCGGTTGCCAGTTACCCACTCCATCCCTATCCTCACCCAGTCGCGTCCCAGTCCCAGTAGCTGCCCCTCAGAACCCTATACGTATTGTGTAGTTCCTCAATAAATATTCATTTTTGTGCCCTCGTTCCACCGGATGCAGAGTGGATCATTTATTTTTATTCTTTGGTCAACACTCGTCAAGTGTCTACAGTAGTACTCAGAAAATATTTAAAAATATAAACATAATTGGAAAATCATAAGACAAATCATAGTCCACTTCAATACCTAGATTCTTTAAATGTACCTTAATTGCTATAGTAAAACCGGGCTGCAATATTGAAGTTAGAAGAAAGCAGTCAATGTGGTATCTCACAAATATGTCCAAAGTGTGTCATTAATTATATTATTGTGCAGCTCCTACAGGAGTTGAGGCCTATAACCTAAGCTTATAGGAAGGTAATAACACTGTCACACAGGCCAGTGGTAATTCTCCATCAACCTGTCCTGTGACTTCTTAAACTCACCATGGAGTGGGCTGGGACTGTCCAATGAATGAGGAGAGAACTCATATCCAGTTGCACCTACTATGGAAATGTTTAAAAGTTTAAGCAGTATCATCTAGATAGATGATACACAACTTATTAATGGTCTTGGAATATCTGTTTACTATTTTCAAATGCAACAGTAATTTTTTTTACTAAAATTACATATTTTGCAATACTTAACAAATGACAATTCAGATGCTAATATTAAATCTGAAGTCCAGAAGACATTTGATGAAAATGAGGATTAAAAACATAAAAACATAGGTTGTTAAGACTTGTCAAGTGCTGTTTTCAAAACAAGACTGGCTCTTGGTCTTTAGGGGTGCATTGAGAAAGTAAAGTCTGAACAGTCCTTTACATTTGAAATGTGATTGCTCTGCTGGGTTAGATAGACTTTGAGAGGATCCGACAATACTAGATACTGGAAGTTAGGTCTTCTGCTGCAATATACAGCAGATTCCCATATCTTGCAATATTCTTTTTATTTTTCTGTTGCAGTGACACTTATCAAAGCCACCATTTGTTTAGTACAAATAATTTAAACCTGGTTTAATACATCCTCATAGCTCTCCATACACTTATTATTTGTAATGTCTCCTATGTTTCCTTAATATTCAACAGCAACATATTGTTTCCTCCACCTGTATTGTTTGACTCATGATGCTGCCTTAGAATTTTATATATTTGTAGATTTTTATATATTGGGTAGTTTCTTATATTTGAAGTAGTAGCTAGCAGCTTCCAACCTCCATGTTACATTCCTGGATTTTCTGTCTCAAGGGTCAGATAGTAGTTAAAATATCATGTATGGAACATGTGTACCAGAAGTAGAATGAGGTATCATTTTAGTCAAAACAAGAAAGAAGGCCCAAAACCTTGGAGAAGATCCAATAAGAGAAATTAGTGTGAAGATGCTGACAATGGATGAAGTAAGGGGTCTTGAGACCTCCAACTCAAATTCCAGAGGGGTAGACCTAAGGGAGGTTCTGGGAGTAGACAATTTTTAGATTGGATGTAACCTTTAGTTATGATAATTAAGTAGTGTTACAAATTAGTCAGACCCATGTACTAGTCTAGAGGAGTAGTAGTGGAGTAGAAGTGAAGTCTAGTGCTCATTTGCAGTGCGTGTCCACATACTGGGGGGGCTTCTCCCCTGCCCCAAGGCGGGCCTTGAAGAATCTCAAGTCCTGCTTGAAGAAGACCAATTGGAGAAAGGGTGCACATGTCTTTGCATACTTTCTATACTCTGTACACCTAAAGACCTGTAAGTAAATAACTCCACTCTACCTTACCCAGGTAATGTTGTCTCAGAAATTTTTCCCAGCATTTTAGGAAACAATGAGAAATTAAATAACAAAGACACCATAACACAAGATACTTCTAAGAAAGACTGTCATCACTCTGGATGTAATGGCACCCAGTATAGATAACAATATTCATGTTTTGGTAATATTTGATATAGGAAAATACTGTATAAACAAAAAAATGGATATGTAGTGCAGCAGAAGGGCTTACTTAATGGAATGGAATGGAATAGTTCAGTTGGAAGGGACCTACAAGGATCATCTACTCCAACTACCTAACTAATTCAGGCTTGGCCGAAAGTTAAAACATATTATTCAGGACATTGTACAAATGCCTCAAACCCTGACAGGCTTTGGGCATCGACCATCTCCCTAGGAAGCCTTTTCCAGTGCCTGACCACCCTCTCTGTAAAGAAATGCCTCCAAATGTCAAATCTAAATCTCCCCTGATGTAGTTTCAAACCATTCACATACATCCTCTCACTGGATGCCAAGGAGAAGAGTTCAGCATCTCCTTCTTCACTTGCCCTCCTCAGGAAGCTGTAGAGAAGAATAAGGTTACACCTCAGTCTGCTTTTCTCCAAACTGTACAAACCTAAAGTCCTCAGAAACTTCTCATAGGACTCACCTTCCAGCCATTTCACCAGCTTTCTTGCCCTCCTCTGGACTCACTGAAGGACCTTTACATCCTCAAATCCTGGGGCCCAGAACTGCACACAGTTCTCAAGATGAGGATGCACCAATGCTGAGTACCATGGAATAATCACCTTTTTTTTGACCAGCTGGTTGTATGTACTGTGTTTGACGCACCTCAGGATGTGGTTTGCCCTCTTGGCTGTCAGGGCAAATTGCTGAATCATACTGAGCCTGCTGCTGACCAGCACCCCCAGAACCCTTTCTGCAGGGCTGCTCTCCAGTCAATCCCCTCCAAGTTTATACTTGTGCCCAGCATTACTATATCTGGCATTTGTAATTGTTAATTTTTGTCCCGTTAATCATAGCCAAATGCTTCAATATGTCTAGATCACTCTACCAGGGACTGCACTCCCTTGAGAGAGTCAACACCACCTCTCAGTTTGTATCATCAACAGATTTACTAATGGTGCATTCAAATCCTGCATCTAGATCATTGATGAATACATTATCAATGCATTAATACATTACACAGAACTAGTCCTAGAACTGATTCCTGAGGAACACCACTGGTGACTGTTCACAAGTGCAGACATAACTGCATTCTCTATAACCCTTTGAGCTTTGCCATTTGGCTGGTTTTTCACCTGTCACACTCTGTACCTCCTCATCTCACAGTTGGTCAACTTGTCCAGAAGGATGTAGTGAGGAACAGCATTAAAAGCCGTACTAAAATTCAGAAAAATGATAGCCACTTCCTTCCCTTCACTGGGAAGATGACCTTATTGTAGAAGGATATCAAATTAGTTGAACAGGGTTTTCCCTTTGTGAATATCTGTTGACTGTGCCTGGTGATTGCATTGCTCTTTAAATGTCTTTCAATATCACTTCTCAAAACCAAGAAAAATTGACTATTGGGAAAAATGCAGAGAGAAAAGGATTTGAATAGAAATGAGTAACACTTCAAGAAGAAACACACAGTTGCAAAATTCAGGAGTATAGTTCATCTAAACATTCATTCTAGTTCATTGTGAGATAAAACAACAACTAAAAGAACAAAGCAAATAGACTAAACAAATATCAGTCATGTATAAAAAAAAAGTTGACAATAATAACAATGCCATTACCTCTTTAACAATAATATATATGCACTATTTTACTGCTAGTAGCAGCATCTTATTTCTACCCTTTTCTGTGTCCTTTTAAAACAGGAAGAAAATAAACACAGAAAATCCAATGCATACAGTTGTATGGTTTCAGAGCTGTGCAAAACTCTTGATGGAAGTGATGTCTTAGCCTGCTTAGGGCAACTGTAGAAACAATTTCTTGTCCCTTTTACACATTTTTAATGGTTACATAATTACATGTCTTCCTTTCTCAGATCCAAGATTTTATCCATCTAGAGTCTCACAAGGAGAATGATATGCACATCAGGTGGGCTTCTGGCATTTCTCCATCATGTAGCCTGATGCAAGAATTTATCATCTATGTATGGTGACACGATCAGAGGCATAAGTCAGTATCTTGATTTTGCTGAAAAAAACCAAACAAAAAACCAAAATAAAATCCCACAAATGATAATTTTTTAATTAGCTGTCTCAAAAAAACTTGAATGACAAAATCCCTAAGAGGTTTCTGGACTACTGATGTTACAAGAAGACAGAAAATTATTGTGTAAGTACTCTGAAAAGGTAAAGGAGATGACTGTCTAGAGGTTGACTAGTTTGTCTTAAATTCTTAGGCTTAGGATTTTATATATTTGTAGATTTTTATATAGTTGTATAGTTTCTCACATTTGAGGTAGCAGCTAGCTTTTTTCTCACATTTGAGGTAGCGTTTCTAGCTTTGTGCTACATTCCTGAATTTCTGTCTCAACGGTGAGATAGCAGCCAGAACACCATGTTTGGGACACAGGTACTAGGACTAGAATAACAAGACATATTGTAGTCAAAATAAGACAGAAGACCCAGGACCCTTGGAGATGCTCCAACAAGGCAGTTCTGGAGGTGTCACAAGGGATAAGGGGTTCTTCATTTCGATGTAACCATTAGTTATGGTAATTAGTGTTATAAATTTGTAAGACCCTTATACTGAGCACATGTCTGTATAATTTGTAAACTCCAAAGCTTTCAGTAGAAGAACTACTCTCTACTTTACCCAGATTAATATTGTCTTGAAAGTTTTTCCTCAATTTTAGGCAACAGATAAAGGAAAATTCAGACAGGATTATATTATCAAAAAATTGGAAAAGAGTGCAATTTGCATGGTTTTATTTCTGGCTCTTGTGAAACACAACTGATTTTATTATAAGAGGCTAAAAATAACTGAAAAGATATAATACACTAAATATTTTTGAATACATTTAGTATTATATTTACATTTTATTTTGATTAAGAATTAAT
>JAOXXN010000446.1:96190806-96201884 GCA_026770055.1 Myrmophylax atrothorax
GTAATAGACAGACAACATAAGCCTCAGGGTCGGCTCCCTGTGTCTCCATAGGGTGTGGCAAAGAAAGGCCAAGTAATCTCCATAACACTCTGTTTTTGGTAATCCTATCAATCTCGAGCACTTTCAGAAAGACTCTGGAGTCTCTTTGTCCTCTGACAGTGGTTCCTGAGAGCACCCCTTCAGGGGCTGAGGTGTTCCCCTTAAACCATCAAGAGGTTATCAGGGCTATCACCCCACACCCTCCAACCTTCAATTATTTTATGCAGAGGGATTTCTTAAATCTAATTTTATATCCTCTATAACCATCACTTCATCTTTCTTCCATGTACCTTTCACAGTCTCTCACTAAGTCCATAGAAACTTCTCAAATATACAGTGGCAATACAATATTAAGGAAAGTACCACCTTTCTCTGCTCTAAGCACAGCCTGCAGTACCTTCAAATGATGGTCTGTCCAAGTCAATCCCCATTCAACTTCTCTTTACACTTTCCTCCATTCAAATTCTGGACAGCAATTTGTAGCTCTCTACCACATCCTCAAATACTTCTTCCAAGCTGAAGACAGCACTATTCCTAGCAGTAGGTGCTTGCAATAAAAGAGCATTCTTCATCACATAACTTGTCACTGCAAGGCAGAAAAATAACTTCCCACTGAACAAGTAAAGCCTGGCAATTCTACCTGCCAGTGGAGGATTCCCAGTCCTAGCAGAATCTTCAGAGAATTCACCTTTCAAGCTGCAAAAAACTCTTCTGAAGTTTCTGAAAAGCTGTTTCATGGAGATTACTAAAGACTCCTCCAGACAATATGGACTTCTCACCCAGTCTCAAGGTTTCATTCTCAAAGTCATAAGAATTTAAGGAGATATCAAACCACATTTTTGTCTTCTGACATCATGAACTACCTTCCTCTGAAACAAATAAATATTTTGCTAAAATTAAAAAAGCTTTAAAGCAGATACCTGGCATAAGAGGTTACAGACTACCTAGTAATGTTTAGGAAAGTAATAGGCAATTTTGAAACAGGAACCAATTACTTAAAGTGCCAGACAGAATTAAATAGAAGTGCCATGGCTTGTATAAGCTATAAAGCACTGAGAAAGTATCAGTTTCCAATCTGTTAAACTTGCTGATGGAAGCAAACTCAGCAGTCAGAAGTGAACCAACTACATTGCCTATAGATGAATAATTTTATGACAGCTACTACTGGCACCAAAATGCAAACTTCATTGCCTGCAGTGACTGAGTACAAGAAAACAAATTCATGAAATGGAAGACAAGATTAAACTGGCAACTAAGGTGCTTTACAGATGGAATTTCTGTATTTTAAAAAGGTGAGATCTGAAAACGCCTTTCTTCCCCCTCAGAAGAATCTGTTGCATATTCCAAGAAAGCCACTGAACTAGTCTGGTTAGGTCAGTTTTAAAACAGCAGTGAGGGCACAACAATTTAATTTTACTTCAGTGCTATTTTAACACAATTTAGTCAGTTCTGGTTTATCGCATGTGTAAAAATATATTTGTAGTTGCAAAACCACTACATAAGCAGCAGAGGGTCTTTACACACAAACTCCATGCTAGTCTATAGCATAATTTCTGAAAATTAAAGAGGAATATATTTTGGCATGCTCATAGCTGGTGCAGATACAAACAGTGAATCCCAATCCATCCCTGAAAACCCTTCCACAGACCCTGCAGCTAAAGTTTCTGCTTGTTTAAAAACAGAAGAAAACTAGCAGTGCCAAGCATTATGCTTGGATAGAACTGAATTCTACTGATAATACTGATACTAATTTCGACAGATAGACAAGTAGATGGAAAAGGGCATAAGTGCAATACAGTTTATGGTAACTGTTGCATTGATCTCACTGGGGCTATTTATATGAGCATGTGCACAGCTGTATATATAATCAGTGTAAATAAGGGTTCTATAATCAGGCTTAAAGCACTTTCCAATACTTCTGCTGAAGCATGGTTCAGAGACACTGTAGTAAACTAAAGCACTCACTGAAAGCAAAAGGAAGGAATCATCAATAAAATATATGTAGGTTAACCATCAAATTGGATAGCATTATTATAAATATACCATAATTAAATACAATGAATTCTACTTTAGAGATTGCCCTGGGAGTGAGAAAAACTACTTTTACATTTTATGTGCACCAAATTATGCACTGTGCCATTCAAATTTTGAAAGCATTTTACACGGTCAGAATTTAAAATACATCAAACATTCTGTGCTGTGCCTTTCCGAGGCACAAATACCCCAGCCTTGGAAAAAAGTAACTGCAAGCAACACAGTACTTAATGTTACATTCAGCAGTGACATATTGTCACAGTTCTGGGCAGCACAAATATTAACTGACACAATAGTTAGTGAGTTAACTAGAACAGATAATATGGTAGCTTTGTCAGCCATAATATAAATATGTTAGCATGAAATAAGAGTTTACTAGCTCTGATATCTGACTCAGCATATTAGAAAAAATATTAGAAGGTATACAAAGATATAAGCAAAATTTTACTCCTGTTGAAAACTTTTGCATAAAACCCCTCCACTTTGCAGGATCACTAGATGTATTGTTAGATATTATGGCCTACCGTAACTGGCAGCTTAAGTTGTTCCAGCTTTGTATTTAAGATACAAATTTCTTACACCAGCAGGACACATTACTATTCAAGTTTTCTTTAAAGATTTTTTTTTTCATTTTTGTATTGAACAAAAAACATTTCCTGCCCCTCTAAGCTGCAGTTTTCACGTTGTTCCACTAAGCTTCACTGTAGAGTGTTCACAGCACTGAAGCCACACCCTTGAATGGGTACATCACCTCTTACAGATCAACCTCTATTTAAAAAAAAAAAATCCCTTCAGAATGAAATATAACCCTTTTGTAAAGTTTGCAAGAGACTATTCAAGACATTTGTAAAAAAATAAAACCCAAAATAATATTGGTATCATTTGAACATCACAAAAGTATCTGACTGACTGACATCTCATGGAATTTATCTTCTGTTGATTTTGTCTCAAAAGTTATTTATAGAAATATTCCTGTCAGAAAAGAAACATTAGAACTGTAACTACACAGCATTACATAGTGATACTGTGATAAATATGTCTCAAGTAAATCAAAGTAACATGCTATCAGCTTGATTGAAACACCCTTTTTCAAAAAACAAGTATATAGTAAGAAGGAATGGATCTGGTTAAGGGTAACTAGGCTGGTAGCACCATGGCACTGTTTGGACAACCTTCTTCTTCCACCTAGTGGCAAGAGGCATAATGAACAAGGTCTTTGGGAGAGTAGACATAAGATGTTTTCAAACACCCACAATACAAAGATTCACTGATATAGGAGGATTGAGTCATGTACAATTTTGGTTTTCAGGTTTAAGTTCACAAGTAAAGAACATACTATCACAAGGAGCTTAAAAATGCACTTATGAGGTGGAATTGTTGAAACAAACCTATGTTCTCTTTTCATTCATGAAGGTCAGTATTTTTGTTTTCCAGGTTATTCAGTCTGCTCACTTTGTAAGAGGCTGCAACTATCCAAATATGCATTCTGCCTCAACTGCTCAAGTGTTTACTAAGAAGATATGGAAAATAAAAAAAAAAAGAAAAAAGAAAAAATATTACAGCATTGCATTAAATTTCGTAAATCAAATACCACAATAGTATAAATTAAGACAGAGAATTCCATTGCTCTATGGACAATGGTGGTTGTAGCACATATAACAAGTAATTAAAAGTTTCTGCTGAATCATCTGGCCACAGTGGAAAAAATATGCCGATTCCTATTGAGCACTATGTAAGTAACAGAAACATATCCATTGACTCAATTGGAATTTTAAAAAAGAGCAATGTTTTAAAATTCACATTATGTTTCTCTTTAGGATCAACATTCAGAACCTTATGAATCAGGAAATCTATTTAACCAGAAGTATATGTTAGGAGGCAATACTACATCCTTGTGTTTCCAACTAAACCTGGCACAAAACTTGGCAAAACTCCATCCCTTATCCTTTGTGTTGGATCTTCTCCAGGTCAGGAACAGGGGAATTGCTTCCTCAAGTTTAAAAAGAAAGAAAAAAGAAGCAGCACTAAAAATGTAGTTGGTTATTTACCACATCTGGTATCTGGCAGCAGTAGGACTAACAAAGCATGTTAGGAGGCACACACTCTTACCTCCTAAGCTTTCTACCTCAAGGTAACAGTGAGGGACAGGTCTATGAAATCTACGCTCACCTCTGTGACAGCATCTTAAGCAACCCTTAAGTCCCACACATTTCTGAGTTTTCTAATTGTCTTGGGTTGAGCTGTCAAAATGCCAACTGTCCAAGTACAGAGTCAGCTTCCCTCCTCGCGGAGAAAAGGGAGAAAGAAAAAAAAACTAGAAACTCGTTTATGCTTAAACTAACTATATATTTATACAGAAAAGAGAAAATTAAGAGAAAACTACAATATAAAACATGTTAGAACAATATAAACCAAGTTAGAAACAACAAGAAATAACTCCCCACTCCCCAGTAAACACAAATCCCACCATTCTAACTACAAATCACTCTAGAGACTCAATCCCCAGAGAGACAGACTTAAGCAGAGAGAAAAACTAAGAACAAACATTTTACTTCCCTAAGATAACATGGTGGTGAGCTGGTGCTCTGGGCTTGGGCCTGCGGTCCCTCCTGGGACAGCACAGTGTGTCTTGCTGGGACCACAACTGTGAAGCAACTGACCAAGCCCCTCCCTCACTGGCTCTTACCCCTTTGGAGTCGATGTCATAATATGGTGTGGAATACAATACTATTGGCTAGAAGAAGTCAGCTGTTAGCTAGCTCAACCCAGCTCAAGTCAGCTGACAGCCTCAGGCCTACCCTGAAATTTAAAGCCTAAATTTAGGCCTAACTAGTTAAACCCATAACAGCTGCTCTCAATCTGTTCATCCCCCAGCTGTATTGATATTAGGAGTTCCCCAAGCCATGGTGAAGACCATTGTGAAGCAGGTTGTTGCCCTGCAGCTCATGAAGGTCCACACTGGAGTAAAGACCACCCTCCATCCCATGGAGAGTGCCATACTGGATCAGGTGGATGGCTGAAAGAAGGCTGTGACCCTATGAAAAGGCAGCACTGGAACAGGCTCTTGCCAGGACCTGTGGATATGCCTTAGGGACATGGCTTAGTGATGGACTTGGCAGTACTGGGTTAACAGTTGGACCCAATGATCTTAAAGGTATTTTTACCAATCTAAATGATTCTATCATTCTCCACAGAACAGCAGAGCCATACCATCTGTTCCACTTGTCTAAATACAGTAGCTCAAGGGGAATGTACATCTGTTCATTTATCAGATTTTACAAGTACCTGTAAAACAAAATGTTTTGTCTGGCTGAAATCCCTGTCTCTAGCTCTGGATTATTTTTTTCTCAAATAGCATTGAATAGTAAATAGCTGATCTCAGCAAGTCTCACTCAAGCCACCAAGACTCGAGGGACTTATTAGTGAAAATAGAATTAGACAACTAACAAATTCCTAGAGTGTATGCTCAAGCCAAGAACAGTACTATATACACCCATTACATATTTATTTTTCAGCTGGAAAATACACTCAGCAACTCCCGTTGAGTACCTGAAAGAAATATTTACAATTTTCTTTCTGACAAGAAGCAGTATTCTCTCATATTGTCCCATCATCTCTTTCACGCTGCAAATGACATGCTGATAATGAATCACATTATTTGCATTGCAATGATTTGACTTGAGTAATGGAAGCACAGATATTCTGAAGGGAGCTGAAAGAACTGAATCTCAGATGTTATTGGGAAAAGAAACAATTACTGGCATTTGGCAGCTGAACTTTGCAGTTGAGCAGGAATGCCTAAATTGGAGGCTACAAACTATTTCTAAAAAACCCCAAACACCACAAGAAAACTAACATAAAAATTGTCATATAAATTAAACATTTATATTTATAGTATAGGGGGAAAAATATAGAAAGCAAAAGGAGAAAACAAAACTTAATACATTTGCAACTGTAGTGGGCACTGAGAACTTACACTGGCTTTATCAAATGCAGTGGTACCCAAAAAAATCAGGTTAAATAATCTTTACATAGCAGAAGCGAAGAGAATAGAATATGGGGGAGTTTTTATGAGAAAATATTGTGATACAAATCTAACTGGAATAAAACTACAGCACCAGAGGATTGAATTATTCAATAATAATTTTCAAAATGAAGGAACACATCAAAGATTTAAAAAAACCCCAACTTTGAAAAAAATAGATTTCTATGTGACTGTAAAATGCTGTTGCTAAGAAAGTACACAGCTATTATAGTCCAAGTCTTATATAGAAAGTTGTTGCAGACAAATTATGTACATGAGTTCTCCATTCTCATGGATGCTTACTGCAAAACGGAAAGGATTAAGAAATAATTTGCCAGACCCTTGTGTTTCAACCAGCATTTCAGCTATCTAAGGACAGTACTATTGCTTCTCAGGCAAGGTACTGGAAATATTAATAGTTGTACCAGATTTATGTTAAAGCTGAAGAAGATGTAACAGAAGGATAAAATACCAGAGAATTGTAGAACTGTGGAATCTTGTAGTTTGAAAGGGACTGCAGGGAGGCTTTCACCTGGGAGACTTCATAACTGAAGACCAAGGCAAAACAACAGAGTACCTCAGCCTTGTCTGAGTCTGTCTGTACTGAATCACCCACTCCATTCTTCAGTGCTCCCCGATTTTCATGGTTTAGTCTTTTTTTAATAATGTAGCAGTAGAAGCTTTTTTATTGTCCTCAATATCCCCTGCAAGAAACACCTCAAGTTGAGTTTAGACTTTCAAAACACCAGCCCTAGATGCCTGGGTAGCATTTCTAAATTCTTCCTTTTGTTATCTGTCCCTGCTTCCACCTCCTGTGTATTGCATATAAAAATGGAGCATTTTCATAGCTTATGGAGTTTCGAAGGTGAGAAGGCAGAGAGTTTTAATGACTAGACTAAGAAGCAGAATTCCCTGACTGATCTGTCACAAACTGAATTTGTTGGCACTGAGGTAGTATTTTCATACAGCCAGTCATACAGAACAGAGAGACTTATAAGAGATTTGTATTTATTTAGGATGATATTAGGTTCAGATATGCATTCCAGATCACATGGATCACACCCACTTTTAAACACATTATGGATTTTCTCTTTGTGAAAATGGAAGCAGAAAAAAAAATATGCAAAGTTTATTTTGGAGAGAACTTCAGAGAAGTTAATGATTGTTCTGTATGTTCATACTAAATAAAAATCACTATAAATTAGAAATGATCTTGCTTGCTGTTGGAGAGAAAAAAAATCTAAGTTAGTAATTTGCTAAATATCAGATTGGTTTTATAATTATTTTATTAGTGTTGTGGATTTACCCTGTCTGGATGCCCAGTCCTCATCCAGTCTTCTCCATTACTGCCCCTCCTCAGATGGCCAGGGGAGAAAAAATATAAGGAAAAGCTCATAGGTCAAGGTAAGGACAGGGATAGATCACTCCCCAGCTACTATCATGGGCAAATCAGACTCGACTTTGGGGGGAAAAGATTGAATTTATTAACAATCAAATCAGAGTAGGATAATGAGAAATAAAACCAAATTATAAGAACACATTTTTATTTACAAACTGCTCCAGCGTGGGACCCTCATGGGGTCACAAGTCCTACAAGCGAACCTGTTCCTCTCTCCATGGGTCCACAGGTCCAGCCAGGAGCCTGCTCCAGCATAGACTTCCCATAGGGTCACAATCATCTTTTGGACATCCACCTTCTCCTGTGTAGAGCTCTGCCAGGGTGGCAGGTGGATTTCTGCTCCCACCTGGACCTTTATGGGCTGCAGGGCACAGCTGCTTCACCACAGTCTGCACCACGGGCTTCATGTGGAACCTCATCTCCAGTACCTGAAGCAGACCCTCCCCTCACTCTTCACTGACCTTAGTGTTTGCAGAGCTGTTTCTCTCACATATTCTCACTCTGTCCTGGTTGCTGCTGCATGGGTTTTTGTCCCCTGTGTTATCCCAGTGGCGCTACCACCATCGCTGATGGGCCCAGTGGTGGGTTCACCTTGAAGCCAGCTAGCATTGGCTCTATCAAACACAGGGGAAGCTTCCAGCAGCTTCTCATAGAAGCCAGCCCTGTAGCCACCACTAACAAAACCTTGCCATGCAAACACAATACAATTACTTATATTTTAATAATAATGATTTTCATACCATCTCAATCTGATATAAATTTCCTATTAATGTAAGTTAAATATAATGCTTTACTCAAATAGAGATTAAGAAAAGCTTAGTGAATGAATACTTGAAGTAGATATCTATGGTGTTGGTTTCTCAGAGAGATTCCAGGGCAATGGTTATTAACATCTCAGTGTCCTATTACACCTGAGAGTTGAAAAACCCAAAAGGATGAACATGGACAGCGGGATGAAGTTAGTCTTATTCTATTTTTGTGTTTTGAGACTTGGTTGAATAAATAGTATTAATTCAGCAATAATGAACTCTAATTTATACTCTCATTTCTGCTGATATCAACTTTTAAATTCCTGCAATAATTTCAGACTATTCATCTGGGCAAGTGTAGCAAACTATCAAGTGTCCAACTGATCATTTCTAATCAGATTGGAAACAGCATGGATTCAAATTTGACGGTATTATATTTTAAATAAAATAATGATCTAGGTAAACACAATTGGAGGTCACTTCCAAAACAATTTTCCACATCACTCTCCTTAGCCCATACTAAGATCAACAGAGAATGAGGTCCTACTAAGTCTATAAGGTTTCTACTTCCTCTCATTTACTAGACAAAGTGCCTTTTCCATGAGAAAATATGTAAAGCAGTTATAACCTTCATAAATGGAAAAGCAAATCCCTCGTCAAGTATCTCACATACATATTTATTAATGACCCTGATGAATTTGTGGAGCTTATCGGGTAAGAAAAAATTGTCATTTAAAATTTGCTATGCTGTTTTGTGAATGGTAGGTCTGTATACAAGATGAAGAAAACAAGAGAAGTAAGTTTATGAAATGTCACTCATATTCCATTGTATGTCACTCATATTGTGTGCCATAGTATGTCACTATTCCACTGTATTGATACCTCCAGTATCAAAACAGGCAGGGAGATGGACAGCTCGAGAACAGCCCTGCCAAGAAGGACTTGGGGTGCTGGTGGATAAGATGTTGGACATGAGGCTGGTAATGTGCACTCACAGACCAGAAACCAGTTGCATCCTGGGCTGCATCAAAAGCAACATGCGCAGCAGAGGAAGGAAGGTGATTCTGTCCCTCTGCTCTGGTAAGACCCCACCTGGAGTTCTCCATTCAGCTCTGAGGTCCTCAACATGGGAAGGACATCCACCTGTTGAAGCGAGTCCAGAGAAGGGCCACCAAGTTGATCAGAGGGAGGAAGGACCGCTGCTATGAAGAAAGGCTGAAAGAATTGGGATTTTTCAGCCTGGAAAAGAGAAGGCTTCAGGATTACCTGATTGCAATCTTTCAATACCTTAAGGTAACTCACAGGAAGGATGGGGCAAGACTATTTAGAAGAGCATGTAGTGACAGGGCAAGAGAAAATGGGTTCAGATTAGAAGGAGAGTAGGCTTTGATAAGATATTAGGAAAAAGTTTTTTACTGTGAGTGGGGTGAGGCACTGGAACAGATTGCTGAGCAGTTGTGGATGTCCCATCCCTGAAAGTGTTCTAGGCCAGGTTGGATGGGGTTCTAAGCAACCTGGTCCAGTAAGAGGTGGTTGGAACTAGATGATCTTCAAGATCCCCTTCCAACCCAAACCACTCTATCTTCTATGATAGAATGATTTTACACTAACATGGACTGCAGGGGAATCTTAGTTTCTGTGCTTGGAGCATCTCCTACCTCTTTCTTCACTGGCCTTGGTGCAAAGCTATTTCTCTTATATTCTTGCTTCTCTCTTCTTCTCACCAGAGCTACTCTGGATAAATAGTGGGGTTTTCCTTCTAAATATGTTATCGAAGAGGTGTTACTACTATCTCTGATGGGCTCAGCCTTGGCCACTGTCAGGTCCCTCTCAGAGCCAGGTGCAACTGTCTCTGTTAGACATGATGAAAGCTTCCAGCAGCTTCTCAGAGAAGCCACCTCTGTACCGACGCTCCTCCCCACCATTACCAGAATCTTGACATGCAAATCCAATGTAACCTATTCCCAGGAGTTATCCTGACCTTCTGAGCAGTACAGGAGGTTGTTACAAAGTGTATTTCTAATGTGTCAGACAGTAAATTTCAAAGGCAGTCCTTGGTGCTGAAATAAATCAGAGTATAGTTCTGGCACATAGGAGGCTCTTCACACATAAGTTGTCCATTCAGAGCATTCTTACTGACACAACTCTCTCTTCTTCCTTTAGGTTCAAGAACTAACAGCTATTGAGAAAATTCAAATATCTTGAGGAAGGTGGATCATGTGTGGTTACCTGACTGTGGAAGCCTGAACCTCATAAAGACTTGGCTATGTTCAGATTCAGATAAAAAAATAGAGTTGGTCATATAGAAGAAATGTTTATGGCCTGTCAACTTGCTTGGGGGATTTAGAACAAAGTTTTATGGTGTCTGTTATGCCTGTGTAGTTGGACCTTTCCAAATACAAGTAATTATAGTGCTCTGTAATGGAACAGAAGTACATATCCTTAAAGTTTTAAATGAAAAATAAAGGAATCATGATTTTTTCAGATACTAAATGATAGTTCATAGTGGTATTTTGGTATTGAATTTGTTAAAAAAGTTTTGTTACAAAAGGAAATACAGGTGCAAATGTAGAGAAAATACACTGAATTGTATATGGAAAATTAAACAAAGTACCTATTGTCTCTCTTGCTGTGACTTTCCTTAGCAGACACAAGCATAAGCATTCTCCTCTCTATAAAGCTGAAAAAATCACTTAAGTGTCATTTTCATTTTCTACTTTTTCCGTCCCCACTGGTCCTTAGGGATAAATTTATATTGCAAAATCCATAGCTAGTTTGGGTCCTGATAGCAGTATATCAGTGAAAATCCAGACTAGCAAATAGAACACTTGGC
>JAOXXN010000446.1:96212257-96223191 GCA_026770055.1 Myrmophylax atrothorax
TCCACATAGATTCTCTGAGCCTGCTAATTTGAGGCCTAACTGAAACCACTACAACAATTCTCACATACTCACATTGACCTATTAGTAATGATCTCCATATAAACCTAAACTTGAGTCAAAATCCTGTTTACTGTAATAATAGAGGGTAGGGAGACATCTGAGTGAAGTGCAACAACTGTAACCACAGACATTCACAAGTGTCCTTCTTGACAGAATAATTGAGAAATTTTATTAATACCAGGCTTAACAGACTATATCCTTTGAATTGTAGCAATATTCCAACCTGTAAAGGTGAAAAAGTAAATCCTCTTCTTTTTTCCTTCTCTTTCTTATGGAATGACAAGTTTTTTATGAAAGGGAAAAATATCCTCTTTGGTTTCCAAAAAAATTTTCTCTGGCCTTCAGAGGGGAAAAAAGTAGTGCTTATACTTCTGTAAATACAGTCTAAACAAATACAAGTCTATGTCCCCCACGTCTAGTACCTTTAACTCTAACTTTCATGGCACATATGAGTTGCCCTATGCCAATGTATAATCTATACTTTGTACAGAATGAATGAGATCAGAACAACATTTTAGATTCATGGAGGTCTAGATCTGTTTCTAACAGCAGTTTAGCTCTTTGATACATTAATGTGGAACTATATGAAGTCTAATTAGCTGGGTCAGAGTAGGTACAGAAAAATCAAAGGTGAGCAATTCAGATCTATATGAACGATCCAGCCTGCATCAATTCTGTGAGAACAGGAGCAGCTATCATCTAAGAAGCAACAAGAGCACAGCTGCTGTTGTCCAGTAAGGGGGAGATCACTCCCTAGGAGTTCTTAGCAACTCCCCAGAGGTTTCTCTTGAGAACTCCTCAGGTTTCTCATAGGACACCAGAGATGTTCCTGAAAACAGAGAGGATGGGTTCACCAAAACACTGGACTTGTGAGATATGGATTATAACCAATTAGGATTTGCAATTAGATGTTGTGAAGTTCAATTTAGCCAATAGAAAGTAGCTTTAACTCTAAATAAACAGTGTGCAGTGTGTAATAAATAGCATTCGCTTGATCACACTGGTCTGATGCGTGGTGTCCTTTTCCTCCGCATTATTTATTGTTTACTTTAGGTCAGTGGTGTATGTAATATGGCTATACAGTTTCCAGTCCCAAAGCTCGCTAGTTCAGGTTTAAGAACTAGTTTGAGGAGTAAGCTGTGCATTCCATGAACAAACAGAGACACTATGGATAATTTCTTTCTTTTTTTCAATTAGTGGATGTAGAAACTTGTCAAACTATAGGAGTTTGTCAATAACTATATATGATACCAAGACAAAACCTGCATGAAATACATAGATCATGGACAAAAAGAATTCAACAGCAATGCTGAAAATTATTTCAGCAACTAGACCAGATGAGCTTAGTTCTTTGTGCTGCCCATCACGGTACAGTTGTTACAGCTGTATCACTTTAAATACAGTTGTCTTTTAGCAACTTTCAAATCCTAAAACTGGCTAGCCTAAGCTGCTGTGATGTTTTGCATCCCTACAGTTAAAAACCATTGAAGATATTCCACAAGCATTCTTCTTGTGTGATAATGCTTGTTTTCTCAAAGGATGGAGAAAATGTTTGCTGTTGAACTGTTACCCTTCACTAGGTTGGCAAACTCTGCAAATTATCAAAAAACCCCCCAAACTTCAAAGTTATATATAATTTTTTCATGTTGGAGAGCCGCAGAAGCAAAGACAAGACTTTTCTTCAAAAACAGAAACAAAACAAGGTATCTGTACCTTTCAGAAACACTCAGAAAGATACACTACTCTACTGATGTTTTCCTATTATCTTTAAAGGAGCTTTTTATGTTTAACACTCCTCTATTTTCCTGAATTACTTTCATTTGGTCTTAAGCATGCTGTTTCCCAGTGTCTCAGGATGCTGGCTTGGTTTCTCTTAAGTTCAAAGACATGGATTGTGATACTCTTTCTGTATACAGCCATATGTTATAAAAACTAAGCTGGCGGGAAAGAACAAGCAAAACAATCCCTACTAAAATATTTGGCAGTATGGTCTATCATTCACTTTGGCAGGGAAATATCTTATGAACAGACTTTTTCAGTTTTTCTTTTGAAGAGATAGCAGGATGAATTCTGGCTTAGGACATGGCAATGTGAGTAGGAATTGACTCAACTGAAGCCAACAAAATATTGAAAAAACCCCAAAACTGTATTTAGTGAAAAAGTAAGCAAATTCATTGAATTTCTTTGGATTTTTATAGAGATTTTGCTGGAGTGCACTAGAGACAGTTTACTTAAAACACAGCTAAGTAGACCTGAATTGTGAAAGTGATAAATTACTGAAGTGCCTCAGAATTTATTTTTTTAAAATAACAGTCTTTTTCTGGAGTGAGTCTAAGGCTGGTTTATTATGACAGAGGTTTTACTTATTGCTGCTTCCAATAATGTTAAGAAAACATAGGTGGAATATACCATATAGCTAGAGAATAATTTCTGAAAAGAGTTGACACTTTATAGACACAGGCCCAGTAAAATTCATATTTCAATTACTTCACAAAGTATATTGGACATAATTCTTATTTGAAGTACACTGGATAAATAGAATATAATATATGCTCTAATTTATATATATATCAATAGATAGATAGATAGATAGATAGATAGATAGATAGATAGATAGATAGATAGACAGACAGACACTATAATAATATAAGGTTAGTATACCTAAGAGAACCAGACGAGTATCAGTAAAATGGAAGGATTCTCAAAGAAAAAAATCTTTAAAATGAAAAGCTCATGGAGTGTGCCTTTAATAAATTTCTATACTTTCCAAATATTGAGGTTGCCTTTTAATCAAAATCATGTGCACCACATTGGATTGCAAGAATCCCCACAATCGGGCCTATAATGGATAAGAACATGGGTCCTTACTGCCCAGTCTCTTGTCTTAGACAGCCAAGAGTGGGATAATAGATAAGTTTATCATAATGTGGTAAAGACTGAAACCTGTCCCACCCTCTGCATCCTTTCATGTTTGTTCTGCCTTCTTACTCCCAGCCACACATGTACCAGTAGGCATATTCACAGAACTGCACAATAGCAAGAAAATTAATCCAGAACAGTGCCCTGTGAATAATTTTGACTAGTTGGTGAATTCTAATTCATATAAATGTTTTACTTTCTTCAATATGAATTATGTTTCAAAAAATTGCTGGGAGGTGATTTGGTTTGAACATTCTAATTATAATTTGTTTTAATGCTAAAAAGTATACTTCTGGCAAAAATTAAAAATCAATCTCTCTTAATGTTTTCTGTGACACGTTGTCTTACCACAATTTCTGCTTGTTTAAATGTAATTATCCTAACAGCTTAACTACTTCAGTAAGTATATTTTATAGTTATTTGATTTTCTAAAGAAGGAAGAAAATGGACTTAGAAGAGCATCAGTTGAATACTGACTCTGCTTATGTGATTGGAAAAAATGCACATTTTAATAAAATCTCTATAAGATAAATAGAACTGGAAATTCATAGAATCATTTAATGGTTTGGGTGAAAGAAACCTTAAAGATCATCTAGTTCCAAACTCTCTGCCATGGGCAAGGATATCTTCCTCTAGATCAGGTTGCTTAAAGCCCCATCCATCTTGGCCCAGAACACTGCTGGGAAGGTGGCATCCACAACTTCCCTGGGCAACCTGTTACAGTGTCTCACCACCCTTAAAGTAAAGAATTGCATCCTAATATCTAATGTAAACCTGCCGTCTTTCAATTTGAAGCCATTCCCCCTTGCCTTATCACTACATGCCCTTGTCAAAAAACACCCTCCAGCTTTCTTGCAGGCCCCCCTTCAGGTATTGGCAGGCTGCTCTAATGTCTCCCCAAAATCTTCTCTTCTCCAGACTGAACAATTCCAAGTCTCCCAGCCTGTCTTCTTGGGAGAGGTACTCCAAAGCCCTCTGACCATCTTGGTAGCCCTCCTCTCATCTGTCGTCAGTAGGTCTAAATTAAAGCAGAGTCTTAGCAGCACATCTGTATGTTGCAGGGTTTCTATATACTTGTCATGAAGACTTCTGTCTAAAACATTTACATTCATGAGGTTAGTTAAAGGCATTTTGGTTACATAATTGAGGTAATATTCAAGGGCAGCACTAAATTCATTTCTGACATGGCAAGATGAGAGAAAAATAACTAGATTCATAAAGACAGAAGTATTAACCAACACACAAGTTAATTGTGTATTCTAGTTATCAAGACACCAAGAGGGGTAGAAATTCCCATAGTGTTACTTAAATTGCAGGATGAGATGCATTTTTGAAGAGAGGCAGTGATTATTTTTGTCTTTGAAATCCTTGCTGTTATACATTTTTTATGTTAAATGTGGTAACAATGGGGATTGCCTGTTAGATAATTGATTTTCAGCATGTTCTGTTACACATTTGCAGTAAATTCATCCAAAACTAATTAAGCCAAAAACAATTGCCTCCCAGTTTTTCAAGTTAGTTGATTAAGAATTAGAACAGAGTAGTAGAAACAAATCCCCACCTAGGGTATAAAGGAACAAAATGTATTTGTTACATTGACTAAAAAAATAAATCTTGAGAGTCTACAGTACCTTCCCTGAATAACAGAGACAAATGTGACAAAAATTTGAAAAGTTCAGTTCCTGCAGAGAAATGCAGACACAGTCAGTATCTTAATGTTTGTCAGATCCAAAGATATGAGTAGACTTAGATAAACTTTGTGAGACTAGTAAATGCATTTCAACCACCTGTAATGCAACTGGTTTTTCAGGTTCTATAACTGTGAATTGTTTGCAACCATGCAATTTTTTTATTTGTCTGCTCATCTTTCTAAATTACTGTGTGGCAGCTCAATTTAAACAACATTTCTATCAGAAATAATATTTTAGGCCCTTTATACTCACCATGAGATGAGTCACCTTTATCACTTGACACTATCTATTTGCATTCTGAGTAAGAGAAACTTGTAAGAAGAAGAAAAACTATGAAAACAAGCTGGAAGTAAACTGGTAGCAGCTGTGAAGACAGGTTGAGGTATATAGGTACTTTAAGCTTTTTTTTTTCCCTCTGGAATTCCTGCCCATTTGATTGTCTTCTGTGACATAATTCAATTATAAGAATAGCTGTGTGTTTGTTTTTTATAATTTCATAAGATTTAGGGCCATCTACTGTTTTCAAACTCAGCCATAAATAACTTTGAAGTCTCTGTGTAACCCTTGTAGCAAAAACTGGGATCAGTGGTAGAAGAACCAAAGACATGGGCTGACCTTGTGTGAACAAAAATAGTAGCAGGAAAAATTTATAGGCTTCATAAAATACATTGTAGTTTTGGCCAAAACATATGCTAGCAATACTGCTCTGGGCCTGAAGGTTAATCCAAAAAATGTAAACTCTTTCAGAAGAAACCTTCAAATGGAAAATAACTCCTGAAGTAATTGTAAGCAAGCATGCTCTCCATTATTTATTTCTTCCGGAATTTTATGTGGTGCTCCTCATATTAACATCAAAGTGCTTTGAAAATTGTAGCTAAATTCTCTTAATTTCTTGACAAGGTGAGATATTTATGAGAAAAAATGTGATGATTAATAAGGTTTTACTCATGAAAATAATTGCATGGAAGTAAGGCTAATAATGTTCAAGAGTTTAGGTATTCAATTTGAGATAACAGAGATCTGAGGTTTGCGTTGTTTGTGCTTTGGCGTAACATTTATTGTTTGTTTTCAGTGGGTTTTGTTTGCTTCCTCCCCCCTCCCCCCTGGGGATGCATATAGGACTTTATGGGCCCCAGGGCTAAATCACATCTCATTTTCAAACAATTAGCATCAACTATTTTCAGCAGCAGTGGGCACATGTCATACAACATTCAAATTTCTTCTGGAACACTTTATAGCTTAGAAGTTTGCTATTCTCTTCTGAGCTGAAACACTTAAAACTTCATGTCCCATGATTTCCAAAAGTGCATCAACCACAAGATAATTTGCTGATTATAACTGATGGGACCCACAAGGATCATCAAGTCCCACCCTTAGTCCTTCACAGGACCAGTCCCAAGAGTCACACCATGTGCCTCAGAGTATCATCTAGATGTTTCATGAACTCCGGCAGGCTAGATGCTGTGACCACTTCCCAGCACCCAACCACCCTCTGGGTGAAGAACTTTTTCCAAATATCCAACCTAAACCTCCCCTGACACAACTTCAGGCCATTCCCTCGGGTCCTATCACTGGTCACCATAGACAAAATATCAGTGTCAGCCCCTCCTCTTCCCCTCAAGAGGAAGTTGTAACTGCAATGAGGTCTCCCCTCAGTCTCCTCTTCTGAAGGCTGAACAAACCAAGCACCCTCAGCCGCTCCTCATACAGCTTCTCCTCAAGGCCCTTCACCATCTCCGTTGCCCTCCTTTGGACACTCTCTAAGAGCTTAATATCTTTCTTATATTGTGGTGCCCAAAATTGCACACAATATTCAAGGTGAGGCTGCCCCAGTGCAGAGCAGAGCAGGACAATCCCCTCCCTCGACCGTCTGGTGATGCTTTGCCTGATGTCCCCCAGGACGGATATGGTTGCCCTCCTAGCTGCCAGGGCACTGCTGACTCCTCTTCAACTTGCCATCAGACAGGACCCCCACGTCCCTTTCTGTGGCACTGCTTTCCAGCATCTCATTCCCCAGTCTGTACAAACATCCTGGGCTGCCCCATCCCAGGTACAGAATCAAGCACTTTCCCTTGTTGAATTTCATATGGTTGGTGATTACCCAGCCCTCTAATTTGTCGAGATCTCTCTGCAGGACCTCCCTGCCTTTGAGGGAGTCTTCCAGTCCTGCATCCAAGTCACTGATGAAGATATTGAAGACATGTCACCAGTCTGATGTTACCTCATTCACTATTACCCTCTGTGTTGAACCCGTGAGCCAATTGCTCACCCAGCACATGATGTGTTTATCCAGCTGTGTGCTGGACATTTTGTCCAGAAGGATTCTGTGAGAGACAGTATTGAAAGCTTTACTGAAAAGATTACATCAACTAGCTTCTCTTGATCACTCAATTGGGTTACCTTGTCATAGAAGGAAATCAGGTTTGATAACCAGGACTTTCCTCTCATGAAGCCATGCTGGCTGTGACCAATTACTGCATTGTCTTTCAGGTGTTTTTCAATACTTCCCAGAAGAATATTCTCGATAACTTTAGCAGGCACTGGTAAGGCCTGTAGTTTCCAGGGTCCTCCTTCTTGCCCTTCTTGAAAATTTGGACATTTGCCAGCTACTAGTCAGCTGAGACCTCTCCAGATTCCCAAGACCACTCAAGAATCATTGAGAAAGGCTTTTTGATGGCATCAGCTAGCTCTTTGAGGATTGTGGGATGAATCCCATCAGGCTCCATAGATTTGCAGGGATCCAGCTGGAGCAGCAGAATGGCAAAATTTCAGGATTGACTGGGAGTTGATCATTCTCACAGTCACAGTCCTCCAGCTCAGGGCACTGAGACGCCCTTGCTCCATCATCTGTGTCAAAGACAGAAGCAAAAAAATCGTTAAACACCTCTGCCTTGTCTCTGTCTCTGTTTGTGAGGTGACCATCCCCATCCTGTAACAGGCCAATGATATTGCTACACTGTCAACTGCCATTAATGTATTTAAAAAGCCTCTTTTTATTGTCCTCCACATTTGTTTCATGCCTGTCTTGATCATAGGAATGGTACTACAAGCTACATAAATTCACAATAAGGAATACAGGGTTGCTCAGAAATTAAATAAAGCCTTCTCTGTATATGTAATTGTTATCTTCACTGATAAAATGTTAATAATAATACTATCTTAAGGGATGGAAATTAGATTGATCTGAACATCTGAAATGGAATCCTTAAACAAAAAAAAAGATGCTTTTTCAAAGGGTCAGATTTAAGTTTAATATTTAATTCCTAAACTACTGCTCTTATAATACCTTTCAGTGTGCTCTTTTTTATACAATAAATAACACACCAATGCAACAGACCAATTTGCCTTTAAAAAAAAATATGTTGCTATCACAAAATGGCAACATTCTGAATACTGTATTTGATTTTAGATTTATCAAGGTATGAAAACCAGCAGTTGTCTCTTATATGATAAAACACAACTAAATTTTTCAGTAAATTATTCTCCTACAGTCTGTCTAAAACCTCTTTTTACTTCCTTGTTTAATTTGTTCCTCAGTAAGTACCTAAAAAAAAAATGTTGTTTTCAGTGGATTTACTGTACATGCAAGGAGGAGAAAAACAGATTTTTTAGCCGCTTCATTATAAAAATTTAAATCTCTTTGTTCATTTCACCTTCTGTTTTATCTTAATTTTACTTGCTCACATGAAGCTGAAACTACAAATTTGTCTTTGGGGTAATTGTGTTTATAAGCTTGGCTGCATTAAAAGTTTTTATTCATATTCTTCAGATGCTGTGCATGCATATAGTTATTTGACAGATGGATCTATTCTGTCCACAAATTGGGAAATGTCTTACAAAATGAAGACTGTATTAAAACCATGATAACACTTCTCTCGCCTTAAATATTAGGATTGAGGTAAGAATTTTTGCAACAAGATCATGAGTACATGTTCTTAAATTGTTTAATATGCATGTATATAGTGCTGTGGCCATCAGGTGACACTATCACTCCCCCTCCTCAATATGACAGTAGAAGGAAATACAGTAAAAAGCTTCTGAGTAAAATCACTCAGCAATTACTGTCACTGAAAAAACAGACTTAGTGAAACTTATTTAATCTAAAAATTAATTTAGTCTATTGCCAGTTAATAACAGAATAGGCTAAAAAGAAATGAGAACAACTCTAAAAGCATCTTCCTGTTGACTTTCTTCCCAGTCACTTTACTCTCAATTCTTCTACCTCCTCCCATGACTAACACAAAGGAATGAGGAATGGGAGTTACAGTTAATTCATAACTCTTTGCCTCTGGTGCTCCCTCATCCTCATGCTCTTCCCTTGCTCAACTGTGGAGTTCCATCTGTGTGATACAGTCCTTTATGAGTTTTCCAACAGGTGTCCTTCTCACAGGCTGCAGTAAATATGATGGTAAATATGACAGTGGTTTAAGATGACTTGATGGCAAGGTACGCTTAGTTATTTATTGCACAGAGAACAGGGCCAGACAAAACTGCCAGTGAAATCTTCCTGTGAGTCATGAGATTCAGAAAGGACCTCCTTGCTTTCTAAACTCTCTGAGGGGAGTTTAGGTGTTCCTAGATTCAGACTTAGTCCTGGACTTGGTCAATGGCTTATGTCTAAAGGATTATATATACACAAGCAGACTTTTATATCACTCAGCTAAGATTTCAATGTATCAATGTGCTTTTTCCTGTCCCTTTGGGGGTTCCTTTCTGCCTCTGTCTGTTGTAGGGATGCAATCTGCAATGGTATGGATGATTCTCCTGGTCCTGGAGTTTAGTCCATTACCTAGGAGAAAATCTGCTCCCCACTTTCCCTGACCACGTGGTCCCCAAGAGCCCCCGAGAAGGACACACAGAGACCACCAGAGAGGGAGAGGAAGAAAAGAGAGTTTATTGCTAGTCAGCGGTTTATATGGACCTTGGAGGGATTCAAAACCCACCAATAGAGAACAAGAGGGGATTTGGCTCTGGGCCAACGGGAGTAAGGGGATTTACATTCAGTAGGAGAGGGGCTCAGGTAACATGCATGTCACAACCTTCCTCCAGAGCCCTGAGACACCAGGGTATTCTAGGAAGAAGAAGCAGTGACTTTGCAAAAAGACATTTTAACAAACATTGTGTACATTGAAACAACAATAAAAACATCAGTTGTTAAAGCATTATTACTGGCATGTTGATCTTCTTCACAAATCCATTTCTGGCAGGATTTTCTCCATTCTAGATATTATAAACCAATTCCTACATATTCCCAATTCGCTTACCAAATACCTGACACCTTGAAATCATCTCTACTCAAAGGGAGGTCCTGGTGTGCAGTCTGTTGCTGTGCAGGGGAACTCAGCACACCCTAGACTGTCCACTATTTATGAAGTATGATGGTTGACTTGGAGTCTTATTGGCATACCAGCTGCAGTTTTGGTTAGCATCTGCTCAACTAGCCATTAGGTGTTGAACAAGATTCATGTCCCTTAATTAATTACCCTGTTGTTATGTGTAAGACAGAGGGAGCCATTAGCACTACCACTGGTGAATATTGCTCAACCAGAAAATGGTGTGGGGGCTCCCAGAACATCACAAGCAGCCACATCCCCAGAGCTGCTTCCTCCTCTGTGTGTGACAGCTGTTTCCATGTGACTGGGACTGACAGAAGTCAGGAAGAGGTGATGGTGGTGCAGTGACAGCAGCTGGGGAGGATTTCTGTTTTTCTTTCTCCTTGGGTGGAAGGATGCAGAGGTAAGGGAAAACAGCTGAGAAATATAGTGTCTTTCCTGAAGCCCACACACCACAACCATGAAGAGCAGAAAGCAAGGACTGTTGTCATTCTCTGCTGGCCAATGTTGGACTCAGTCAGTGCAAGGACAAACTTTTGGTTTGATTTACTCTAACAGTGTATTGTAGTAAACTGCATTATCACTGCAGTTCGAAAATGTTAGACAAGCTATCTGTAACATTACAAGAATGTTTAATTTAAAGAATAAAATTAATATAATTTAAACTATAAAAAAAATCATGTGTTAAGTTTTGGCTACAAAGCCCTTGTTCAGTGTGTTTGAAAGGGGAAGAAAGTATATTAGATAATGGTTGCATGAAGGAAGTTCGGGCATTATTGTTATACTCAAGAAAATGTTCACATTGTCACAAAAAGCTAGTTTTGGAAATGCAGGATTGTGTTTAACCAACCACCATGTCATCATCTACTTGTTTTTATTGTTGCTATAACTATGTGTAGCCTGTAGTCTTTTTGGGTTGCTTGATTTTTTT
>JAOXXN010000446.1:96265962-96282708 GCA_026770055.1 Myrmophylax atrothorax
CTGCTCAACCAGATTCCATGTTGATTCCAAGCTGGTATCTCAAAGGTGACTACTCAGTCTCTACTGATTTCACAGAATAAACACTGCTTTTCAGTGTGTTAATCATTTCAAATGTACATTCGTATGTAAATATCCTTTTATAAATGTAAAATAGGGTCAGATTCCCAGAAGATACCAGAAGTTCTGAAGGAGCTCCAAATACTCTTGGAGAAAGCTGCATCTAGTTTGTATATCCCTCTCTATTAAGCACTGGAAGTGGGAAGCTGAGTTTTAACTTCCTCTAGGAATGTGCTGTAGCCTGTGCAGCAGGAAGGGATCAGTCAGAGGGATCAGTCTCTGCATAAACTCTCAATTTCACACTATGCATGGGCTGCTGAGCCTCAGAGATGGTCCTGTGTTCAGCTCAGGCATAGCTGAGCATCAAAGCAGAAATGACATCCCAGGAAATCTTGGCTGGCCTTTCCAGACCTCAGGGTCAAGGGTCGGTTGCAGGTGGACACACAGCAGGAGGCCAGACACCTCACTTGAAGGGGTTCCTTGAGTGGTTCATTTGGTTAATTCAGTCTTGGGTGGTTTGCCTCTGCATTTCAGTTTTCCTCACAAAATTCTTGGCTGTGGTTTTCCAGCTGTTTTCGGGGACAGTGGGCTCCTCACTGCTGGTTGCCAGAGTGCCCAGGACATGGTACCGTGTTCCTGATGAGGCACAGTGACTTCTAATAAAACATCCTGTATTCTTTCTAAAGAGGTGGAACCCGAGACTATGCAGACGGAGACCTTCCAGGTGGGAGAAAGTGACAGAGTACCAGTATCAGATGAAGGAAGAGAGGCAATACAAGGCACCAGAACACCCCCCCATCCTGAGGATTGTCCCGGAAGTGAGTGCTAAGGAGATGCTGCTGTCGCGGTCTTGATCTTCGAGGATGAGGATCAGACCGGCGACGGGGGTTCTTGCACTGCCTGCTGAATACGTTGGAAAGCAGCTGCGTGGGCTTTAGGTTAAGTCCACCTTCCCCTGCAATCCGCTGAGGAGATGAAGTAGACACCTTGAAAGCCAGAGCCGGTCCACTTTATTAACAAATTGGAGGGTCTTTTACGCCCTCTGGGAAAGAACAATCCAGAAACTGGGTGGAGCTGGGGCGGAGCATGCAAATCCGCCATCGCTCACAGGGTGAGAACTAGTGTGGGTGGCAGCTGGGGAGGAGTAAACAGAGAACCGAAGGGATTGGCCAGGAACTATCCAATGGTAGCTGTTCCTGTACTGACAGGCTGAGCCTGCCAGTACTGTCAGCACCATAAGATTAAGGGGGTAAAGAACCTTTATTTTTACTTTCAACAAAAAGCTGGGGATAACTGTAGAAAAGTCCGTGTTATGTGGTCACTGTCCGGCTGGGAGGTCCTCTTCCTGAACCTTCCACACATTAAAGTCTGTTTCTTGGTCTCTTTTCTTTTTTCATTCGTTCATGTCCATGTAGGTCTCATCCCCAACATATTGAGTATTAATTAATGCTCAATTAGCAAAATTAACTTCTCATTTCCCTTGCTTGTAACAAATCCCTCCCTCGAATTATTTCCTACAATAAAGAAAAAATAATGTCTCAGAATAAGTATCATATATTTTGGGTTTCACTGATTTCTGTGTAGATCTCTTCTGACTTTTGAAAGGCCTTTTTAAATTATAAAAGTTCAGTACTTCTAAAACATTGACTAAAGACACATGAAGAAGAGGGTACTTCCATCTAAGGGGTGGGCGGGGGGAGGAAGTATGGCCATAAATGCAGAAGCTATGTTATCACAACTTCTCCCTTTCCTTGTGGATGTTTCCTTTTCTTCAAGCATTCAGTAAGAGGCTATTATTTATTACTCAGTTCATTAATAGCCACGTTTATAGAACTCTTTTTAAAGAGCTTCAAGGATTTTTCTGAAGAAGGACTTCACACAAGTCATCATGTTGGCATTTCCCAAATAGAAATCAATTTTTTTTCGTGTGTCCACTAATCTTTACAAGCCTTCCGTTTCTTTGCTATACACCTTAGGCTTTTCTTGAGATTTGTATCCTACTGGTCATCCTCTGTTAATGTGACGTTGCGGGGAGGGGAGCGGTTCCCACTTGTCCTCTGGAGCCAGGGAACGCTGAGACAGAGACCTTTTCAGTCCGGAGGCGAGGAGCGAAAACAGTTTATTGTGAAATTCACGAGGCTTTTATGTGGTCCCAGGGGGAAGGTGCTGGATCTGGGACTGGATTGGGTAAGGATCGGGGAAAAGGGAGAGTTTTAGGTGCTGAATAGTCAGTGGGAAAATGGGAGGTACCACAGCCAATAGAAAACCAGGGATTGGGGATAGACGGGTGAGATAACCAATAGGACTAGAACAGGGGTGGAAGCTGGCAGGAGCCGCAGCCATGCTGCCCCAGGCTGCACATGGAACAGGGACATCCTGGCATGGAGGGCCCCAGCTCCGTCCTGCTGGGCACAGCCCTGGCTTGCCCGAGACTGGCGGGGGCCACCGCAGCAGCCCGGAGAGAAACAGCAGCTGCCGTGTGGCAGTGCAGGAGGGGGATGGAACCATCCCAGTCCCGGGGATCCCCAGGCTGGGCGTGGCCCCACCTGGGGAGAAGCAATACTGGTGCTTAAGGAGCAGGTCGATAACTCATTTGGAAAACAAAAGCCCTGGGGAACACAGGGGAAGACAAGGGAAGGGTGCTGATGACACTGCAGGAAGGTGATAACGATGGGGAGAGGTGATGCATAAAACTTTCTTAACTAAAAACTGTACAAATAAAATGCATAATTTTAAAACTTCAACGAGTCTCTGATGCATGTGGCTAGTAAAATTCAGGGTGCCTTGCAGTGCTGCCCTCCTCGGAGGTCCACATCAGAGCTTGCTCTTTCCATACCTCATAGTCTGGTCTGTTTCCCACAGTCTGTTTTTCAGACATAAATGGAATTTTAAGTGAGAGGTTCAAAACTGTCTTCAGCCCAAGGGAAATTGTTTTACTTGTTTGTTCAGTATTTTGTTACACAAAACTTTCACAATAACTCTGATTTCAGACATATTCTCAGTTAACCTAACCTCCACACTACTTCCCAAAAACATGCTTGAGAACCTCAAAAGTTTTTTTACAATTACAATAGAATTTGTTAGTCTCCATTAGTGGCTTTGTCTGTCTCCTCTGAGTGTCCATGTAGGGTTCAGGAAATTCACCTCACTGATCTCAAGCCTCCGGCAAAGTGTTTGCCATGGCTATTCGGATAATTTCCCTGATTTCCCACTTTCCCACTGTGTCTAGTGCCCAGAATTAGAAACCAAATTGTTAAAGGAATTAAACTAAGATATAAGTGGGGAAAGAATGTATAAAAAAGATGAGAGACACTGAAATAGGTGGCCACAAAGATCACTAAGGAACCAGGGCACTGGTCACGAGGAGAGGCTGAGAGAGTTGGGACTGTTTAGCCTGGAAAAAGGAAGGCTTAGCGGGAATTTATCAATTTGTATAAATAAAATACCTGAATAGAGGGAACACAGAAAAGGGAGCCAGGTGCTTCTCAGCAGTCCGCACTGATGGGACAAGAGGCAATGGATACAAATTAAAAACAGTGACATACAAAATAATGCTAGAATCAGGTTGCCCATAGAGGTTGTTGGTTCTCCATTCTTAGAAAGATTCAAAACATGACGGGACACAGTGGTGTTGGACAACGTGCTCTAGCTCTATATGACCCTGTTTTTAAGGAGGTGGTTTGGACCAGATGACCTCTGGAGTTCTCTTCCAACTTGAGCAATTCTATGATTCTGTAAAGTCTTTTTTTTTTTAAAAAATATTTTCTTGCTGGGTGCAGACTTTAAATTATACTGTGTAGCTCTCCTCTTTCGAGTTAATAGAGTGTCTCTGATCTCTGGCATGAGTAACAGAGGTAGTTTAACACTAGCACAGCATTAAATTCAGGATGTTTGGCATGCTGAGTTATTTCCCTAGATAACTCTAAGCTGAAGGAAACCTAACTGAACGTTTGTGAGTTTGGTAGGTTCATCTGTAACTAGTTAGTTCAAAATTATTACCACACAGGCACAGTTTTACTAAATAGAAATGAAGATATAAACTAACAACAGTGCTGCAGCTGTCTGCAGCAAAGGCTAGCACTAATGAATTAAATAATACCATTTTCGTATAGAATATTTTAAATACTCATTTACATTTATATCAGTTCTATATCACTAATATGATTTTATTATTCTGGTTACTGTTACTGCAGTTTTAACCTTGTACTTTTTTAGTCACTGAAAACAATCCTAGTAAACAGCCTGAGGAATTCTACCTTTAGTAAATTTTCAACAGGTACTGTAATAAAATCTTATGGGAATTATGCTAAATTTCTTGTAACAACACCTACAGTTCATTAACTTACGTCAAGTAGTTTCTAGTATCAGAACCAAGTTTCTCCCTGCTACTTTGTATTAAACATTGAAGGATAAAAACTCAAAACCTTGTTACGCTTAGCACTTTCAGAGGTTAGGCTATTCTCATTTGTCTGTCAGTTCTTTGACTTCCACAAGCACAGTATACTAGAGAAAGCACTGTGCTGCTGAACATTTTCTGTAGTGACTCCACTCCTCTTTATCCCAAGAATCAGAAGTGTGATGAGTCCTTGTAGATTATGTATCTAAATTTTTTCAATCAGTCTTCAAGTCCATAACACTATTTTTATCTCACATTTTTTGAGCACTTTATTATATTTATCCATATTTATCCATCATTATCCATATTTATCTATTATTCTCTTAGCTAAAGGCAAGTTTACCTAAAATAAAACTGGTAAAATAAGGAAAGTGCTGCAGTTTAAGTGCATTTTAAGAAGACACATTTTCTATTTTCTGTCATGTACTATTTTTTCTGAGTATTACTGATGTTAAAATTGCATTCATATATATATACATGAATAAATTGGTTTAAGATTTATTTTTTGTCTGTTTTAATACATTTCAATAACACTATTTTTTAAGCCACTTGTGTGACTCCAAATTAGTTTTAAACTTGGCCTTAAGAGAATTAATAGTTAGCAAGTTTCTTAATCTTTCACAGTGAAAATACTCTTTCCACTGCTACACTTGGAGTAATAAATGCCACTATTATCCAGAATTGGATTTTGAAGGTAGAACTTTTCCTCCTAGAAGACTGGAAACATGACCACATAGCCCAGTTCACAGCATTCCTTATAGCAACACATTCTTATCCATATTTTATGAATTTCAAGACTTCACTTAATAATTAGTATTTGAGTATTTATTTTAGGATTATTAGAGTATTTAAAACAATTTCTTCAAAGTGCCTGAATTACATTATGGTAATTTTTGTTTACTGAAATAAAAGTGAGATATCAGAATTTTTGAAAACCAAAGCATAATGCTGAATGAAATTCCCTTTCATTTCTTCTGCTTTCTCCAGGATATATTGCAGAGAAGTACATTTATGTTAGAGGTTTTAATGCTTTGATGAATTTCCTCCACACCAACACACAGCTTTGAGGGGGAAGCAGCAAGCCATTTTCCTAGGAAGAGATAAACATCAAGGTTCAATGGTTTCTAGCTTGGATCTTAATGGCCCCTCCACTGAAACTCTTAATAGCTTTCTCTGTAGAGGTGGGATTCTTTTGTTTCTTCTGCCTACAGTGCCATGAGTAGCCTCTTGTTTGGCTGCTGGTCCATGAGGGGAGCTCCGCCTCCTTTAAAGAGGAAATGTTGCAACAACCTAAAACAATACAAAAGGCCCTGTGAGCAGAAGTTGCTGTTGCCCCTTTGCCTTGCTCAGATAGCGGTGTGGACAGGTTCCGTGCCTACGTCTCTGCTGGCTCCACACATCTCCCATCCCACTGACTTTGCCGCTTAGCTGACCCTGCAGCAGCCCCAGGAGCGACCCCACCACCCACACTGCCTCAGACCTTGACAATGGCATGCATTGAGACCGCGGGAGTTGGCGGGAACCTCCTGAGAGGAAGGGCACCTCCCTCTATCACTCCCTGTCCCCGACAGCAGCCCGCACCACGTGGGGAAGTCTCTCCCAGACCGCCCCTCCCGTCACCCATGCACCGGCTCCCGCAGCTGCAGTAGCCGCCTGATGCAACCCTGCCTGAAGCTCCTGCCATCATTTCCCACCTCCTGCCATTGCTTGCCGCCCCCTCATGGAGCCCACCCGTGCCCCCTGCCATCTGTGGTTGTACCTGCACCCTAGGGGTTGTACTGTTTAGCTGGGTGAAATTTGTTGTGTTGTTTGTTCTCTTTTGTTCTCTATATTTTTAGTAAAGAACTGTTATTTCCTTTCTACATTTTTTTCCTAAAAGCATCTTAATTTCAAATTTGTAATAATTTGGAGGGAGGGGTCTTCTTTCTATTCCAGGAAGGTTCCCGCCTTCCTTGGCAGACAAAGAAAAACATTTCGAGTCTACTGAAAAGGAGTTAAAAAATATTTGTCATATTCAGCCTCTGAAATTCTCACCAAGATTTGACGTTTGATATTCCCAAATAAATTAAAAAAAATACATTCTCCATTTTATTTTTAGAAACAATGCCTTACTGCTGAAAAACTCATTTTCAGATGTTTTAAGAGGAACACACTTCAGTGCCTTTAGATGATGGGATCAGCAATTTATTACAGTTTTTAACCAATCTCCAAGATAAGTTGTTATGTCATCAGAAGTGCATTTCACTCTCTGATACAGACTATAAAAAGTTGCTAAAAAAAAGCACTAACTTTATATTCACTTACTAAACACAGCATTATTTTCTGAAAGTGTTATCATAAATTTCATATGATTTGGTTTGGAATCTTTTAACTTTCGACAAAAATTTTCACTTATAATTTGAAAACAGTCGTGCAGACAAGGGATTGCTCTTCTGTGACTGTGCAGTAATAATAGACTTCTAAACATTGCGGAATTTCTGTGTTTTCAGGTATTAGAGGCATAGAGAAAAATACGCCCTTTTTCAACTGACTTATTTGTCTCTATAAGTTGAAAGAAGACATGATAAAATGTTAGTGACACATGACACTTTAGTGTTACCAGGAGGTTTTACTTTCAGCTAGGAATGAGTTCTGGAAAGCAACATTACTTGATTTGTTTCTATAATTAGATGTACTGTGTGAATGACGTGGATAATACAATGATAGTAATTTGTTGCTTCCACTGCTGTCTGGTTTTCTTTTCCATGTCTTCACATTCCTTATCACCAAAATATTTTCAAACCTCATATTCCTAAACCCTGTGATAAAATAAATTTTGTTTTCCCCTAGCTACATGCTGCCTTGTCTATCATGATCAGTGAGAAGCTTCTTCATTGCTGTTTTTACTCATCCATATGAAACCATGTGTCTGCTCAGTTTTTACTGGGTTTCTGTTGATTTGCCAGGAATGTTTCCACAATCATTACATCTGTTTTCAGAGTGAAGATGTAACAAATATAATCATTTTAACAAAATGAAACTACACTCATACTAACATAATAATTTGTTAAATTCAATATTAAATAGCGATCACTTCCTCTGTACTGCGTGCATTTGTGTTGATGTCTGGGCCTCAAAGTGTCATGTTGTAAGATAAAGTAACTTTCAGGTGCAAGTTTGACTATGCGGAGTATTGCATTGAGCAGTTTTTAAAGATTGACTAATCTCTTAACTACTTCCAAACTTGCCTTTTGCTTTTGCAGGGTTGCTGTAGTTATTTCTGTACAACACTGGTAAAAATCCCCAACAAATAAAACCCAACACACTATTGGTTTAAAGCTGCTACATATATTATTACTGTCTGACACCTGCTCTGGTCCACAAGTCAGTCTGGAGAAATAAACCAGCTATGAGTGAGGATAGATGAGAGTTAATAATTCAGAATTTCCCCTTGGGAATGAATGCCCTTACACCTTTTTTACTGATTTCCAACTCTTTTTCTCACTGTCCGGATTTCTCTGTAGTCAAGCAGAAGTCTCATTGTAGGATCCAAGATAAGTTTTGATAAAGTCTCAATTCTCACCTCAGGTCTTCTCTGGAACTCACACTTACTTCTCCTCTGAACTTTAAAGGCCCATTTCCACCAGACAGCAGTTGCTCAGTCTTTTCAAAATGTTACAAAAAGAAAACACAGCCAAGTTCCTCAGGATCACATTCATATATTTGCTAAGTGTTGAGCCTGAATATAAATTTTCTGAAGACTTTTATAAGGTTTCCTGTGAGAAAATCAAAACACTGGTGATGACCACCTTGTTTCAAAACACTGTCCTGTAATAGTACTCAGAAGTGCTTTGAAGTGAAATTTATTAGTTACAATGTATGTCTGGCAATCATATATTCTGTGTACTCCCTGAAGTATGCTTAGTTTCTCCCTGTGTTTAACACTCACTTATCCAGCTTGCAAATACAAATACTAGAAGTTTTGGATGGCTTGCTTGTTTTCCATAGCAAGATATGAACGTTCTAAATGTGTTTGTGTAGAATAGGGAAATACGGAATTTTCTCTTCAGAAAAACATCAAAGTCAAAGGTTAGATATCTTCAGCAAGATTTCATCCCCTAAAAAATCTTTGTGTTCGTACTATCAGCTTCAACCTTTCCCTTGCTCATGTAACACAGAAATGAAATATGGGATATTCCTTAAAACGGAGTGAGAAAGAAAAAGGTATCCTAAAAATGCAAATATCCTTAGTATTCATCTGAGCATGAAGTGCAGCACTATTTTGACTTTAATTTCTGTATAGAAAATGCTGAATTTTGTATTTAAAATCGTATATGATTTGTATTTAACTTCAAGTAATATGCACTGGATGAAAATTAGTACTGTAACAGAACGTTGATTGATTTTTAAGCTTTAACCTAATAATTATCAAGGAAATAAATTTCCTTTATGTTTAAATAGGATCAAGTAATTTTTATTAATCTTTTTATGCCTTAATGATGTGTACAACAGAATCAAGCAGACATTCCTGATGTACAAAAAAAAGGTTCCATTTCGCATGATTTTTTTTCTTACTAAATAGAAATTAAATTTGTTCTCCAAACATTTCAAAATATAACTCTGCTCAGTGCATTTAAGTAGGAGCTTTACTGAAGGAACTGTTAGAGAATTTCACTTGCACTGAGGCCAGAATTTTAGAGATAAGGTTTATCTATTCTAACAGCCCTATTACTGAGCAGTAAGATGTGTTTGAATGTGAAAAGAACCCAAATGGATTCCATGGCCAAGTAAAAAAGAGAATTGAAGGCATGGAATTACTCCTGCAAAGGGTATGACCACACAGGGTAATGCTGTTTCTTGAAAATTAACAAAAGGGATACTTTTTGTGGAAATGTGATAGAAAACATTTTTATGATATGCTAGTAAAAATATGAACGATATGGTAGAATTGTATAAAAATCATGAATGACACGAGGAGAATGGTTTTGGAGAGTTTACTCATTCTTTTCTTATGAAACTTACCAGGCACCAGACAAAGTAAGAATCAGGATTCAAAAAGTCAAAGACAGATCCTGCCTATATCAAGTAACTATGGAGTTCCTAGACTGACGGTTTAGTGGATGGCAGAATATCCCAGGAGATCCAGTGAAACAGGATGAGTTCACAGAAGTCTTCTGCATATTGTTTGTATGTGAAGTACTTAACATCAATAGGTGTCTTCTATTGGCCACTTTTAGTGGCAAGATGTATTAAAATATAATTTTCTTCTGATTTATGTTGATCATATAAATGTTTTTTACAACTTCTACTGTAAGACATTGTTATAAGAAGTTTTGCAGACAAAATCAAACTCCTACCTCTTACTATTCAGTTTCCTTTAAATTGTGTCACATTGGATCTTTTTCCCTAAGCGTCATATAGCTAGTCCTCCTAAGCTGTGTGTTGGAGTTACTATTTAAAAGATCCCTACCCTTATTTGCAATGAAATGCTAAGTTTTGAAATCATTGTCATTTTATAGTGTCCCATCATCTCACATTTGCCCCTGGAAACCACTTTTCTTCCTCCCATAACAGGTGCACAGCCACTGTCACAAGTCTTACTTGTTTTCAACATGCTGAACAAGTTAAAGAGCTTTCGCCTTTTTTTTTCATCCTCTTAAGTGGTTTGGAGTGGATAGCAGAGCTCACCTGTCAGCAAAATATAAATTATTTGGAAAACATTTGGGTGTTGTCATCAACATGTACCATGACTCTCGTCTGATCATGTGTCATCTCACTAACTTGCCTCAGATATACACAAACACTGTATGTCTTCATAACCTTTAGAGAAAAATTACTTGTCAACAGATGCTCTCACCTTTCATACCTGCAAAGGAGTATTTCACTTTAAACATTTACTTTATCTTTCAAGAATTTTAAAGAGAGGAAACTTTAGTTTTGAGATTACTGCTGGTATTTTTTGATACCTAATACTCCTCCAGAGGCACACTTTTTTGAAAGTTTTTCCTTTAGCACACTATTGTCATATAAATAATCTGCATCCTGCTTGTGTATTATTATAATGTGGTGGTTATTGAAGCTGCTTTAGTGTTTCAGATCCAAGGCAGACTTTGTAACGTGGAGTTAACTAGATTTTCTCTCATTTATAAAAAATGATGCAGTGTAAATTCAATGGAAAAAGCAAATAATCTGTTACTGATGTTTACAAAAAAGAGTAACAATGTGAAAGAAGATACTGTATCATCTAAGGCATAGCTACAATCCATGCTCTTCATCATTTGTTAAAAAATTGTACACAAAATTTTATTGTTCTAAATCATTCCATGCTTTCAATCTTGTAGTCCAGAGGGTCACACTGGAAAAGGCTTGTCAGATCTACAGAATTAGTATTTTACTATTCATTACCTGCATAGGTTAGATCACCAGAATAATATGCACTATTCTAGGCTAAATTTCATAGACAGTCACAGACAATGTGACAAACACAAAGAGAGGAATCAGAACTGACAGTAATGAACACTATAGAAAACAGCTGCAGCTGCTAAGTAGCAAACAGCCAAATATAACAAATTTATGTTCCATATGCCACAAAACTGTTTCGAGAAGATTTGGGAGCTTAGTATTGTCCCACTAAATTCAGTTCCAAAGAAGTCAGACCTTCATGGTGAATGCTTAATTGCTCTCCCTGGGAATAAACAGAATTGGTCAGATTTGCTACAGATGAGGCCCTTTTAGAAAGCAAGGAAAAAAATCAGAGGTTTTACACTGTAGTGAATGACTGCAGTCACCACGTGGTGCTAATTCTATGTCTATTGCTGGATGAGCCATTTGTTTGAATATTAATTGTCATGACATCCAACAATTAATGGTCATATGAAGGGCCTGAAAGAGAAAGTCAACAAGTGAAATCTTGCCGTAGACATTTATAATGCCTAGCAAACTGATTTACTAAGTTGGGCTATATATTGTACTGGAATCATAGAATCATTAATTCATCAAGGTTTTGGAAGAGACCTTGAAGTTCATCCACTTCAACCACTAACCCAGCGCTACCACTGTAACTGCTAAACCGCTAAACTACATCACCCAGCGCCAGGTCCAGACACTTCCTAAACACTCCAGGGATGGTAACTCCACCACCTCCCTGGGGCAGCCTGTCCCAATGCCTGAACATTGTAACAGTGAAAAAATTTTCTGATATCTAATCTGAATCTTCCTGGTCTCAGTTTAAGGCAATTTTGTCTTGTCCTCTCCTACAGGCACAGCAGAAGAGACCAACTCCCACCCCACTACAACCTCCATTCAGATAATTGTAGAGAGCAGTGAGGTCCCCCTTGAGCCTCCTTTTTTCTGGACTAAATAAAACTAGTTCACTCAGCAGTTCCTTCATAAGACAGATTTTCTCGTCCCTTCATGAGCGTCACTGCCCTTCTCTGGACATGCTCCAGCACCTCAATGTCCTTTTAAAGTGAGGGGCCCAAAACTGAATACAGTACTTGAGGGTCAGTCTCACCAATGCCAAGTACAGGGGGGGAACTTGTTTAAAAATCTTGTTGGAAACTTGTTTATTACTGCAGAGCGAGCTACAGTTCTCTTTCATCAGAGAGGAAAATTAGAATTTTCCTGAACATGGTGAGAGTGGTACATTATATTTACAAAATAGACAGCAACACATCACCATAAATTAATACTATAGTTACTAGTGGGCATTGGAGAGAACTAAGAACTGCATTGCATTTGATAACTACCAGAAATGATTACAGTATTTCTCTTAAAGAAATTGGTTCACCAGTTTCAGTAAGCAGTGTTTCCATTTTGTATTCATTTTAGATTGACTATAATGTCCAAATGTGTTTGATTCTGTCATATAAAATCCCAATTGAAAGCTAATTCTAAATTATATTTTATTTTCATTCCTATGGCTATACCTAGTCAAGGAATGGGACATGCATCTGTGTGGTGACCTATAGCCATTTATCCTGTGAAATTGTTAGCATCTGTTTTCTTTTGTAATGAGCCAGGTTAACATTTCTGGGCATAATGCAGGCATGGCTCAGGAGGCAGGTATGGCTCAGGAGGAAGGCATGGTCCAGGGACCAACTCCAAATGTGTATGTGGATTCAGACTCCCTGTTCTGCTCAATGAGAGTGTTCTGCTGGGTGCACACAAGCCATGCCATGCCACTTCATCTCAAGGCAAGAGAATGGCCCTTGAATGTTTGATTTTATTAATGTAGACATAGTGTATATATAAAAAAACCAAACATTTTTACCACATAAATTTCCACCATCAGGAGGAAAGTACAGGCTGCATAGCTTATTAATATTGAACGTGGTTTGAAGATAATTTTCAAGATATTTTTCGATCCTGACCTAACCAGCGACTCTGTAGTAAAAATAAAAGTATTGGGTCTTCCATGTATCTGCACTTCAGTGCTGAGACTTTTGTGCTTGAACATTTCTTCTCGAGTGTCTCCCTTAGTGTTTCCTCCACAATCCTCTATTCCCTTGTCTATACATTGTTGGAACATTAGGTTTACCATCAAGTCAGCAGAATTTTCAGGAACCTGCTGCTGCACACCATGCCTGGATAGGATATTCAGTACAATCATTACAAGAATTAACACATGAACTAAGAAATTTTTTTGACTCCATATCTGTGTGTGCCTGCCACTATAATCCATACTGAACAAAAATGTTTTGTTATGCCAAATATAGCTCTGATATACCTGGGCCATTGGCATTTGATACTACTGTCACTGTTGAGACACAGAAGAAAAATGTAAATAATAAATGGTTTTTATACTTCTTTTATACTTGCCTACTCATGTGTGAACTGTTTCACAGTGATAGTATCAAGCAATACAGACATATGAAAATCCAACACTAAATTATCAAAATTGAAAAACTTCCAATCACCTTAGAAGGTTAAAGGCAGTTGAACATTATTATGTCCAGCTGTTATGAAAATCAACAAAAAATATCCCAGTAAATAAAATTTTCCTTTGAAAAGCTATCCCCTTGTGAATTACAGAGAAACAAAAATTGAGTTCAATAGGTCCCCATCTATATTTCCATATAATGACAATAAAAGATGTTTTTGGGGGTGTTTTTACCATGCTGTCTGAAAAGTTGTCTGTGTTCTTATATGATCAGGCAAACTTATTCCCTATAGTCACAGCAAAGTGAAATTTTGTAAGTTACACTGAGCTCTAGTTGACAGTGAATCTAAGGCGATGGTATTCTAGCTCCATTATCCTGTCATGTCTCTCATTCAGTAAGAAAATATTCATGCCATATTTCTTTTGAGCTATTTTTAAACACTTTTCTTCACTATCTTTTTACATTCTTGAGTGAGGAGAAAAAAACCAAACAAAAAAACTATGTTTAATCTTAATATATTCCTTCCTCACTGTTTGAACTTGCTCTTATCCCAAGTATTTTAGCAGACACAGAGGTGATTGTGCTGCTTCTTCTATGTTCACTTGTTGCATTCCCTTCAGCACCACAATTGTGTTTGTTGTTAAATTTAAAAAAAATGTTTAAATTAGCCTGTCATCACTACTATTTTTGCAGTTTAACCTGAATGATCTGCCTCCATAATGACTATGACAATATCAACATACTCATTAAATCAGTTGTGGTTCTTTGGTCACTCTTCTCCCACTCCTTAGATAACTGTGGTAATTGTAGAGCTAATGCATCCCACAAGCGCTGAGCTCCAGGGTTGCAAGTATTTATCAGACCAAAACCAACCCAGGCCTGCCTGGTAGTTTTGGTACCTCGAGCCCATTGCACACCCCCACGGTGACAATGACCCATTCAAATGTCTGCCCTATCAATTTTTGATGGTACTGTCTGCCTACCATGGTGACCACAGGTGACAGAGAATCAAGATTTGATTCTGGGAGCGTGAGAAACAGCTACCATATCAAGGAGTGCAGCAGGCATGCAGATTTACCCACTCCTGACCCAGGGAGGTAGGAGTGAAAAAAATACAGGACTCTTTTGAGGCCCTGTAACTGGAATGAGGCACTTTAAATCTTTGACTATGATCCATTGGAGAGCAAGTCTGGTGCCAGCAGACATGGTATTTCCAGCTACAATAGCATATTTTAAAAGATCATAGTTGGATCTTGGGATTGAGTCGGGAGTCTGCTCCAAGGCAAGCCACCACCTGTCCCAGGCCCTGCCTCTTGATGCCCCCTTGATGCTCTTAGCTGAGTCTCCTGCAGAGCCTGAAGCATTTACTTTGAGAAGATTCTGGTGATCAAAGCAGGCCAGCCTCTGGTCTGCTGCAGCAAGGAGTAATGGAATAGGACTCCGGTTCTATGTTGTTGGTTTTTGGAAATGAGGCCATGATTAAGAGGGAGGGCCAGGGGCATTCATGTTGTGCTGCTAAAATAAAATTCTTGGATCAGCGCAAGACAGCCTAGAATGAAAGCATTTGCCAGGAATGTTTTCATTAATCAAGAATGAAAGTCGAAGGTTTGAAGACGATCAGATACTGTCATAGTTCTGACCATAAATGATGCCAACTGGCAATCTGGCAGTGTTATTCCCGCATTACTTCTGCAGTGGCCCAAGTGAATAGTAATCCAGTAAGCCTGAAAAGTTCACCTTAACCTTTATTCAGTGCTGCATTTCTATCTACAAAAGAAAAAGACTGATATTTCACAAAATAATATTGAAAATACCTTGTATTAATATGCAAAACTATCAGTTTCTTTATAGTTAGTTGTTGCTGCCTTGTTACTTCACTCAATGATGTGAAAAGTAAAATGCTCCTTTTGGCTGGATGAATTAGTACCAGATCCATCAACTTGCAGTGAAAGAATAATTACCTGGTTTGGAGACTTTCTGTCTATTATAAAACAATTAATCTCATTTTCATACAAATGTTTTTTATCTTCCTGAAATGTTATGGAAGTAGAATTTATTTCTCTCTTCATCCACTGAATCTCTTAAGCACCCCAGAGCCATGCCTTTCTTGGTGGTCTAACCAGTACTGGTTTCTTTGTGTGTACAAGGGCATGGCTACAGCCTCAACCAGTGCCCACTGAGGGCATTAATACATTGATGTCCCTTGTCAACCTTCTCTGGGGGTCCCTATTTCTCTTGCTCATGGGTTTGGAGCTCTATTTCAGCTCAGACTTCAGCATTGCTTGTGTCTGCCTATGCTGGTCCCATGTTGTATTTCTGGCTAGACTTCCTGCAGGGAACCAGATCTGACACATTACCTTGCCTTTTCTGACAGTCACTAGACTGTCACTGGAGCCTACTGCTGTCATGATCAGAGTCTGTTTCAGGTCTCCTGGGCAGTCATTGCCCTCCTTATTCAGTGGTCACTTTCCATTCTGCCTCATTTTCCCTTTGAAAGCATCCCTCCTCTTGCTGTTCATGAAAGTTCTAAATCGATTTCAAGGTCATGGTACTGGACTTAAGAGATGCTGGATTAATTTTCCATGGAGAGGGCAGGAAATTCTATGAGAGTTCAGGTGCCTCTAGTAGGCATTTAAAGCCCATGGGGTTGCTCTGGACTATCTGAGCTATTAGTGCACTTTTGTCATTTATGTCACAGACTTTTAGGGGATGCATATACCCTTAGGTAGAAGTAGTTGAGGAGCTGGGGTGATAAGACAAGTGGCAAAAGATGCTTACATTTAAGCAATTTAATCCCAGGATACATCTTTCTGAGGTCAGAGGCTCTAATCTACTGCCTTTGAAAAGAGGGAGAGACAGCTTAGTTCATCAAAACAACAGCACAGATGCCCACTTCAGAGGATTCAAGAGCTGTGAAACCTCTCTCAGCAGAGGCATACAAGTATTAGAACTTAGTATGATTGAAAGTATGTCCTTATCTCCAGTGCTTTTGTTTGATTTTTCTTTGTTATCTTGAAATCTTGAAGAATGCTCATTCTTTCTTCTCACTTCTGACTGGACTCTACATAGGTACTTAAATGTTTATGTGTTCTGTAAAAGAGAGAGGAATCAGCAAGTCAGCCCTTCTGGGTGTTGCAAGAGCAAATCCCAGGTTTCTTTCTTAGTAACTTGTGGGAATTGATTCACAATATATGGCATGGAGAATGTCCTGCCAGAAATGGGCTGATGACGAAAATCAACCAGCCCCTGATAATGCTTTAGCAACTGATGTTTTTAATGTGGTTTGAATGTACTGAATGTAAAAATTGCAGTGTCACTGTTCTTCTACCCAGAATACCCTTCCAGGCCAGGGGGCTGGGGGAAGATTGTGACCTCATGTTCCTTGAAACCCTCTCCCATTGAATGTAAATCCCCTTACTCTTATTGGCCCAA
>JAOXXN010000446.1:96324141-96358452 GCA_026770055.1 Myrmophylax atrothorax
ACACCCCCTCAGGCTGGGTGTGAAGGTGCTAACGACTCTCTGGGCAGCTGCTGCAAATGGTCCATTGTTCTTGGGAAATTAATAGAGGGGGTAGAATACATAGCTTTGATCACCCCCACACAGTGATAACTGGTCCCACCTGCTGAACTAGGGCATTATTCCTTTCTGAGATATCCCTTCAGATTTTGAAATTCCCTGCTCAAATAATTCTACATAGAGAAAAAAATTACATTACTCAAGATCTATGAATTACAGTGATTTGCACTTTTTTTGTCTTCTTCCTGTAAAGAATACTTTCTCAAACCTCTTACATTTAATTCTCTCTCTAGTATCTGAGTATCTCACAGTCTTTTAGATATTCATTCTCATAACCCTGAGAGGAAAGGGGTTTGTACAGAAAGCCAGATGACCTATGAGGTTTGGACAAAAGTAATTGGAAAAGAATGAGCCGGAACCTTTATTCTCTTGCATTCAAGTCAGTGTTAAATGAACTTTCTTTCCCTACTTTACAGAGATTTGCTTTGATGACAAATTATTCCATAGTCCAGACCTTATGTTATGTAAAAATAATTTTATCCTATTGTTTTGGTTTTGGTTTTTTTTTCTATTGATAGAAACAACATAATTGCTTAGAAACAGCACTTCTAAAGTTATGCACTGATGACTTATTTATAAGGTGTCCAGATGGTAATAACTTTATATATTGTTTTCAGCTCCTCTAAAAAATTTTAAGAATAAAAAAAATATTTACAAGATTTCTCATTGAAGTAAGGAACAGTCATGTAATTTGATTCAGTGGATATTATACAAAATACATAATGTATTATGAATTGTTTTGAAGGAAAAAAGTAAGGTCTAAACTAGGTCTCTTATCATTGGCTGGGATATAGTTGATTTATAAAGTTAAGTCATACATAAAAGTGAAACTGAACCTTTCAAGCATTTAGCTGGCTAGAAAATGCTAGCTTTTCCTGGGAGATAGGGAGCAGAATGGGAAATTATTAGTTTGCCAAGAAAAAAATGGGTGCAGGGCTTATAGAAGTCTTTATGATTTTCTTTGGATTTTTATAAAACATTCGATAATTTAATTGAGAAAATGTTCAAATTGGGATTCACTGTTCACTGGATTGAAAAGTTGCTGAAAGAACATAGTCATAAACAACAATTGTTTGAATAACAGGATTAGCATGGCACTCCCACATGAAATATCAGTGTGGGTCAGTTTTACGTCAAAGATAAGCAAATAACACACAGCTGAAAGTTGGTGATTTTATCATGGGGTGTACTCCACATTCTGAGTGCACAGGAAAGCTAAAGAGAATAATTGAGAACATAGAGAAAATATTTCTTCCTCACTTTGGGACAGTTGCACAATGGCAACATGAAATAACAGGCAAAAGGAAAAAACTAAAATCATACAGAGAGCCAGCTGTCTCCTGTTCTCTAAACAAGCTTTCAGAAACCTAGATAAAGATTTTGTTAGAAATTTAATGTAATTTTGCCATGTAAAGACTTTTCCATAAAACAGGAAAGGACTGAGTTTGAATAACTCTGATATGAAAATCAGTATATTCACTATAATAAAGTTTTGCCTGATTTGAGAGTTGACTGCCATGGAGTTTGTGAGGAATGGGCGAAGGCAGGATTGGGACCAAGGGAGCAAGGCATCCTTAGTGCGTTTTCCCAGAACATGTTCTAAACTGGATTACACCTTTGTCTTTGGTTTTTAAAAATTACTATCTAAAAGCTATTTGTAAAGGATTAGAAGAAAGCAGTGCAAGTATCTCTAAATTACAGTAAAAATTACCCTTGTTTTTCAAGCAGCGAGTATCTGCTGCAGACACTCTATAGATGCAGAGTATATGGAAGAAGAATGATGATGTAACATAGTAATTCTGGTTGTCCTGAATTTTAGGCACAGGAGAAAGTTTTTGCTTATTCCTTCTTACTGCAAAAAACTGATGTGAGTACTGCAACCATCTGATAACATTTATATTCAGAGGAAAGAGGAAAAGGTATTGCAGTTTTCACCTGTTCCTTCAGTTTCAATCCTACACTGGTTCTTCCAGTAAATAAATAAAAAAAAAAAAGTAAAAAGAGAAAGCTTGCTGACTATAAGCTCAGGATGGAAACTGATTTTATCCTTAAAAGAAAGCCTTGCTTCTGGTGTGTTTTCAAAAGTTTCCTGTTTATTTGAATGAGAAAAGAATAAGAGAATCTGCTGTCTTATTTGGAAGGTTTCAGAGCTACAGATGCCAAAATAACTGCTTCTCTAATCTAACTTCATTATGAAATGTCCTAAGGCACTAGCTAGGCAATATCTTCACTGTTGTCTCACCCACAGCTATTGCTTCTCTGAAAAAAGGCTGTGATGACTTGTAGACAATAGAGACAGTTGTTTAGTGTTGAACTGAGGAGAAGTAATAGAATCATAGAATCATAAATTGGGTTGGAAAAGATCTCCGAGATCATCAAGTCGAACCCTTGGTCCAACTCCAGTCCGTTTACTAGATAATGGCACTCAGTGCCATGTCTTCTTGAATACTAAAAGCAAAGAGAGATTCAAACACAAAACATACTTTGGTTTCTATGAGAGTTTTTATATGTAATTTTCAAAACTTAAGGTGTGCCTTGCTAATCTGTCATGTGTTGTATCCTGCACAGCTTTGCATGTACCTTTCTCTGAAACAGAGAACGTGGTGTAATTACATTCTCAAGACAAAAATAAAAAAAAAGTTAAATGAATATACATTAGAATTGGCTTTTGGATTGTTTTCTGTCATCTGGGGCTGCTTATGGTGGAAGGAGTGAATGGACAAAGAGGTGGGATAGTGAGGAAGGGGCAAATGGAGGATTCATTCTTGAAGGACTTGAAAATGGGGGACTGGAACACTAGATGAGGGAATGAAATGGTATGGAAGTGAATGAAGCCTTTGCAAAGAGCTCAGTGGCTGTTGCACAACAAGCTGCAAGCACAAATTCACGTTATTTCAAGTCTGACCAATTTCTCCTCTACCCCCAGGCTCTGTCCTCAAGTTAAGCAGGGGTAGGAGAGAACTAATGAAGACACTAAAGAAAGGCAGACAAGAGTGTGAGTCAAAAAGAATGGGAAGAGTAGAGACAGAAGATATAGCTGTGGTATGATTGCTTCAGCAGAGCAGGTATGTCATCCTATGTTTGAGTATGTTTATGTTACAAACTCTGGTAGTAGGAGTAAAAAAAGAAAAAATATTGGCATTGAACAACAGACTAAATTACACATTTTCTTTTCCTGAACAGTAGAAAAGGTAGTGTTCCTTTTCTTACTCTTTGTGTCAGTTTCATTTTAAGTACACTGAAATTGATGTCAAATAATATGTGCAACCTAGGTATTTTGCTTCTGGTTAAGAAAACAGATAGAAGACTTCAGGAAGGGAAGAAAGTATTTGTAGAAATTCTAGGACCTAAAATATTTTCTTGTTTTCTTTATATTTTTAATCCTTATTCTGCCTTCAAAGATGCATGATATAACAAATCAATGTCCATGTCATTTTATGGAATTGATATTTTCCATTAACATATATAACATAATAAATCTCCAAAAAGGTCTTTTATTTTTTCTGACACATTTTTTTCCTTTAATGTATACCCTTGCCAGAGGAGGGCAGAAGATATATAGTCCTGTAAAAAACATGATGCTCATATTACTCATGCAAACTGGTAATGCTAACATTGTTGGCAGGGTCCTTAAATCAGAGTATCATTCTGCTCTTTCCAAGACAAAACTTGCAAGCTGAAATAGTCATTGCTGAGATGAGTAACAATTACTACTGATACACTGGGAGGAAATCAGTGCTTGAAATAAAAAATAAGAAAAATAAATATGTGAAATGGAAACCAGAGTATTTTGGTATCTTGGGGATGTGCAGCATGCAGTAGAGTTCTTCACAGAAATAAAAAAAAAAAAAATCTTAGGGCCAGAGCCCAGATAGGGGAGAGTATGAGGGTTGGATGCGTGTTGCAAGGGTTTGCCAGACTGTGATTTTCATGGTTACTGAAGCCATTCTGCAGACAGTGGCCTTGCTGGCATTGGCTAGCAGGCAAGCAAAGAGGCTGTGCAGAGATGAGCAGAACTTCTACCTGATGGAGTAATTTGTTTTCTCTCCAAAGCTGATCTACCTATCAGAGAAGGACTTCTCACTAAAGCCCTTTCTCCTGCCTCCCGTGCCTCATCCCATCCATCACTGGGCTGTAGGGCATGTATGCATGCACGCAGATGCAGAACCACCATCACACCGTGGTCTGTCCTGTGCTGAACCATCATGGACTCTGTAGCTCTTTGGGAAAGCTGTTTGTCAAAGCACTCTGCCAGTTACAAATTGCAGCCTTTCCTCTTAATGCCCCTGACAGTTTTTGGAAAGGAGAAGATAGAATGAAAGCAGAGGTCATCCTGAAGGTTTGATCTGGCAGCTGGAGGAGAGAAATAACATGGATGTGCAGCACAGAATCACAGATAGGATGAACCATTTGGGGCAAGAGCAATACTATATATACTTTGACATAAATTGACTGAGAAGCTCAGCTTTCAACATGGCAGATAAGTTTTAACCCTGAGATGGAGTAGAAATCTCACTGCTAGTAAAACAAATCCTCTGTGCTAGGCACTCCACATTCCTGAATAAACCTTCTTTATTGACAGGCCCAGAGCTTTTGAAGAAGGTAGAAACTAATCTTTTGAAAAAAAGTGCTAAACTCACTCATGAAGAAATAGTTTCATCTGTGCAGAAGCGAACTATCAGCTAGAGTGGCAAATGTATTAGGAAGGACCTGTAAAAATGCCTGTATATGTCTTTTCCAGAAATTATAAAATACATTCCTATTGCCTAATAAATAGGATAGAGCTCTTTAAGTTAAGGAACCCTTCAAAGTTTCTCAAACCTAATCTTTCAGTTCCAGACAAATTGAAGCACATATAAGTGATGTCTGTCACAGTAAGATACTGGTGTACAGTGCTGTGATCCTTGCTGAATTGAATGATTTGCGCTGTTGTGTTCATATTCTGTTCAAAACAACTTTGTCTTTGAGTGAGTCTGAATTGTAGCTTGACCCTGGCCAGCCCATTAAGCCTTGGCATAAGTGCAGTTTTACATGCTCACTGCAGATTTACACCTTCATTTTGATGCCCAAAAAGGCAGAATAAGACCGTTTAGAGACATAGTTTTGGTCAATAAACAGCAAGGTATTTATTGGTTCAATGTTGGGGAACTCTCCAACTAGCGTCGGACAGTAGAGCTCCAAAGTCAACAGTGCAAAGCTACAGTATTTATACATTTTCAGTGAGTGATTACAACATCTCTACGTACATATTCATATGATTGCAACACAGGATTATAATATTCATAGCAGGCGGAGTCTAGGTGGAGTCTAGGCTGAGTCATGGGTGGAGTTGCCCGTTTGAGGAATATTATGGTGGGAGATCCTGTTACTTCATCTGGTGGTGGTCATATTTAGCTCCTCTTCCTCGGTGAACTTTTCAACTCTTGCTAGTTTTGGCTGTCTCTCAGGGTTGATTTTGCCAAAAGCTGGACTTGGAACTTCTTATCTCCCTCCTCCAGGTCAGCTTGTTCTGTTACATGTCTAGGTTGCCTAGGTGTGCACATTCTGCTTTGTTCTTAAGCAAGCCTCCCTATCTTTTGGACAATTCCTCGTGCCTCCAGCCTGTCTAAATGTTAAATGTCTCTCTAACTGAACTATACTAGCTATACTTCCTTGCCGAAGGACTAACTCTTTAGCTCCTGGATCCTGCTCTGTTTTAATTTGCTGCTGTTAATACCAACAATTTTCAAAACTAAGTAGTCTCAGGTGGTCATAAGTAATTCTTTTAAAGGAGAAAGACAGCTCTAGTTTCTTTGCTTGGCATGTTTGCTCCTGCAAAACTCTTGGAAAACCTCAATTAGAAGTTACATCTTTGGATGCCTTCAGCTTCAAAGGGGATCTGATCTCATCCCATCATCATAAAAGGCTATGAAATTATGATACCATGTTTATGTGGACAATTAGCATTTTGATCACCAGTTCCTTATGTTGCAGAGCCTTTCAGTCTTTGACGTACAAGATTTGAAGAGTTTCTTTCTTGCAGAATCTGTGCTGCTGTGAACTCAAGAGTTACTTTTTTCTTCAGAACTTCTATGGCATAAACAGATGGATGTACTGTCCCTCATCAAATTGCTGATCTCATCTGTTAATTTTCAAAATCAGAGGAAATATGGTTGTGTTATCTTTTTCAAGGAAAGTTAAAGAAATATGAAAAATCTATTTATAAAATGACAATAAAAACAGGAGAAGGAGAAAGGCCACCACACAGCGAAGTTGCAGAAAAGGAAACAGCATTATCACTCAGAGCTATATTAATTCCTTTCTTCAATTGTGTAAATTATGATGAGCAGAGCAATGAAAAAGAAAGGGCAATCACTAAAAAATACTTAGATAGACAAATTAAGGTAAAAATTAGTGCAAATAATGTGCTTAAGTTGAAACAGTGTAATTTTTTTTCTCAAAAGCAGAATTAAATGGCATATTGAACCATGTATATAATGAAGAATTAAAATCTTAAAAACTCACACAAGTCAGGGGTAGTACTCTCAGACTGGAAAAAGACAAAAAAAACCCCAGATATTTTGTTTAAGGAAAATAACATTTTATATATGCCTTTAGCGTTACGCCTACAGCATTATAGACCATTGTTAGAATCATGTTTGAAAGAAAGAATAGTTAATGGCTCAGGAGTAAATCATCTGGAAAGCAATATAAGCTTACTTAAACAGACCCAGTGTAACCTGGCATTATTACTGACAACCAGAGTTCCAGACTTAGACAAAATACCTACTCTTTTGGAACTGCTATACAGTGTTTTAAGGCCCCATGGGAATTGCTAGCAAAGGTAAAGAATTAAAGAGTTAGTATAAAATAAATTTGAAGCAAACACAGAAATAATTAATTGACTAATGAGTCTAGTAGCAGGAGATGTCATAGGTTACAGAATGGTTGCTTGTAGAGAGGGATTGATTTTGTAAGATACATCTACAAAAATTAGGGGTTTTTTCTTCTGTTGAATTACATTTTTTAATTTACAACATTGGAAGGGAAAAAAAGGTAGATGTGTGCTAATAAATGTTATAGGTTTAGCCAGGTGGGCCTAAATTTAAGTTTTAAAGTTCCGACTAGGCCTAGAATTGTCAGCTGACTTGAGCTAGGCTAGACTAGCTAACAGCTGACTTCTTCTAGCCAATAATGTTGTATTCCATACCATACTGCATCATCTCAAAAGGAGTAAAAATCCAGTATGTGGGAGTGGCTTAGTCAGTTCCACCATGGCCAAGGGACAGAGAAGATGTATTGCCGTCCCTCTCCTCTGTTAGGCCCTGCTCCGGCTGCTGCTACATCGTATTTTGTTTTAGCTTCAGGGAAGTAGAAATATTTTGTTGTTATACTTTCTGTTTCTTGCTAAGTGTCTTTTAGAGTATTTATAGAGCTAAGTAATAGACTGTATTAACTAGGGAGTGGGGAGTTATTTCTTGTTATATATATATAACTTCTGTAAGTGTGTGTTATATTGTAGCTTCCTTTTAATTTTCTCTTAAAGAGGGCCTACAAGAAAGACAGAGGTAGTAACTTTTTATAGGGGCATGTAGTGACAGGACAAGGGCGAATGGCTTCAAACCAAAAGAGGGCAGGTTTAGATTAGATATTAGTGGAACAGGTTGCCTAGAGAAGTTATGGATGCCCTATCCCTGGAAGTGTTCAAGACCGGGTTGGATGGAGATTTGAGAAACATGATCAGGAAGGTGTAGTAAAAGGATAGGAGGATGGCTCTGCCCATGGCAAGGTGGTTGGAACTAGACAATTTTTAAACCAAAACCATTCTATAATACTAAGAAAAAAGGTTCAGCGAAACAGTCAACTTTTAGAATGTGCTTCAATGAGCATGTGTGATTTTACTTCATCTTGATATAATTTTCTTTTTACCAGTTTGAGCAAGATAACTTTTATTTTATTTACAACCAAGGAACAGATGTTACTGTTCAGTAACAGTTCGTCACAAAAACTAAGCAAATTCAGAAACTTGTGTTCAGTTTCTCACTATATAACCATGTTCTTTTAATCATTCTATTTCATGTATCTATGCAGAAAGCAAAGTAAATAAAAATAAATTACAATGTAAAGATGTTGGAATTTTTAAATTCTTTTTTTCCTCTTACTATTTCTCTCCAGTTTCAGGCTATGGAAAACTAAGTAGAAAACTGCTACATCTATTGCATTCCAGGTTATGTATTTCATAGATTTAGGGTTCTCAAATATTTAAGAGAAGTAAACAAGATATGTAGCAAAGGCTACTTTGGACCAGGAAAAAACAACCTCTTAAGAAATCCCCATTACAATAAGGAAAAAGCCAGAAGATTGGGGGGGCGGGGAAGAAAAAAAGAAACATTCTATTCTGTAGGTTACATTCTGTACATTGAATACCAGGAACAGTCATTCACTAGTGAAAAGGTAGTTTAGATAGTTTAGATGATCCCATTTTCATCTGAATTAGATATGAATTTTCAGTTGTCATCATTGTGTTTAATTTTCCTACTTGATATTTAACTCTCAGGCCATATTTCCTTTGCTTAGTGCGCAGTACCTTAAAAAAGTCAGGATAATTTGTGAAGGTGAAATTTAGACAGGCAAAAGTAAAATAAGATGCTTTTCAGCTCATAAAAAATAGATTTTAATGGAGTATAAACTAGAATAATTTTAAATAGTGTGGTTTTTAATAGATATTTAAAAATAAGGATTCAGAGAGTGGTTTGATAAGAACATGGAAAAGAGAGTCAATGATGGTTGTTAAATACACAAATGATGAAAGGTCAGGAAATTGCTTGACCTGAAAGTAGTTGGGAGGATATGGGATGTCAGTGAAATTGTCATGTTTTGCTATTCATTTTCCTGCGTATCTCTTGACTGAAAACTCAAAATGACTAGAGAAGGACGAGTCATAAACAATTGCGCTTTCTCTTTCCCCTGCCCCTCTGCCTGCCCCTCTCTTTCTGGTGAGTTCTGGCATCTAATATTTGTTTCAGTCAAGTTGGCAACTTTTTGATTTATAAGGAACTGCCTAGTTCTTACCATACTCTCAAATTTGGTTAAGCCAAAGTCTCTTGCAACATGGCTGTAGAATTCTCTTCCTCACTCTGCAGTATCTCAAATGTTTATTCAGTATACTGGATTGCTTGTCCTCTAGGGAGTTAGTCCTGGCCCAGGCTTCTTAGAAAACATAGCAGAGATGGAGAGTAAACAGAGCAAACGTACAGACTATATCCCACTAGAAAGCCGAGAAACACTTTTAAGGGTAATGTTGTTTTTTCAGAAGAAGTAGGTGGGATGATATTTTGAACCTATCACTAGTGGGAGACTACTTGTTCTCTGTCCTAAGCTTCATAACAATCTATCTCGTATTTCTTCATTAGATAAATAAGATAAACTTGGAAGTGGCTCAGGGGGTTCTGTAAGGCTCAAGGTAGTCTTGATGCAGGTGCATAAGTGTACAGAATGAAAGCGTTGTAAAGTATTGGATGAAAGTACCAAACCAGCCTGCTGATGGCATTACTAAGATAGAGGAATTCAAATACAATATTCAAATATGTTTCAGTAACCAAGTGCATGTCATATAGGAACCACTGGTGTAGCTTTATGTCCCATGTTATCTAGAAGATCACAGAGATGATGATAATCTAAAGCAGATTTAATCAAAAAGCTATTCATAAATTTTTTTAAATACTAGAGAACATCATTGAAGCATGGACATTTCAGAAGTATAGAGAAGATAACAGTAAGTCAAAATATAGTAGAATCATGGACATACAAATCCCTAATAAGGTTAGTCATCTTTATTTTTTCAAACTGTGTTTAGTAGACCCCAACTCCTGTCATAACACGTCTCTAAAAATCTTCATTGAAAGGTATTTTACAATTTCTATGTAAGTATAATATTCTGGTGCATTACTGTCTTTGGAATTAAAACATTTTACATGACACTTAAACCATTCTAGCTGAAAATTAAAATGATAAAGCACTTTTGTCACTCTTCCTGGACTTTCAATTGTGTTTTACACCTTACCTAAAGTGCTTTTCCCCAAAGTGGTTATCATACACTCCTTAAGGCTTTATCAGTATCAAAAGGAGTAGAATAATTGTCTCGTCCCTTATTTATTACATTCCTGAATATACATTTCAGAATTTTATCTACCCTGTTTTACTAGCATCACATTGCTTATACCTACTCAATTTGTAACTCACAATTACTTCAAACCATTTTTTAACCATAGTATGACTGCTTAGCCACTTAAGCACCACTTTGTATTTGTACTCCGGATCTTTTAATCAAAAAGTGTTGAAGATAAACTTTACAGAATTTATTTGTATTAATATCAGACACTTTCCCAAAGTAATTTTGAGTTCTCATGCTTTTTTCTTCACAAGGAAATTGTGTACCAAGACTATAAAAGTGCACTGTCTATTCCATCACTCAAGTCATTAATGAAATTATTGAACAGTAAGAAAAAGTCCCAATGGGAACTTGCTTAAAATACTCTCCCAATCTGACTTTGAGTTATTTGTAAGTACTTTTCAGTAAGTTTTAAATTTATTTCTAATTCCATGGGGTCTGTGTCTTCATAGTTTGGTGTTGAGAATAAGAGAATATTTTGTCTTGAAAACTGTGTCAAGACATATCATGTATAATGTTTCCTTCTCATACATAAGTCTAGTAACTGTTGACTAGACATATTAGATTAATATGATATCATTTACTCTCTACATAACCATTTTTTATTTTCCTGAAGTAATTCCTGTGAATTCTTTACTTAAGAATATGTTCCATTATGTTTCCTCATACTGAAAAAAGCCTACTAATTTATACCTTCTTGATATGATGGGGTTTTTTCCTTAAAATTGTCCTACATTGTACGACCTTGTACATCGTCTCTGCATTTTTGGAAATCAATAATGGATCAAATTGTATCACATAATCCTTTCAGAGCTTTAAGGTGAATTTTAACTACTTGTACTGACTTAGAATGTTTGCTGTAAGTATACAGTCTTTTAAGTTGCTACTTTCCTATCTGGACCTGTGTTTCTATTATTTTGTTGTTCTTTCATGCTTGACTGTGGTAGCTAACAGTCACAATTGCGTCATGTATCATGATTCATCAATTCATCTTTAACATTAGGCAATGGGTCTGTGTTTTTTCTTTATTCTTCTTTGTAATAATTTGTAGGAGCTTTAATTACTAATATTTATGTTCCTGACATGATTTAAATAGTCATATAGCTCAGATTTTATACAGTTACATAGACAAACTGAGGCTGGAGCTGGTTCCATATGTTCTATCTTATGCAGTAATGTTTGAAGCTGAGCGAGCACCTTAAGTTTGTTCTTTCGAAGAATTACTTGTACTTTTTCACTGCTGATCCACTTCTTTTCTCTTTCTCCCAAGCACATTAATTCATGGCCCAGAGTTGCATGGAGTTTACTATAATATTATGAAACAAATTGTTTGAAAATGCAACTTTTAAAAAGTATATAAATTATAAACATAATGTTGTAGTCACGTTCATCAACAAAAACAGGCTGATCAAGGACTCTGCAATATTTTCTTACAAACCTCTACATTCCAGTCTATACTACTGCTGCAAAATGAGAAAGATTGTTTGAGGGTTTGATTTATAATAATGGTTAATTCTGGTAACATTCTGGTGACATTTGCAAAATCGAAAAAAAAAATCACTACTGGTGGCAAGGATCTGACAAGACAAACAGCAAGAACATCTATTCCTTTGCCTCACTGTGATTTCTAGATATCATCTATGGTTAATCCCTTGAACTGAGGCATACCCAAGACTTCAAAAAGCAAGGACTTTAAAGCATGGTCTATCATGGAGCCATTAACAAGGTTCTTACAGTTAGAGATTGACCCTTCTTTAGCAATGACTTCAGTAAAGATGGCACAGTGGTATACTAAAAGAAGGATCTGGTCTGGGACACCAACTTGCAGAATGTTCTGGAATAGCAGTGCTCACCAAATCCTATAATGTTTGTACTACTTGACTAGTTTCCATTTCAATGCAATCATTTTCTACACAATCATTTCCAGAATGCTAGTTAATACTTTTAACACATTTATTCCTTTTCAGTTGTACCTCATGCAGTTTAGTCTATACTCAACACATATTAACTTGTTATCATTGTCTGTTTCCAATGGGTTGTGATGCTATTAATTGAATATTAAGGTGATAATGAATTGTATCCTGCTAACAAATATAATTTGCATATCTATATTCTTTTTCAATAGCTAGGAAATGTGTACAAGTGCAAAATAGGATTGGCAACATTGTCACTTTAAGTGAAAAAAAATGGACTAAACATACAATGGTTTAGAGTTGACGTATCTGGATTGCAATTGGAAAAAGTCCTTCTGACAGCTGTTTTATATCTTTTGTGTGTTTGTTATTGTTACTGGAAATTTATCTTTTGCACTGTACTTATGAACATGACAGTTATCTAAGTTTAAATGACATGTTTTTCATTATTCTGCATTTAGTACAAAACCACATGCAGCTTGATGTCCATTTTGTGGAAATATTAGATATTGTCCCTCTTTTTTTTTTTCTTTAAGAGAATCTAAAAATGTCAAGAACATGAGGAAAAAAGATATCTCTCAACATTAAAGCAATCTCTTCCTTTACCTCATTAGGTTTTCTAGATATTATTATGGTTAAGCCAGTGGGCTAAGCCTGACCCAGACTTCAAAGTCAAGGACATTAAAGCCATGGGATATCCTGGATCATCCATTGTTGAGTCAATAACAAAACCTTGAGCTGTCCAGAAATAAAAATAAATCTGAGCCAGCTCAGAGTCATGTCTCCATCAGTTTCTACTCCTTTTTTCAAATGACATCTGAAGGACTTGGGACAATAATCTAGTGTCATCAAAATTTGGTCTCAGATTTGACATTTCACTGCTGGATGAAGAGCTGACAGTCAAATCAGTTGTTATAATTGTTCACTAGCCTCCTTAGTTCACTTATTCTGTTTCCATCAAGCCTGTTTTTTGATAGCATATGCAGTAGCGTGCTTTAGTGTGACATCATAGGCAGGATAAAGAGGGAGACATGATACGTCAGGTACTGCTAGGAAAAACCTGAATGCTAAAAAGAATAATATGAATTATAATGAATTCCTCAAAGTTCATACTGAAACTGTTTTGTAGCCTAGGAAAACCTTCCTCATCCCTCCCTCCCACTAGCCTAGCCAAATCCAACCCTAGAGAGCTGTAGAGAGGTATATATTGCTTCATCAATCCTGACTGCCTACTGTCTGCAACAGAAATGAGGGCTGAATGTGATGGGAGTTATTATCTTCTTGAACATCTTGGATCCATTCCATTCATATCCAGTAAGCATCAACTCACCTGCATTTCCAGAGCTCAAAACATTCATTAATCAAATGCAGTGAACTCTTGGAAGATTCACAGCCTGAAAGTTTCAAGTCTACTCGTTATTAGAAAAGAGTCATACATAACTAGGATCACTCCTGAGCTAAACAGAATGCAATTTTCTTTTAAATACTCAGCAGTCAAGATGAAATGCAAAGCACCTGCCTTCACATATTTTGACTGTAGCCAACTACTGCCCATATGCAAGGTTTTGATTTCTTATAAGCATCCAAAGTAATAAGCTAGATTTAACCTTACATATCTGTATAATTAAAGCTAATATTCCACCCACAATGTAATCTAAATTTTTTAGTAGGATAAAACATTAAAACCAATTCAGCAGCACTTAGGGTTGTTTTTGTCCCTTCAATGTTTTGCAAGTTATTGTTATATAGCAAACTCTTAATTGTATTTAATGTTATATTTAATGTTGTTTACCATGTGCAATACTTTGAAAAACTCTAGCTGGACTGTTATGCAGCAGAGACTTTCTTCAACAATATGGGAGAAAAGAGATTCATGAAATCTGCTGTCAGATGACTTTATGAACCAGAGTTTAGTTGAATTCCTTGTCTCAGTTTCATTTCCATTGACTTCAGTGTCTGCAGATCAGCACAATCAAAGGCTCCCTATTTTTTTAAAATAAAGACTGGAGCTGGTATTTTAATCCTCTGGTATGATAGAAGTTTTCAAATGAAAGAACAACAACAACAAAAAAAAGAAGATAAATTATTTTCAAGATCTGTTCACAATTAAAAACCACATTATGTTAAGGTATTTCTTTGCTTCTCCAAGCACAAAGTGTATTTTATTAACTTTGTCTAACTTAAATTAATAGAAACTGATATAGAAATTACCAATAATAACAAAATCACAAACTGTCCCTCCCCCCCAAAAAACTATGCCTTTGAAACTGAGAAGCTAAACATGATGCAGATGTTAGCCATATCACTTATTGCAAGACCAGAAAGTCCGAAATTCCACAGCATTGACTGTTATCTATAGTTAAGGTTGGTAAAGGGTTACATTCCACACACATTGTTTGGAAAGTGGGCACCTAGTGCACTATGAAAGATACTCAAATCACAGTCATTAGGTGTTATTTAAATTCTCTACTGCATCTATACTTTGGTCTGTGCATCCTTTAGGGTTGGAAAGCTCCTTGAATCAATTAGAAGCATGTGCAATAAGTATGTGTTAAAGAAAGTTCCTCTACTATGAATATGGGGTCTAATTTAGATACACTCATTTAGATATATTTAGAATTAGAAGTTTGACTTTTCCTTTAAAATTTCATTCTCCTAAAAGAAGTCATGTATGTCTTAAAATCAATATCAAATGAGAGTTAATTTAAGTATAATGTTGAGAGACATCATAGATGGATTAAAGATTATCTGGTTTTGCACTCTGCCTGCACTCCTGAATAGTTACCCAAATACCGTTTGGTCTTTCTTGTTTCTCATACCTTCCTGCCCAATAAATGATCATTGTAAGCTTTTTCTGATGAAAAATTGTCTCATTTGTCATGTGTTTAGCAGCTCTTATGCTTTTGTAATTCTTAAAGCAAAATTTAGATTACAAAAACTTGCTTGTCAAAAAAATGCTCTTCAGACCATAGTGGTTTTTTATTTGTTCATAAAGAACTGCTCAGCAATGTATAGCACCACACACAAATAGGCATTAGAAATTACAGCTGTGATGCAATACTTTCTCTGTCAGACATAAACATATTTGATGGAACACAGTGAAGAGTAACTAATTCTTAAATATTCCATTCTTTCATGCTTCCTCTTCACTCTCCATCTATTACTGGTCTATACCTTACTCTCCTGCCTTAGGTATTTCTACTGCACAACTTTCTTTAAATTTTGTTCCTATTTTAAAATCAATGTATGTTGTGGACCATCCAGGGAGATCGCAGACACCAATGTAGTGAGTTCAGGCAAATCCCAACTTTATTCAAATTCGACAACATATATAAACCTTGAGTTAACCCCGCACCGGGCACAACAGGTCTGACCCCATAGGTTAAGGCTGCAAACAGGTACATATAAGGTAAAGTCCGAAACCCTTTCCAGGAAGTGGTTCTGGCTTCTTGTTTTTCCCTCTAAGCTTGCTGCCACGTGGTTCCTCTGGACCCACTTGAGTCAGTGGGTGGCAGCAAATGTACTAATTGGTCTGATCACAATTTAAAATCTTTGAGATTTTAGAGTTTTATGCCCAGGTAAATGGAAATTAATTTGCAGAACTGAATACAAAATGTACATGTTTTACCTTTTGAAATGTAAAGACCTCTAATCTGATTGCTTATATCTGAGGTTTTTATTAAATCTACTTCTGCACTCTGTTGCTGGAAAAAAATCACTTCTGTGAGATTCATTGAACTTTGAAAGGCACTTCTTGTAGGGGTTTGATAAATCACACAGAAATCCCTGGCTCTCTCCACCAGCTACAGAGAGGGCCTAGTCCAATTTACATGGAGTAGATCTCTGATGATATATATGCACATTTGGTTAGATGAATCCTCTTCTGTGACTCTGATTTTGCCCTAACTAAGTCAGAAGTAGAAGAAATATATGCTTTGTAGATTGAATGTGTTTTCTATAGTATTTCATTCTATTTATAATATTGTGAATAAACACTGTACTAAAAGTAGTCAGGGTACAATTCTGTCAACTGAAATATGCCTTTCTGAAATTCTGGTGTAATACAAAAAGCAGCAGGAAATATATGTCCATCTAGGGACAATTTTTTTTTTTTTTTAATGCACCTGTTTGTGACAGGGATATTGGATAGAAGCAAGCAATTGATAAGTTATAGGGATATTGGATAGAAGCAAGCAATTGATAAGTTATCATCCTCTCTTTAATGCATGCCAATATATTGTAAATAGATCACAATATAGCACAATAATTTAGTAGGGATGTTATAAATGTGTATCTGGAAAATCAGAGAAACTCACATGGGCATTGATCTGTCATTAAACACTCTGTTCCTGTAGTGCTAGATGGAAAAGGATGAGCATTTTTTTAAAATATTAAAATCAGATATATTACTATTAAGTATAGTCAACAGTGAATTATTTTTGAACGAGTTAGAAAAGCCGGAGTGGATAGTAACTTGGGTCCAAGCTGAATATCGTTCAACACAAAGCAGTTACCAGAGCAGGAATTTGAATACTGCTTTAAGGTAGTAGAGATTCAGAGAAAAATAATCTCTTTATGAGATTTTGTTTGCCTTCAAACAAACTCATTTCTACATCTGTAGAACACATTCCCAGAGCAGCTCTGCAGATTCCCCAGTGATTTAGTTCACATCCAGAAGTCCTGCAGCATTGTCCTGCGGAAGCCACTGTCTCTGTATCCATAGTGGAATATCAGGTAAATTTGCCAGTGCCATGAAAACATAAGCACTTTCTCTAGCACATCATGTCTCCTTATCCATGCTATTAAACACTTTCTTACCAGAGAAGAGTTTTGTTTGTTTTGGTGTCTGGAAGAAGACTGTGTTTTGTATAATCATCCAGAACTTCACAAGTACTTGTTTAGAGAGAGAGCTCATTGAAAGTCTGAATATCTAAATGTGTGCATGTTTACCTGCTTACAGAGAATAGCTTTACATACAAGATCAAGAAATGTAGGCCCTAGACAGCCAAGTGCTTCTGGGGACCCAACTAGTCAGTACTAATTAATGCTAATAAGCAATATAAAAAAAACCATGAAGTGACTATTGCAGTGAGTCTTAAAAAGAATGCTAAACTTTAAAGGTACAATTTACTGTTAAAAGTCCTGTAATGAAAGAGAATTGTGACTAGAACACCAGGGAAGAAGGGATAAAAGACTTTTGTAAAACAAGCTGCAAAACAGATCAGAGAACATAATGAAACAGCCTATACTTAAGCTGAATAACACGCACCCTTATAGGCCATGTCTGAAAATACATGAAAGGGAGAAGTGAGCCTTAAGAAAGTAAAGGACAAATAATTGATACAACTCCAAGCATTCCAACGAGAGCTATTGAAATTCTGACAGAATTTCACTGGTTAGGGACCCAGTTCAAATTCTAATCAGCTGTACTTAAAAATATTCCTTACGATAAAGAACATGAATAAGACCATCCTGATTCATCCGATGCATATATTTTATAATCAGGCAGTTTCATAGGAAGCACAGTAAGCCTGGCTTGTCTTGCACTGACAGCAAATCTACCTTATCAGTGCAGTTCCATTGGGTTTAAACCACATGGAACTCTAGACGATATGGTACTACAGACCATAAAATATAATGCATCATTAAAATATTAATGTAATTGTTGAAAACGTATCGCACAATTCCTCTCAGCTCTTATTTCTTCAGAAAATATTGAAGGAGAAATTTCACACATCATAGTAAAATATTACTGAGCAAGAAGTAGAGAGGCCTGAGGTGAAGTACCATTATGTGCTTATTAATAAATATCTCCTTATAATAAGCCTTTTAGTTTTAGAAATTTAAAATGTTATCTGATATCACTGGTAAAACCAGTAAAATATGACAGATCACACAGAGAATGCTGATTTTCAGTCTTAAAAACAATAAAGAAAAACTCTTAATTATTAATCTTCAGCACACAAGTTATCCTTTATTTGCATAGTTGTATGTCAAGCAGCTGGTGGGCTTTGGAACTGTGGAAGTGGAAAAAAACTATTCACACACCACTGACAGAGTGGCTGAGGGGTGACAAAAAGCTCCCTTCTGCAGATTTATATCATAAAGGCAAAATCCTGAAACACAAAGGAGGGACAAATACTTCAAATTAGCACAGTGAGATTAAACACAACTAATGCACCAGAGGCATCATCTGCCTAATTATCGTAAGTCTAATTTGAAGGATTAATCTCATTTAACTGCCTAGAGAATATGCACATACTTTTGAATTACTAGGCCTGGATTCATTTTATAGTCAATGGATAGGAGCAGATTCTCAGTCATATTTGAATGGGCCTAGTTTGGATGTTAACTTGAGGCTAAGATGAAACACACATCAGAAAGCAGCACAATCCCTGAATGGTTCAGGTTGGAAGGAACCTCTGAAGATCATCTAGTTCACCCCCTCTGTTAAAGCAGGTGTACATAGAGCAGGTTTATTAGGATCATCTCCAGGTAGATTGTGAATATCTACAGAGAAGTAGCCTCCCCAACCTCTCTGGACAGCCTGTTCCAGTGCTCAGTCATCCTCCCAGTAAAGAAGTTTTTCTTCATATTTAGATGGATATTCCTGTGTTCCAGTTTGCATCTCTTGCCCCTTGTCATGTTGCTGGGCTCTGCTGAAAAGAACCTGGCCCATTCTTCTGACACTTGCCCTTCAGGTATTGTATATATTGGTAAGATCCCTTCTCACTTGTCTCTTCTTGAAGCTGAACAGGTCCAGCTCCCTCAGACTCTCATCATAAGAGAGATGCTCCAGTCCCATCATCATCTTCATAGAACTCCACTGGACCCTCCTGTAGTTACTTGACTGTCCTGAACTGAGAAGCCTGGAACTGGACAGAGCACTCCAGATGTGGCCTCAGCAAAGTAGAATAGAGGGTCAGGATCACCTCCCTGGATCTTCTGGCGATGTTTTTTTTGTCAGGATACCATTTTGTCCTTTTGGCCACAAGGCACACCACAGGACCATGGTTAAATTCTTGGCCACAAGGTGCCTCAGGCCCTTCTCGTTTCCTCTGCAGAGAAAAAAAAGCAGCCCATCTAAGTTTTTAAAACAAAACCACTGAAAGAATATTACCCATATTACAGAAGGAAAGAAGCAGAAGCTGGTGGTCATCTTCTACTGTGTTTGTTGAACACCTAGTACAATACTATTTTCACACTTAAGCATTTTTTGAATTTTAGTTTAATGAAAATAAAATATAATAGTAACATAATATGCATATAATATAAATACTTAAATTTCCCAAGAAAATATATTTATTTTGCTTAGAAAATGTATTTACTTTTGTTCTTGTGTTTAGTTTGATGTACAGAAATGTACATAATTTCCTAAACAAGATTTTCCATTTTCTCTAGGATAAAAATTGTTCAAACTTCACTACAAATTTGCTTTCTTCCCTCTATTTCTTTTGAAAGAATTTATTTAAAAGGCATAATCATCTGTCACTACTAGAAGGCAGTTCTAGTAGTGAAATGTTGTTAAATGTAATTACTACTGTAGCACTTTACTGAAACTTATTGGTCTTAGATAGCACTAGTTTCAAATGTGAAATTGGATTCTGGAATAAATAATCAAAATACAGTTCTCTTATTATTGTCTGAGTTGTGCTCAGAATCTAAGATAAAGATATCTTTATTAGATTTGGAAGAATCTTTTGATCAGTACTCGGATGAAAAGAGCATGTGAGTGACAAAATCACTTGTGCTATGCTTATTGAATAACCCGTCTGGGTAATGGGAGGAAATGTTTTTTCTGTGGACTATTGAAACAGTATTCCTAGTGCCAAGCTACATTAGGTGCAATAACAGATAGTAAAGGAGGGTAAAATTTGTCAGGAAAATGAGGCAATCTGGACACAAACTAAAAATTCAAGATACAAGCACTATAATTAGACAACTGATTTGTTTTACAAATTCTCTTTTTCTATTTTTTCTATTTTTAAGAACCTAAAATGATGATTTAAACTAGAGGTGAGACATGCTGAAATCAAGACATTTTCAAACAAAGACATAATCTAAACAGCTATAGGTTTTATATGGAGTGGGAAAAGTGTAAGAAAGATCTAAATTATTCTATTTCTGCCTTGCCACTCTCTTCTCTGCCCTCAAGCACTCCCCTCCTCCCAGTGTCTGTTAAACACTGTTTTTGAGAAACCAAAAACATATATCATGGTTCCCTCCTGTAGAATTCTTAGATAAGATTGACTTTTAAAGGTTTGTGAGCTTTTCTGAATAAAATCAGAACCTCTGTGATAGTAGGTTTGTGCCTGAACACAGCTGAGATTTTGGGCATTTAATCAACTCACAGAGCTAAATTTCTGCTCTCTGTAGATGATTTTTTTTTCAGATATCAGTTTCATGACTGAACTTGTGATACTTTACTGTAAAATAGGTCCTTCTGGGTTTTTCAACTGTTACGACCTCTCAAGAACTGTTCCACAACCGAGGGAGATTTACATAGCACAGTTTGATTTTCCAGTCCTCTCTTTTTCTCTTCTTTTCTATTTTTTTCTTTTATACTGGATCACATCTACAAATATTCAGGTAAAAAGGAAAGACATTAAAAAAAAAAAAGAGGTGAAAGGCAAATGAAAAGGGTCTTTAGAACTTAGTTGAAGGTTAATACAATTTCATCAAATTGCCCACAGCTGACTTTTCTGGGTTTTGTGACATTTAGTTGTGAACTCCTTGAGATATAGTCAATTGAAGCAGAATTGATTACATAACCATTCTCCCACCTCTCTAATACTCCAGCTGCTGCAGGCTACCCTTTTGCAAATTGTGTAGTACAGCAGTACATCAAACATGATTATTGACAGAAGCAAAGTTGATATGTCAAATCCATAGAATTTAAACACAGTAAGAATCTAAGAAGGGTGGCTATTTGGTGGGGTTGCAGTCACTACTAGTAACCATCTAAAAAGGTTATTTAACTTATGTTTTGTGATGTCAAATAAACATAAAGACCTCTTATCAATGAGGGCCAGTGAGAGGAAAGCTAATGGGGAAAAAGATTTCCCATCTCTGTTGAAATGTTTCTTTGTCTCTTATTGTGGAGTACCTGGGTTTCAGGAGCAGAAGCACTAGCTGTCTTCTCTTCTATATGGCGTATTTATATTTGAAGAGAATCTTTGCTTCAGCTGCTTTATCCAGTCAATCTATCAATCCAAATTCACACCTGACATAAATCTTGAATTCAGTTGTTTCACCAGATTTTATTGGCCTCACAAAAGTCTCCTATCCTGTACTACACTCAGAATCACTTTAATTATATTAGAAATAATGAAATAGCCAGTATTCAAACAAAAGTAAAACACTAGGATAATTAGGTGCTATTTAATGAAATACTGTAGAAAAACTGCTTGAATTTATTTCTCTAAACAAGTTTGCAGAAAATCTGCTGGCCACTGGAGTTTCATATTCATTCAATTTTCACCAGAAAAAAAGGGAATGTGAAATGCATGTTACCATAAATCACAGATTCCCTAATGATACTAAACTGCTATTAGACCAAAACATTTATGTAATTCAGGCATGTTGGAAAAAATACGTGAAGTGATATTTAAGCTTACCTTTTGACCCTCTTAGAAGGTTACTATCAGTATGTTTTTAGGTTATAAAATAAAACATGGGGCTACCAGGTGCAAAAAGACTCAGGAGTGCTTACATTATGCGTGGTTTTCCTAGAGTTATGTATAATCTATGAAAAATAGTAATGCTTTTTCTTTTAGTATTAAAAATTATTTTTATATGAAAATGCCCCAACAACTTTCTGCTTAGTGATTTCAATGGTTTAGTCTCAAAATATAATTGGTGAAGCATTTTTTTTTTTTCGATGAGTACGTTTGAGTTGTAGATAAAGATAAACCCTACTATTGGAGTGATGATTTTATTCCTCATCATTTGAAGATAGAAAAAAGGGCAAGTTTGTATTTGATATGCAAATTCATTTATCTTCGTATGCCTTTTAACAGCTCAGTGAAGCTCTATGACTCACTGATGAACTTTGACCATAGCCACCTGCTTCCTTCCATTTCTAGTCATGGTCCTGATAAATTTTAGAATCCAAGGAGGCTAGACCAAGAGTAAGACAAAGAAATGGAGGGAAAGCCTCACATTATCCTTGCCAGGGGGTAAAAGGCACATGTGGGAGTAAACAGAAGGCAATCAAAAGCATTTAACTTTCAACTTAGAATATTGCTCTACATAATGAGTTGCAATAATTTATAGGTAAATGTTTAACTCATATAAAATATCCCAGTGGTCTGATATATTACACATAATAATACTCTATCAGAGTGTTTTCAACTATGTGTCAGTTTACTTGTAGATGATTTTCATTACAAATACAATAGGTATATCTTTTATTTCATGGACATATTTTATAGGTAACTGTTACTAAAGGGTAAATGTATGGTACAACTAAATAAAAAATTCTTCTCCTGAGTATAAAAATATTTAGAAATTCCATTGAAAAAAATGGTTCTTTTGCATTAGGTTAGATTTCCAACAAGTACTTTCTTATCCCAAAATATTTGTATTTTAGATACTAAGGCTGGTAATTAAGTATATATGACTGAAGAATTATTTTTATAATAATTTAGAGATTCGTGTCCTTTTGCCAAAATAACCAGATCCAGAAAGTATATTGCTATATTTGAATTGCAAATCTTAAAGGTTCCTTGCTGGTTCTAGGGATTATGTACAGAGTTAGGCATATGAGCTCCTCGTGTATTGAAATTAAGAACTTAGGCACTGAATTGTGTTAACAGGCACTCAGTCTCTGAAACACTTTCAGAAGAACTTCTCTTTTTCTCCAAGTGGAAATTCTGACTTGCAGAAAGCTGGGAGTGTTCATCAGCATTTGTCTGTACATATATTTCCTGTTTGCCTCAGACATGATTTCCAAACAAGGCTCACACATCATGATTTCCTCTTTGATCCTTTTTGAAAACTACGGCATTCAATAAGAAAATTAACTAGCTTTGCAGCACCATATTATTCAATTAGCAGTTCCCTACATCCACTGAGCTTTCAATACTGACAGCCTCTTATAAAACCTTCTATCTTTCAGTTTGCAAAGAGAAAATGCTTTTGCATGTCAAATGGCTGGCTGAAATTACAAGACAAGAATAAAACATACAGTATGCAAAACACAGTCAACCGTTTCTCTGAAATGCTGGATTTTAATTACTATAACTAATTATAATACTGCTACATTACTGTCACATCACAGATATACCCTGGGCTAATGTGGATTAAGATAAGTGCTATGAGGAAACAGCAGCAAAATAGGGCACCAACTCATGTTTATAGAGAGGAATATAGAACTTTTCCCTAAAGATGTGAGTCTTGGCTTCTGACATCCTGTTAAATGCCATGATTTTAGCTGAGTGGCTAGTTCCACAGTGACATATTAGTTCTTCAGTGTATACAGTAGTCAGGTGAACACCTTTGTTTTGTGATAAATAACCATTTACTTAATAGCAATATGTTTGAACTGCACTATGAAACATGGTTTATCATACCATCACATTACTCTGTCTTCCCTCCCCCAAATCAATAACTTAAAATTACTATTGCTATATTTTATACATTAATTTTGTTTTGTTAAGGGCCATTCTTTGCTAAATATTTGTAATCTCTACTAAAACAAGCATATTGCTATAGATAATCTCTTCTGAAAGAGTAAAAAATCATTGTTACACAGAATAAGGTATTGCTTTCCCCTGCTTTTGCTGTCTTTTCTCATTTCCTGAAACCCCCCTCTATCTGGAAACAAAAAAAAATGTTTTAGACCTTGCTTAAGTATTTAGAAATGTCAGTCGTTCGCTTGTATTCTTTCATCCCTCTTTAAAAGCTGTATACTTTATGTTAGACTCATTCTAGTAGGATTATTATCAGTTTCTTCAATGGATTTTTCTTTGCGTACAATAATTTAATTACTGAATAATATAGATGCTTTTAGCTATTAATTTCATAGTTTAGAATTTAATCTTCAAGACTTTGGTAATTCAAGCTTAATCTTTCAAATTAATGGAATAAGATGGATTGTTTAGATTTTGCACCATTTTAGAATTATCTGGAAGGAAACACATTCCTTAGGGTAGTCAATGAGAAGAGATATTCTACCTTTGAGACACAAATCAACATCATCAAAAATTATTTGATACTTTTATTTTGGATCATAAATTCCCTACACTGTAAATTATAGTTATGAGGAGCCTTAAATTCAGGGTGTTCTTATCAGCTTGATTCTAGATTGTAGACCTGCTCTTATGATAGTTCAAAATTGAAAGACAGTAATCCAGCCTCTAAATTTTGTAGTCCATTAAGTATGATCAATCTCAAACAGAATATATTCAGTAAAAACCACATGACCATGTTTCCTTTCATTAAGAGCAAAATAATTAATTGATGAAACTGTTAATAGGAAAGCTGGAACTGACTTTTGGAATAGCAGAGTTATTTGGCAAATGTTTTGAAAACAGAGCAGTGAATTATATACCAGGCTGATATGAGGTGCTATATACCTTCTACTCCCCATTTTCAAGAGTTCTTTACCCTTAAGACCAAAAAAAGTTTAAAGCGTGTGTCTGCTTTACGCTTCTGTGCTTTAGAGGGGCTGATATACAGACAAGAATGAAAACCTATGACACAGCGAAAGAACTAATAGAAGGTCCCTCAGTTTTCTAGCCAGTACTAAGAAAAGTCTCATATTCAAAGGACTGCCTGCTTATGTTGCTGACTTGAGAAGTCCTAGACAAGACACATGGCAGTTTTGGAAGATGGAAAGACCTAGATCAAATATCTGATTTCCTAGGCAACAACTCTTCAGCAAGTTAATGTCTAATACCACAACATAGGAAAACAGATACAACCCAAGGTGAAAGATGGAGTGTGACCTTCCCAAAAGTGGGAGTACAAGGCCAATGGAATTTTTCAACTCAAGTTATCTAGCCTTTATATAGGCTCCCCCCCCCTTTTCTTTTTTTTTTTTTTTTAAAACTAAAGGTCTATTTCTGTTGGAGGAAAGCAAACTCTTTTCCAGCTCTTGTAGAGATTAGGAAGTTTATCTAAACAGATCAATGAAGTACTGCAGAAAGTCAAATTGGTTTGAAAAAGGACAGAACAACAGTGAAACATAAAACATCTGGGATATAGTTGTATCTTCAGAGTAACTCTTGTCTATACAAATGTCTCACTACTGCCAAAATATATCTCTATATAATTTCTTCCTCCACAGAGATGGAGAATAATTTTCTAAAATTATCGGTGTTATCATATAATGATAAATGAATCTGTACAGACTCCAGAATTCATCATTTTTGTCTTTATATATGATCCTTTGATAAGAAAATTGATGAGATCAGAAGAGGTCTGTCACCATTGTGTGGCCTCAACAGCATACTAATTTTAACTAAATTGTGGAGCACAGACAGAACAAGTCACTGCCTTGTCTTGAATTGATATTGGAGCTCACTACAGAATCTTTTCCTCCAAGTACTTGTGCAGTGCATCTACCATTACAGCACAGGGGTTTAGACATATTTGGTAGCAGTAACACAGATTTTTCTTTAAGATTATTTTGAAGTACTAAAAATTACTCAAGGTGTGAACTGGATCTAACTTACATATTTAGAACTCTCAGCAAAGTACTCCTAATAAAGGAAGTTATAACAATGGGAAATGTTCCCAACAGTGGATCTGCACAATTCTAGAGGTTTTACTTTCTCTGCAAATTTTTTTAAAGGAGTTATAGGTGCTTTTTCTAAGGAGAGAAAGTCCACCAACATTAGACTAGATTTATGACATTTAAAGCACACCACCATGGTCCTTCAAAAACGCAGATTTGCTGAACACAATGTGCATAGTCTGATACTTTACCAATCTCATAACTCTTTCTCCGCAGGATTTAGGGACTTTTTATGCTACAGAAAGCTTCACTTGCAAGGAATCTGCCTGGAACAAGTCTATAATTCTACAATCTTCATTTTTCATCCTGTATACCTAATTATTGCTATCTGTTCCCACCAATAGATATGAGTCTCTCCTTGAAAAATGAAAATTGTAATGTGGTTAGCTGTATTGCAGCCTGCAAGATACCGGAGGAGTGAAGGAAGGTCATTCCCTTAGCCTGAGGTGAGTGAAGCAGACATTCCCTGGGACTGACTTCAAAGCCTCAGTGTTTCACTCATAAAAGATTCTGGATGTAATTGGTTAGTTGTACAACTTACTATGATTTTTCCCCCCTATAAAAGTAGGCTTCTTTTATCCCTCTCTGTCATTTTAGCAAACATAGCCTTGGGTCAGTTTTGTTTCTTCTCATATCATCTGTCAGGCATAGAAGACCACAATCTCTGCTTACTGAAGTTTTCTAACAATGCAATATTATTTGATGATTTCTGATTTATTCTATTGGAAGGTTACACTACACTTTGAGATCCTCAAGGCTAAATGGTGACCCCATGTGCATTTTTGCAGTCTAGTTATTGATATCAGCCTCCAGTGAGACTTCCCTACTGTAATCAAGGCTACCCTTTGGACTCCAAAATTTCCTCTGCTGGTGTTTATCTGTGACCAGAAAACAACTTAATTTGTCTCTAGAATCATAAGGGCAATTTAGTACTGGCATTCATAAGGGAAAGGGAAAAAGAAAAGGAGGAAAAAACTAAAAGAAAGGAAGGAAAAGGAAAGCTGGGAAAATGTGATGCTGAAAGACTAAAGTCACAAACCACAAGATGCAGGTTTTATAGTCACATTCCAGACCAGAACACTGTCTTAAGGGAATAGTCAATAACCAAGCTGTCTTATAGGAAGGAGGAAAAATATCTTCCTTTAAGTCTTTGATTTTCTGTGACTAGTCTAAGGTTTCTTTTCTACCATTCTCTTCCTATTATCAATTCCATTTCTTAATCAAACCAGGAAAATAAATCTGTAAGAAAGGAATGAAGAGAAACATTCAATCAAAAAGGTTTGCACATAGCTTAAATGATATTTAACTACTGATATTCTGTATATATTACAGTGGTTTCAAGAACTAGCTTGAGATGTCCTTCATGGAACAATAGGGTTAGAAAGAAAGCAACCAGTGTTTTGTGTCCTCCTTTCTCTGGTGAGAGTGTTTGTGTCTCAAGAAGGTTCCTGAGCTGTATTAGATGAAGTTATATCTCTACAGTCAAATAAGGCAAATTACTTTGACTTGACCCCATCTCTTCCTTGACATATCAAAGCAGCACAAGGTTGCTTGAAACTGTGCTAATCAAGCGGCACTTGTATCTATTAAAATTATCATAAACAGCTGATATTATCCCTCAACACTCAGATCAAAAGTTTGCTACTGAGAAATGTCTGCGTGTCCCCTCTACTGATCTGATCAGGAGGCCTCAACAGGAACAAGGCTGTAATTTGTAAATGTGTAGTTAAAACTTCTAACACAATAATGCATAAAGTCAGGGTTTCAAGGGACAAAAAAAAAGAAAACAGCAGGTGGAAAAAAGTGGTGAGTCCTCTGATGGTAGCTGAGTGCAGTATTCAGAAAATGCTGTGCCTGCTGTTTTTATAATAGGATGACCTTTTCCACTGCAAAGACACAGCCATCACAACCATTAGTAAAGCACTAATGAATAGCCTCCTACTCAAACAAAAGCAGCAAACTAGGAATCTCACAACTTCTTCACCCCTTTCTCTTCACAGAATTGTGAACTCTAAAACCTCATTGAAAACAGAATATTTTGATGAGAGGAAGAGCAGGAATATCTCACAGAATCATTCCTGCTATAAAACTTTCTATTGTCTGGCTTTTAGTGTTGTGGGGTTGTGGAGTTTTTTACCATGCATATGCTTAGCACATCTGAGCTCAAGTTGCTATTTGTGCTGTTGTGCCTAAGAGCTGTGTTTCAGGTAAACTCACTGAGTTATCTAATATGCAGCTGTGAAGATATATGCTCCTGACTGATCTTGTGCTGCCATTTCTGACTAACATCATGACACTCTTCTGTGAGACTTTGCCATTCTTGAGAGGTATGAACCCTCAATATCCAATATTAGATATCTGCTCATAAGTGGCAGTCACTTGAAATGCTCCATTATTCAAACTCCTACTTTTGTTTAATTTCATAGGACAGAAAACTCTCTGTAGCCCAGATTTTAAGGATAGACATCATACTCTACCTTCAACTTATAGATGTAGGGTAGCAAATTTAGTTCGTGTAAAGTCTTGTCAGCCAGAAATTGTTTTGGATTTAGCTGTATATAGAGAAAGATTTTCCCTAATACCCAGATACTGTGTAAAACAGGCTACAGAAGAAGTCTTTCTCCCTTTTGAATTCTTACTGTTGGTAAAGAATAGTCCATAGTAAAACATCTGTGTTATATGAGCTGACTGTAGACTTTGAGATTTTCTTCAAAAACACATATTTTCTTACTGAGATAATTCTTAAATAGCAAAATCAGCACCAAAGTCTGTTTCTGTAAGCATATCCTTTCACTTTACAAAGAAAATAAGAGTTGAGAATTAAAAGTATATTTTCCAGAGCTAAGAAGTGATTAAAGGACCTAAGATATACTCGTACTGGAGTTAGGTAACTGCTTTAGGAAACGCAGCTGATCATGCAGGAGCAGACATGCCTGTGCATCAAACAGGGAAATGTCATGCTATCTATGGAAAGCTTCCAGAGCGTGGTTTATAGATGGGTTCCTGGATCTAATCTATTTTTTCCTGCTAAAAGTTTCCTACCTTAGTTGTGTACAGTAGTACACATTATGGTTGACCTGTTAGAATGAATTTGGAAAAGGTGTGTACACTTAATGATCCAAATAGATATCCACTTAAAATTTCAAAGCATCAAACCAATAAGATCACTTGTTTTCATGGGGGTCATTGAAAGAATAATTCTGAGTCTTTTTGTTTATTGTTAAGAGTTGGTATGTATATTTAGTCCAAATCTTCATATATGTTTTAGCACTAAACCCCTAAAAATTTGAATAAGAATCAAGAGCCTAATTACTTGCAAGAGAACTGTCTGATTTGCTTTTGAAAATGAATCTCAACTGTTGAAGCTTAATATAACATGTATTATATATATTAGTAGGTACTGTTGACATTGTTAGCCAAATAGGAAGGTGTGCTATAACATGTCCATGAAGACTTGAAAATATTCCGAGACTCAGTGGAAGACATTCAATTTTTAAAAGTTCAGTTATGTCAATTCCTGCATTTTATTGATGTTGTGTTCTCTCCATCATCTTTTTATCTCATTCACACATACATACAGAAAAAAAAGTTATGAGCTAGCAAAACTGATATCAGAAGTCACTACTCTAGTCTACTGTTTTTTAATTTGCCTATAAATTAAGCCATGAAATAGATTTAAATTTTTTCTATTAAAAACACTGAAAAATGTTTCTAGAAGGAGACAGCTGTGCTAAGTTTCCTACCATAAAGAAGTTTTTTAAGTAGGTCATAAACCCCTGAAATGAAGTCAGAAATGCTGACAGACCCCAAACTTTTAGATGCTCTGTTAGCTCCGATCTAATCATGTTCTCCCAGAGGGGGAAAATCTTTTTCTTGAGAACTAAATTGTAGACTGTAAAATTGTTGTTTTGTCACGTAGAGCTCTGAGTATACAGTATAGAAATGTACAGCAACATAAGAAACGTGTTGTTACTATAGCAACTAAATGTCAAAAATATATCTGAAAATGTCTTTTTCTTCCAAATTTATCCTGTGAAACATTTCTCAGTTTTGACTAATTGTGTTATAGAATACAGCTTTCATTTATCAACATGGGTCAGAAGAACTCTGAAACTACACAGGAATTACTGGAGGTAAACAGGTATAAACTAATGACAGATTTGTCTCCGGTGGACCTGATATATACTAGGGCATGGAAAAAAACTACATGGAATTACACATCTAAAATTTTTATCTTAGAAGCCCTATTTATGTGCATGTGAACAAATTATATCTTCTTCTAAGAAAGGATTAGTTGTGTAGGGTTTTTTTGTTTCTTTGGTTGTTTTTTTAATTTTTCAAAATTATATCATGATTGTTATGAATTTTCTGTGCAATGTTTATGTTTAGCAGAAGACTTTGAGAGAAAACATTTCTGGTATTTGCAAACTGTATATCAGGTTTCTCTTTCTTGCATGCGAAATAAAGTCAGAATAGAGAATCCTATTGTGGTGGTGAACAGTAAATAGAAAGTAACAAGAAAGAAACACAAAAGGACAGTGAGGCTACCATGCAGTAGTAGTGATACTTTGTCTGTGATGTACTGATTGCTGTTCCAGTACAGCTGAAATAACATGGAAGCTTATTTTGTGCTACACTGGAAAAGGGTATGCTTGGGAAAAAATAAAAACAACAAACCAAACAAACAAAAACCAAAACACCAAAAAACTTTTAGACCTGGAGAAGGCATATTAACAAGCTGTAACTTGGAGCTTTTTATTGTGAAATCTCTCTTATGTTCAAGTCTTATGGATTTTCAAGCTTGTTTGTATATGTTTTCCTTATACTTTACTATTCTCAGTTCACTGACATTTATACCACAGTATAAGTATTTCATATTATAATGAAAGGTTTGTTTGGGGGTTTGTCTGTTTGTTTGTTTGCTTGTTTCTTTTTTCCCATTTATTGGCCACATGTATCAGATATGTGGTTGATGACCACCTCTCTGATGAGATACCTGTATTAAAATAGAGATTTCATGGTCTCAGCTTTCATCAACAACAAAATAAGGGCTAGCAGAGGCACCTTGTAGTGAAAGGGAAAGAATGTAATCAGTTTTGCGAAAATATACTTAACAGCTTCCAACAACTTCAGCCAAAGAATCAACGTTGAAATTCATCCCATATTTTAAATACAAACAAGTGCCTGTATTTGTTTTAGAATACTTTTGTGAACTAGATCTGTTGCTTGTAAATAAGCTTGTTAGAATTATTTGGTCTCACTTTTAGGTTAAGTTGTCTCTAGCACCAAATCCACAAGGAGGACTTTCTTTTCTTTGTAGGATCAAATAACAGCAGAAATCATGCTTTCTCTTCCATGGCCACTGAAAAGTTTAGCCTTTAAGTTACTGTCCTGGTTTCAGCAACTTTTATGCACTGCTTTCCATTCTCCCTGCACGGTACATGATACATATCTGTAAGAATTCTGTATAACTTAAATGATACTGTTATTCCAAGTAGCATAATTTTTATGGTATTTTCTTATCACCTTAAGGTAATTGTGCTAAATTTTTTGGTGTTATGTATTTATGGTAATTTCTGCTTTAAAAAACAAAACAAACGCAGCCAAACACACAGACATGCATGCACATATACACCAAACAAACAAAAAGTCTCCAAACCTAGAGTTTTCTCCTCCAGAGCTAAATGAAGTCCCAAGGTGAGGTAGTAGCATTGTGTGGCTCTGTTCCTCAAGCTCCATAAATGAACTTCAGTGCCAATCTTCAACAACCCCATGTTAATATCAGAAAGCAAATTCCATTACTTAGTCAATACAGATTCCTCACGCTCATTGTGGAATAATCAAGACAGAAAACACAACTACCGTAGAGCATAGGAAAAACCAACTCAATGTGCAGTTTGGCCCAAGACAATTAAAATTTGTGATTTCTCACTCTGCCTAACATCTCCCTTAATTCTGTTTATTCAATTCTTTAAGAATTTTAATTCTCCTTGCACTCACTTATATTCATATTATCTATTTTATTTACTTTTCTCCCTTTAGGTATAATAGTCTACCTAAAAATCCTGACTGTGAAAGTATGATTAGTATGCTATTAGATAAGATAGATGCCCATAAAATAAAGGAATAATTGTCAATATAGAGTAAAGCAAACATATTCCTATTGCGATTTTGTGGTTTCCAATGATAAGTATTAAAGATAATCCTGATTATCTCTGTGTTGCAATCCCTATAAAGAGATTTGGTCAAAGTTTCTGATAGGGAAAAAAAAGCTAAAATACCGAAAGTATAAAAAAGCATTAAGGAATACCCTAGCATTAATAAGTTAGTTATTTTTGCAAATAAAAAATATTAATAAAAAGCAAACAAACCAACACACACTTTAATAAAGAAGTCATTTAAGATGAAAACGAGCCAAGGGAAGTAAGGGAAGTAAGCTCATATAATTTTAATTATAATTTATCTTCAGACTATTTTAAAAGTTATATCATCTATACACAAATCATTTATTAATCAAATTAAATATTATGAATTTCTAGATATAATAAATAATAATACAAAGTAATAGTTGTATGTTAAATGCTAGCAGAACATTTTCTGGAAGTTGGGTGTAGCAAGCTTGCCATCTACTGATCAACAGAAAAGATCTTTGTTGAAACACATCTTACGTCCATTGAGGAATTTTGACTGAAAGACGTAATTTTATTCAGTATTTGGGAAACTAATTTAGTTTCTCTTCAAACAGTATATTCCTAATTCATATCCACGCTGATGAAGTTAAAATGTTATTTTATGAATAATATTTCAAAAGCAAATGCATATTCTTACTTTTTTTCAATTTTTTCCATTTCACAAAGAGAAATTCACTTGTCCCATGCCATCTGCCAGTTTTGCCCTCAGTCAAACCTTGTCAGTGCGCAGTGGGGAATTGCAGAAAATCCATATGTCTGGTGCATTTGGGTTGCCCTCATGTTCCACTCAGATGGGTTTAGACATGGGAGTTAAAATACACAGTTATATCATGTGTACAACAAAGAAAATTCTTTATTCTTTGTAAGTGTCTGTCTCATGGCTTAGGATCCTATATTACCATCACTATTACTATATCATCTTTCACTTTGCCACCATCAATTTATTTCATTCAATGTAGAATTAAATCAATATGAATAATAAAGTATGAAAATTGATAACCTGTGACTAAGAGCTAAACAGGGATCCTTCTTTTTTAAAAAACTATCTCTTTAAAATTATTTGACATTTTTGGACCCATATTTAGCAAACAGTATCTTCAGAATGAGTGAGAACACAAAACTTCTGAAATTTATAGACCAGAGCAGTATTAAGAGCAAAGAGTATGCTCTTTCCAAGAACACAAGAAAGTTCATCTTTCTACCTGCACCAATTTAGACTCAGTGGCAGGTTATTTTTCCACACATTTGCCATGTAGGTCACATGGCTGGACCTTTTCTCTTTTTGATATCTGTCTTGCTTCCCTATGGGATAATATTTTCCTGTAACTCCATTATTTACGGTTTGATTCCAATTTCAATTTTACTGTTATAAATCAGGAATGGTTTCACTTCTTTTAAGGGATATAAAATTACCTCTCTTTATTCCAAATCAAATTAATGCACTTTGCAGCAGAACCTCCTTGAAATAGACCTAAGAATTTTAGATTACATGGGACTATAAACTAGAGGTGAAAAGTCCCAGGGCCAGAATGATTTGTAGAAACTAAGGTATTTCAAGTGATTTGTTTGCAGAAATCAATAAGCTTTGTCAAATAAATTTTCTACCTGGCATTCCAAATCTCCACCACAATTACCGTACATGGCTTTGTTCATCTAGCAGGTTAAAAATCTGTCCTCAGGAAGGGGTAGGAGGAAATCTGCAAGGTTTGGGATATTTTGCTTGGGTTTTTTGGCTTTTAGGGCTACATTTCCGCATCTTTCAGAAGATGGCCTGAAAGTATATGCTCTTTGCATTTCTGGGACTAGATAGGTCAATCTCTGTTCTGGGAAAGCTCCAAGTCTGTTGGGGCAAATGAGTCATAGCTATCCTGCTTATCAGCAGGAATACATCACAGCACAAAGGGATTCCAGATCACTTTGCCCTTCATCTCTTCCCCTGGCTTATCTGCCTCACCCACACTTCAGCAAATGCCAGAGAAGAGGCACACACAATATAGCTCTTCAACTTCTGCTTTTCTTTTCCCAGGATCCAACTGACCTCATGGTGCTGCTGCCACCATTGGTAAAGCCTTGATCCTAGAAAGCTGCCTCTGAAGCATCAAGAAAGGATCCATAAGATGGGTAGGTTGCAAGTGAAGTTGATCACGTGTGATGCTACAATAGCAATATTATGAACACTATCCCTTATTCCACACCTCAGGGAATTTTTGAAGGAGTTGT
>JAOXXN010000446.1:96385565-96401899 GCA_026770055.1 Myrmophylax atrothorax
CCTCAAGATTAAGAGGAATGAGTATTTTGCTGCTTCAAAGAGGAAGGATGTAACTTTTTCTTTGTAGTAACACTGAAAAGGGCAGCAGGCTGGGAATGGGGGTGAGTGTGAGGAGTTGGGGAATGTCAGACAGGACAGGATGACTCACACCAGACAAGTAGAAAACATTTGAGAAATGAACTAGTGGGCAATCTACAGAGCTGTTCCTTCTTTTCCATGATGTATCTTGAAGAATGGGATGACAGAAATTCTAGAAAGGACACAAATGTAGCACCAAATGCAGGTTTAACAGCTAGTCGCCTATTGTAAGTTGCCAGAAAAATCATCCTGTGCCCTTTATGTAGGATGAAGAAACACATCTTATGTGCAAAGCCTAATATCTATGGCTAGTGTAATTAAAGTTTTAAAAATCCAACCAAAGAATCATTATTAGTCCTGTTACAATGTTATAGCCCAAATTATCCAATTATTACAACACATATCTAATAACATGACAGTTAAAACTGATGTAGTTTTCTCTTTTCTCTGGTATGATGGCCACCCTTCTTATATTCCTCTGGGTTCAAAGGCAGATAGTGGGCTTAAGTGAGTCATTAGTTATTTGACAAAAGAGTTTAATGTTGATTTCTTACTCCTCATTCTAAAAACTGCTTGGAGTTAATTTCTTTTTATGTTTTGTAATGTGCATTACACCTTAACCTCCTTCTTCATGGGTCCACCACACCATTTTAAAGCCACATGGACTATGTATGGTACGGTTTACTTATACTGGATATATTTCCCTCATTCTCTCTGTTATCCTTAAAGCAAATTATACTCAACTCCCAAGGTTGTTTTATTTTAATGACCAGTAATTGATTATTGTTGAGAGGGCCTGGAGTCTCTATCTTCATCCATTGCTTTGTACTTTCAAGGCCTTTACCAACATTTTAAATTGGTATTTTTGAGGAACCCTGATATATTTTTTTTTTCTGTAACAGCCCTGTGGTTTCCTGGCAATACAATTAACATTTATTAGAACATCATTGTCTGAAATAAATATTTCATTAATAGTTCTATAAAAAAAATGTATTGGAAGTCAAATATACTTACAGACACTTATACATATATAATTATATAACACTCTGGTAACTGCTTGCCACCAGTGTCTGGTAGTTGAAGGAATTATCCATGATATATTATCAGAACCACTCTACAATAGTAATTATAGCTAATTATAGTAGGAAGAGGGTTAAATGTATTCTAAAGGTTTCAACACTATAATTCTGTTGTATGCTCTCTCTCATAATGATGGACTTCTGCCTTTAAGATAATTATTCAACTGTATGAAGGATACCGCAGTTCCTATGTAGTAATAGGTTAATAATATGGTAGTATTCACTCCTATTCCAACTGGGATACTATTTAAAATGGGATTTAGTATCTGTTGAAACATCTATGATAGTAGAAAAAAAGCTGTAATAGCACATGTGTTACACCATAGCAGGAAACCAACACTCTCCAAGAATGATTATGGTCTAATTTTTCATTATTCAGTGACTAACTGTGATGAAAATGTTATATAAAAGAGTTTTCTTTCCATTAAAGTGTTCTAAAATTGTGTAGAACTAAAGTGTAGGACTTTAGAAAAGTTTAAATATTGAGACATTTAACTAGCACTCTTTATCTAACAGATTGAAACTAATTTCTGTCTATACTCAGTAGAATGGTTACTATATGTTCATAAATCAATGTTCCCATAATTTTCTGTAAACTGTGGGCACATATGACAAACATTTTTGGGAACAATTTTGCAAAATGACTTATCAGTGTTATTACAATTAAAAACAGTAGTGCTTTGTGTCAATGTGAATGGGATCTCACATTATTACTTCAATGAGTATGATGATAACATTGACATGCACCACTCTAAGAATGGCAATAAATCTTATGCCATTTCACAGGCAAACACAGAGACAAAATTCAGAGCTGTGCCGACATAACCTGATGTGAACTCTCATGAAAGCACCAAGTCATGGCAGAAAGCAACAACGAGATCACCCATCTGAAAGGATTGCAAAGACAACTCATACTCTCTGGAGTATTTGAATTCTTGTCTGTGTGACAGCATTTTTCATCACATACCAGTTGCAAAGAACAATCTACCAAAAATACGTGTATGCACATGTGTGTGTCTATATATGTATTTATAGAGATATATATATATATAGAGAGAGATATATTTATATGTTACACTTAATTGTGTCTACTTAAAGCATTGATGGGCATGAGTCTTGCATTATCTATGCAACATAAAAGACATTGATTCCATGAAAAATAGTTTTACTATAAGAGTGAAAATCTAATAAGGATTTAAAATCAGTATTCATATTTATGAAATTTGGTTTACAACAGAGTTCAAGAAACATTTGGACAATACTCAGGAACTTGGTGTGACTTTTGGGGATAGTTCTGTGCTGGGCCACGAGCTGGACTCAATGATCCCTGTGAGTCCTTTCCAACTCAGCATATTCTGTGATTCTGTGGTCTTTTATGGATAATTTTGAAGTTAACAGTGGACATAAATTGGAACTTTACTATTACTTACTTCGTATATTGTGTTAGTATTAACATCAATATTAATGGTCAGAATTGTTAAACCTTCAAAATGTCAACAATTGTCCTACATGAGATTTTAAAATATCAAGCAAATATAAATCATTAATGATACTCATGACAAAAGAACAGTGATGAACTGTGCATAATTTAGCTTCCCTTTCACTCTGTCACTGATAGTCTTTGTAAAACTGATTATCTGTGAGACCCCTATTGAGTCCCTATCTATGAGATACTTATTATACAAGAGGACTTTATTGACACTATTCAATGTTTAAGAGGTTCTTTCAAGACACAGAGGGAAATCAGTTATTGGAAATAAGAAAAAAAAACCAAGGTTTTTCAGGCTGCTGCCTGAAAATGAGGAAAATATTATTTGGCATTTATTTTTATTTTTTGACATTTGCAACTGTGTGCATTGTTTTCAGAATCATAGAATAAATATAATTGAATGCATTCTCTATACAAATACATCAAATTGGTAAATAGTTTATATGAATTAAAGGAGGCTGATGGCTGAAAAATATTGTTTGCCTAGTCTGTTTAAGAAAGCAAGTAGTAGCAATACAACTCACATAATGGCAGTGAGGGAGTATTTGAAAGATATCCTGTGCTGGTTTAAATGTAAACTGGCAGGAGAAACAAACTCAACACAAAAGAGATTATCAGTCAGAGCTACAATTTAGTAACAATATTACAACAAATGCAATGGCACAAAGAGAGGAATGGGTTTTAACCCACAAAACCCAGAAGTATAACCCAGCAACCTGGGGCACAAACACAATGCTGTTTGTTAGCCCCTGTGCTGAGACCCATGTGGTTCCCCTAAGTCCAGAGTAAAAGGAAGTGAAAAAACCTGTTGGTGCAGATGACAGTTGCAGTCAGAAGAGTGGTGGTTGCAGTCTGGTTGAGTGTGGTGGTCTTCTCCTGTCGAGGTCCTGATCCTCCTCCCGATCTGATGAGTGGTTCCCTGAGATCTTCAAACCCCAAGATTATGTACCCTCAGGCCCAGGTGGGAGCACACAGTACCTCCCCCAGGGCAGGGAGTTACACAATGGGTGACCTATCTCTGTGCGTCATGGGGTATTTTGGAATTGTTGCTGGCCCAGTAGCAGACACACCCCCTCAGGCTGGGTGTGAAGGTGCTAACAACTTCCTGGAGGGGAGTTATCACAGCTCTTATCTCACAGGCGTCTTTCACACCCAGCTCACACCCTGAGGACCACAGTGTGCCCTGGGCAGCTGCTGCAAATGGTCCGTTGTTAACAGTTCTTGTGAAATGAATAAAGGGTGTAGAATACATAGCTTTGGTCTCCCCAACACAGTGATAAACTGGTCCCACCTGCTGAACTAGGACATATCCAAATACAGCATACAGTGAAAAAAAAAATGAAAAACGATCATCAAGAATTTAGTACATATGGGGTTTTTAGTTCAAGATTTTAATGTCTCAAGCATGTGGAAAAATGAATAAGATATTAAAGCACTCAACAGTTACAAATATTTTAAAATCTTCTGGAATTTTCTGTGATGTATAGGAAAATAATTTCTACTGGAATTCATAGAAAACAGAAACTCATACAGAATTTCTTAACACTTTCTCATATTCATTACAAAAGCTTCAAATTCTCAATTGTGTTCTAGAAGTCTTAGAACTATTGAGTAATCAGATCATGACAGATTATAGGAAAACACAAGAAAAGCAAAGAATTTGTAGTTTCAAATGAGCAAATACCTTTGTTACCTCATGAATTTGTGAGGTATTCTCTATTCCTCCTTTGAATACCTTCAGAGAAGAAAGAGGATTATCTTAGGTCAGAGTATGGGGAAAATGTTAATAATTGTGATCTCATATGCTGTGATTAAAAATGATCCCAGTATTAGCACTGAAATTATTAATATGAACATCCATTTTGTAGCAGCAGCTCATTTACTGCAGCTAGAATTGCCCCTATTTAAGGATAAAGTTACATAAAATGTGACAGCAAAAAGTGTTGGCTACAAAAGGTGCAAAACTGGGAAAAGGTAATATTATGAAAGTCTGTTGAATACAAAACTAAGGACAGGGTTTTGGGTGCAAACATCTACAGAAAATCTGTTTATATTTTTAATTTTTACTAAAAACATTAACCATAAAGTAGATGAACCATAAAAAGCTTGAAAAATATGAATTATACCCTTTTATCATAAATTAATCAGATTTGACTTTTCACACAGAACATATTCTTTAGGAATAATCTGCAAAGCTGAAATTAGTAACTAAATTTGAGTCTAAATTTGACTTTCAAAATAATGGTCATTGATTCCTGGTGATTTTTTTGAAAAGAGGATTGACTAAAGGTGTTATGAATAATTTATACTCATGGAATATAATTTTCAATTAATAAGACTGGAATGGTCCATAATGAGTTAAGGGATGGAAAAAATATATCCCGTTTAGTTATTTGTACAAGAGTTGTAATAGTTGTTTAGGATTTTATTTTCTCTGAGACTGAATTTAATGTTCCCTTCACAAATAAATTCTGAGCTAGGCCTAATGTATTTTACCAAACATAATAGAACCTTTATCTGGTGCTTTTTTCACATTTGCTTGGGGGTGACACTTCACTCCCATCAGTCATTTATAATGCTCTGACCATGAGAATCTCCCTTCCCCACCGTATTAAGTGCAGATGTCACAAATGCTGGCACCATAGCAAACCAAAATGTGAAGCAACCAGTGGCTGCATAGCAATCACCTCCATCACTTTTAGGTCCACCACTGCATTGAGTGAATTAGAGACCCTCTGGAATAACTTACACATTCCACTAATTGGCATAATGCCATATAGATAATAAGGTGGCAGAGTCATAGTATCTTCTTCGCAGGCATAAATTTTATAGATTTATTAAGGTGTTTTGTCACAAAGCCTACATCATAATAGCTTCTCTTCTTTGTTTAGTGCCCAGCTGCTTAATACCACATAGGAGAAAGTCATAGAATCATTGAGTGGTTTGGGTTGAAAGGGACCATAAAGATCACTTAGTTCCAACCACCCTACTGTGGGCAGGTCCACCTTTCGCTAGACCAGGTTGCTCAGGGTCCCATCCAGCCTGGCCTTGATGGGGCATCCACAGCTTCTCTGTTTAACTTGTTCCAATGCCTCACCACCCTCACAGTAAAGAATTTTTTTTTTGAATATCCAATCTAACACTAGCCTCTTTCAGTTCAAAGCCATTCCCCTTTGTCCTATCACTATGTGCCCTTGTAAAAAGTCCTTCTGCAGCCCTTGCTATAGGATCCCTTAAATGTTTCAAAACTTGAGTTATTCCACAAATATTTCCTGGTAGACATGCTTGAGATCAAGATGATTTTAAGAACTCATACCAAGACCTTTCATGAATATCATTGGCAAGATAAATGCCTGTTTATTTGTGATAAAACAGAACAAATGTAAGACTATATCTTACCTATAGTGCAATCATGTTGCTGTTCAAAGGAAATTTTTCTCCCTGCAATTACTGCTTGTGAAGATATCCTAAAATAAAATATAAAAATATGGGTTTGAACATTTAAGAAAAATAAATTAAAAAAGTAATTAAAATATTTTCAGTTCTAAACCACAGCAAAAGAATAGGTATTTCTGATCCTTTAGCTGTAATTTCATCAAAATGAGCTTTTCTAGCTAACATTATTTTCTCTTTGGGTCTTCTTCATACTTTCATCTTTACTCTTCTCTGCTCATCCATCTTACCATTTTCTCTCCCAACATTTTCCTCATTCCCTTACCCCACCTATTTTTTTTTTTAATTCTTATTTCTCATTCATAGCAATGGTATATCTGAATTCAGGACTTTCTAGTTATCCTGACATATTTTCAAATATGAAAGAATTAGAATATTAAATTAAACCCCAACTTTTTTCTACAAATTTTCAAGTTATGTATGGAGAATGCAGCCACACACACACACACGAAATCAAAACCAAAACCAACTATACAAAAAACCCAAACAATCAAAAATAAAAGGCACAAACACAAACCCCAAGAATTATATCAGGGAATGCAACATAAACCAATGCATGCCGAACTAAAATTTGGAGGTTGGGAAAGTGGACTGAGGTTCTTTTCTCATCTTAAAAAAGAACAAGGCAGTTCCTTACACTATTCAGAAGTTCCGTGAACACATGCTGGGCAGAGTTTCAGATGTGTTTCCCAGTGTCACCATAGAAAGTATTTTTTTCCTGTGATTCTTTCCTTGGTCATTCACATTAGCTGCGTGTTCATTTGTCTACTCTGCTGGCCTCTGTACCCTCCATGTAGGAGAGTAAAGTTGGGTGCACAGCCTCAATTTAGAAATTCTGAGAATTAGACACAAAAATGTGAGACAGAGCATTGTGGGACTTTGATGAAATATCACAACTTTTGAACATAATGTTTCAAAATGCTTCAGGCATAAGCTGAGGGTTTTACCTACGTAAGACAGAGATTTTGAAATTCAGACTGCTGCTTCTATTCGTCAGGTGAAACCAAGTTGTGAATCTTAAAGAAACAAGTGAGAGAAAAGTTGGGTAAGATAGAATTCAGACAGCAGTTTATGGGCATTTGCTGGAGTATTTAATTCTGAAAATCTAATGCTGCTATTTTAACTCCATTTTTACTATAGGCACTAGTATAAAAGAAGATATCTACTTTTAAGAATTCAGCCTTACTGAATCATTGCCAAAATTATGTACATTGAAGTTCAACCTTATTTAATTTTTTTAGATTAAATTTAGTATGGAGAGATTAGTTTTTAGCAACAGCTCCATAGCCTATCTCATAAAATTTATAAGTTAAAAAACCAAAAAGAAATCATCAAAAAAAAGGTTACCTGTATGCAAATATAATACTCCGCTGTAAACCTTAAAATAATGGATTTTTCAAAATATAAGTTACTGAGTCTGACTTAGGAAGCAGGGAAGCATCCAGATGCATTGGTAATATAATGGTGGGCATAGCTGCCTTTCAAGCAGGTTTGATTCCTGGCCAATGCACATATACTTGAGTGGAAAAATTTTGGGGTTTCTGGCCATGGGAGGATCTACTCAACATATGGTCTACTGACACCTGACAGGATGCACCTGTCTCAGAGGGGTAAAAGAGTTCTAGCACAGGAGCTAATGGAGCTCCTTGATAGAGCTTTAAACTAGCTGGAAAGGGAGAAAGGTACAAAATCAGGCTTGCCAGTGATGAGCCATGAGATGGTGTGCCAAACCTTGAGAAACTAAGCACTCATAGAGTCCCTCAATCTGCCCCAAGAGATGTTGGAGATGGTCCTGTGCAGGGCCAGGAGTTGGACTCGATGACCCTTGTGCATCCCTTCCAACTCAACATTCTCTGTGATTCTGTGATCTATCAGAGGTGGGATCATTAACTAAGTTAATATACCTTTTGACAATTAATGGGCAATGCCCTTGTTGCATTAAGACAGAACTTTAGATTAAATTTAGTGAATATATGTCACAAATATCAGAATGTGTGCTTCTATTAGGATTCATGAATTTCAAGTGAGGGGGAAAAGATTTAGTTATTATTTTAAATATATCTAAAACTAATAGTACACTCATTTTTTAAAAATTTATTGTTCTATGATTTTGCTTAAGTTCACACAAAAAATAATAATCAAATACCAGCTAATACTGTCTCAAGTGCCAATAATTTTTCAGCACACCTGTGTTTAAAGAAAAAGCTTTTGTCTGGTAGAATAATCTGAAAAAGTCTCTATTGAACTTATTCTAGTAGCTGTATCAGTTGAGTCTATAGAAACAATGTTTATACATAGTATATTTAACAAAAAATCTGAATAGGTTTTAACAGATATTTGGGTTTTTTTTCTTTCTTAAACTTTTAACTTGAATATATCATAATATTTCACCAATTTTATCACTTCTACACTTAATGAAATGTATTTAGAGTGTTCAATATATATTTCTGCTATGTCCTCTTTCCGTAAGCCTTCTTGCCTCCTAACCTATCTACGGATAGTGGGAGCCAGTGTTCTTTTGAAAAAAAAAAGTATGACAGAAGCACAGAAGTTCTCAGGGTAAAGGGAAAGGTCAATCTAATAGGTTCTTAAAAAGAAAGGCACAGTGTCTTATAACTGCTATATGTGCTCTTAGGGGATGTGCCTTTTAGAAAATGCTCCTAATTCATTCTGTCTTGGGCTTTGACAAGGTTAACAGTTGTTCTTCTCTTTGTTCTTCTCCTTCCTATATACTTTTTTTTTTTCTCTTTGTATGTGTGCTTTCTGCTTGTAAGCTTTGCTTGGAGTTGAGTTTATTTATTTATTTATTTATTTCCTATGGAGTATACTCCTTAAGAAAAATTAATAAATTTTCTCTATTGTGTCCTTAAAGGTAATGAGTTTCATTCCTTTTTGGAGGGAAGCTGTTGAGAACAAAGATTATTTTTGTGGTTTTTTTATTTTTTCTTTTTTGAATCAAAGTATGGTCCCACTTCTGTGGAATATGCATTTTTTGAAATGTTTCTCAAAATACATGAAAGGAGATAATATTTTTGTTCTTGGCTTGTCTCATGTAGTGCAAAGAACCGAACAGGGCAGGAGAGATCTATAATCAAATTGCTTTCACTGAACACAAATTCAAGACATATCAAGGAGAAAGCTTCTGCAGAAGCAACTTTCATGTGGGTGATGGAATGTGAAAAGAGTCATCAAGGGAAACTAGACTTCTAAGAGACCAGCTAAGAAGTTTGTATCTCAAGGAGATACTGTAACGTGCAAAATGTGAAAATCATACCTGCAGGATTCTGGTAAATTACTAGTTATTACTGACTGCAAGACAGAGTTGAGCATGCAGGTGTGGGACTTAGAATGCCGAATACGTGTTTTATGGACTATCTTTTTTCATCCCTGATTTACTATGCTTGAGGGATAGTTGAAAGGGCTGGTGCTCTGGTAGTCTCCATATCTCTACTTTTCTGACATAATCAACTTTACTTCCCATAAACGCAGGAGTACTGAGATAAGTATCCTATCCTATCCTTGTTTGGTACAAGTGCAAATTAGGCTTGTGGAATTATGGAAAGCCTGTGTATAGAACCTATAGTTGCCTTTTTTTGTTAATGTATTTACAGAATCAATTTCTTTGGTCTTTTACAGCAGCAGCCATGCTAAGTTCTAGCTGGGCTTTGGTTCTAATTTTCTTCCTGCATAAATTTATCACATTCTTGTCATCATCCTGAGTTGTCTGCCCCTTCTTCCGAAGGGCATAAGCTGTCCCTTTTCTTCTGAGTTCCAGGCAAACCTCTGTTTAGCCAACCCATCTTTCAGCACATAGGGATAGCCTGCTCAGGCCTCTGCAAGAATATTCATATTTTGTGTACTCTTTTGCCCTTTAGGACTGTCTCCAAGGTACTCTCTCAACCAGACTCCTAAGCAGGCCAAAGTGTGCCTTATGGAAATCCAAGATAGCTGTTCTGCTGACCTCCCTCCTTAGGTCACTGAGAATCAAAAGTTCTCACATTTCATGAACACCGTGCCCAAGACTGCGTCCAAGTATCCCGTTACCCTCTAGTCCTTCTCTGTTTGTAAACAATAGATCCAATGGGGAGACTTTCCTATGTGGCTCACTCACCAGCTGTGGAGGGAAGTTATCTTGCACACACTCCAGGAATCACCCGTACTGTTTTCTCTCTGATGTACTGAATTCCAGCAGACATCTGCTAAGCTGAAATTCCCCATGAGAACAAAGGCTATCAATCATGAAACTTCTCCCAGTTGCTTATAGAATGTTCTGTCTGTCTTCTGTAAGAGACACCAGGATAACTGCCTTGTTGTCCTTCCCCCTGATTCTTACCCATAAGCACCCAGACCTATCATCACCATCTTTAAACTCTAGACAATCAAGACAGTCCCTAGCCCACAGGAATATCCCATCACCTCTCCTTCCTTTCCTATCCCTTCTGAAATGTTTATAGTCATCCACTGCAGCATTCCATTTGTGCAAGTCATTCTACCATGTTTCCCAGTTGGCAACTATGTCATAGTTTTCCTGCTGCTCAGTGGCTTCCAGTTCCTCCTGTTTGTTGCCCATGCTGCATGTATTGGTGCAGATGCAATTTACTTGGGCTATTGATCCCACTACCTTTTGGTGGAAGAGCCCTAATTCGTATGTGACCATTCCCAGGCACTTCCACAGTTTCCAGTTCATCAATAATCCTTGCATGTTTCCTGCTGCATGCCAGGTTCTATTGCATCATAGAACATTATAGTTTTTGCTTAGGTGGCATGACAACAAGCAAATTTATGTTTTATTCTGCAATGTGATATGACATTACCTTATGAAATCTCAGAAAACTTTAAATAACACTTGCTAGGATTTATAATCTCTCTTACTAAGTGATATTTCATTTCAGCAGGTGAATTCACCTATCATATCTTCTTGGAACATGTTTGTGAAATTAGAGACATACTGAAAGTTGATTAATAATATCTGTAGGGCAAACAAATAACATTTGCCTAACTACAAGTATAATAAATAATTCTTCTCTTACAAATATATGCTTGTCAAATCCTTTATCTGCAAATTGCCATCTTCCTAAAGCTCCTCTTTCTCTAATCCTAATAATTTTTCTGCCATCTATATCTCCCCTAGTTCAGCCCAGGATTCTAGGATCTCCTAAAGTCATGGAACGAATCCCCCTAGAACACATTCTGGGCACATGAGGGAGACAAAATTGACCAGAAATAGTCAGCATGTAGTTACCAAGGGTATGTCATACCTGGTCAGCTTGATTGCCTTCTGTGATAACATGGCTGGCTGGCTGCCCTACACAACCGCTGCTCTCTCACTCCTCCTCCTCACCTTGATGGAGGGGAAAAAGAAGATGTACAAGCCCATGGACTGAGATAAAGACAGGGAGAGCACTTACCAATTACAGTCATGGGAAAAACAAACTTGATTTTGGAAGCATAATTGAATTTACAGGCAATTAATAACAGAGCAGGATGGTGAGAAAATAAAGATAAACCTAAAAGATACCTTGTTCATATATCCACCTTCTCCTAAAGCTCAACGTCATTTTTTCACTCTTCTACCTACTTCTGCTATGATCATTGCGGGGGGATGGATAATAGGGGGTTGTAGCCAGTTCATAGCACTTCGTCTCTACTGCTCCTTCCTCCTCATGCTGTTCCTTTTCTCCAGCCTAGGGTCCCTCCCACAGGACAGTTTTTCATGAACTGCTCCAACATGAATCCTTCCTATGGAGTACAGTCCATTAGATACAGAACATTTCAGTGCCTGTCCCCTAGGGGCCACAGTTTGTGCCAGGAAACCTGCTCCTTTGGGGGCTCCTCTGCACAAGATGCAGTTCCTGCTGGGAGCCTGGCTGTGCATGGGTTCCCTAAGAGCTGCATCTTCCTTCAGGTGTAACCACCTGCTGCAACATGTGGTCCTTTATGAGGTGCAGTGTGGATTTCTGCTCCACTATGGTTGCCTATGGGCTGCAGATAGAGAATCTGCATCACCGTGGTGGTCTTCATGGGCTGTGGGGTACTCTGCTTCAGGCAAGCCAGTCTTCACAGCAGCACACAGGAAGACAAGAGGCATAAATGAAGAGGTGTTCAGACGTAGTATGAGGACTTTATTTTTTCTTGAAGATATTAAAGCTTTGGAACCGGTTGTCTAGTGAGATAATTTAGTCTCTGGCCTTAGAGGGTTTCAAGACTTGCTTGGATGAAGTCCTGAGCAGCCTGATCTTATTTCATTACTGTTTGAATATGTGTTTTCATACTGTTTGAATAAGTGTTTGAACTGTAGACCTGCTGAGGTCCCTTGGAGCCTGAATTATTCTATGATTCTGGGGTGTATATATGAAGGTCCTCTGATAGGTATATATCTGATTCTCTCTTTATGTAATTAACCTTATGTATATGTATATGTGATACATGAAGCTGTCTATGTGCCTGCAATATATATTTTGTTATTTAACTGCATACCTACATCTTCTATGATCTGGTTGTACACTAGTGAAGGTTTGTAGGGAGCTACTGATGTTAGGGTAGGGTAAAAGGTTACATAGCAAGCACATTTTCCTTCCTTACCCTAAAATACTACTGGATAGTCTAGTACACATACACCTCTGAATTCTCTCTATTCCACAGGATGTGCTGATTGCCTCAGTCAATCTGCAAGTTTATTGTACACTTTTGTCCTCGACATGTAACTTGTTATGGGTTTAGCCAGGTAGGCCTAAATTTAGGTTTTAAAGTTCGGACTAGGCCTGGAATTGTCAGCTGATTTGAGCTGCGCTGGGCTACCTAACAGCTGACTTCTTCTAGCCAGTAGTGTTGTATTCCATACCATATTATGACATCATCTCAGAAGGGGTAAGAGCCAGTGTGTGTGAGTGGCTTAGTCAGTTCCACCATGGCTGAAGTACAAGCAAGATGTGCTAGAGTTGTTTTGCTGTGCTAGGCCTTGCCCCTACTGCTGCCACTACTTGCCTTTTGTTTGAGTTCAAGGAGGTAGAAATATTTTGTTGTTACTCTTTCTGTTTGTTGCTGTGTGTCTTTTGGGATGCTTATAGATCCAGAGTGATAAAATTTGTTTTCGGTGGGAAGTAGAAAATTGTTGTTATACCTAACTTGTGTAAGTGTGAGTTATTGTGGTAATTTTCTCTTAATTTTCTCTGTTCTGTGTTAATCATACAGTTAGTTTCAGCATAAACCTAGTTTGCGTGGGTTTTTTCCTCTCCCTCTTTTTCCCTTGGCTGGTTAGGGGTGGGGATACCCTTTCTTTCTGTCTTGGACAGTTGGCATTTTGCCAGCTCAACCCTAGACAGTTTCATAATAGAAGGAGTGAATACAAAATACAAATAAAACCTCCAACACTATAGATGTAATCTGTAATGTCATTTAAATATGATTGTAGACCTTTATGTGCCATTCCCTGCCCTATTTATCATCTGAGTACTTCAGAGAGAGTGAGAAATTTTGCCAGGAGATGAGCAATGAGATCAAGAAGGGAATGAGAGAATTCATTCGGCAAATAATGTTGATATAGCCAATTCAGAATAGTAAAATATGATTTCAGTGGCTTCACTTGTCCTGAGATTGTACCAGGATGGTAGAGCAATAGAGTGACCGAAAGTGAAAAGCATGAAGCACTAAATTTGATATTAAAACGTGACTTCAAAATTTGGAGAAAACACATTTTTTTCATTGAGAAAGATCTCATATGAATGTCTGGATAGATATCAAAAGAGCAGCTGGTCTCTAAGTGATCACAAGCTCTGAATTGTTACCAGAATTGCTGGTTTTACAGCTGACATTTTGTAATGATTTTTTAAAATAAATGGTAAAGAAGGTGGACCTGAAACACTGATTGTGTACCTGAGAAAATCACTAAGGACCTTAATTAACTCCAATTTCACAAAGAAGTAAATTTCTTCATGTCAAGAATATATGGCATGAACAAACTGAGTCAACAGATACAGAATATGTGTGGTTATTTTCCATTCTTTCCTTTTCTAGGATTTCACTACTATCTACCATCACTAAAATCCTCATATGGTGGCATTGTTATTAACCAGAATACAAAACAATAACAAATAAGACAATAAGCTTGTTAAAGAAAAAGAATATACTTGTTAAATGTCTGTCAGCCATTTTAAACACAATGTCAATTATTACAGTCTTGTATATCAACTACAGATATAATTGTCTTGCTTGATGAGACAAAGAGTGGGACTCTGATGATGTACCACCCCTTTTCACAAGCAGCATATGTGAAAATTCCAGTTGTCTTTTCTTCAGCCTACAGAATCCAATATTATGCTTTTGAGAATAATTCTTACACCAACTCACCACATCCTAATTAAACGTCTCATTTGGCTTTGAGAGGTGTTATGTATTTACAAGAATAGTTTAAAAGTTTATCTTTACCCATTTAGAGCCCTTGAAGTGTTTCAGTTTATAATTTTCTCTCAACAGCATCACTTGACTAGTTGCTCAGCAATAATTATTAATATTACATATTTGAGCTGTCCTGCTAATGACCTGGCTGAATAAATTCCATTAGGCATGTGGTGATAAAGGTACATCAATAAATTCATCAGTTATACTATGGCAGAATATGTTTGAATTTATTTTTCATCTTTTTCAATGAAGTAAAAAAAGAAAGCCTACATTTGTTTCCTTAATTAAAGAAAAAAAAATAGGTCAGTAGATTATATACTAAAAGGAACACTATATTTTTATTTCATTTCACTAGTACATTTTACTGTTCCTACTAGTCACCCAAGGATTCCGTTGAAGACACATATCTCATTCTTGACTTATACTGCTCCAGCTATTTCTCGTTTCCCTCTCAACTGCAGAGAAAACAGGTTTTGAAGAACATTGCAATTTTTTCTATGCCAGAAATTAGTGCATCAACCTTAGTAGATCAAAATACTCACTCCACAAAATATACACCAGAAGCTTATACAGAAAGGTGCTTTGCCTCTTCAAATAAACCCCAAACTTTTGATACTACTCTTCATATTCAGAGTGTGTGATCCTGTACAGACAGTTATATACATACATGGCTAAAAATATTGTTTCCTATAGTGCATTTTAAAAGTATTAGGTCTTTGTTCATATTGCTGTCAATCTCTCTAGGCAAGTATCAGAAAACTTTTTCCATTAGAATGACAGTCATGGAATAGTTTCTCCCTCTCTCTCTGTTTTACACGCACATACATGAAAATCCCAACTGACAAACCAATAAAGGAAAATAAATAAATGCATCACAGAATATAGCTGCTCTTCCTTTAGATCAGGAATTGGTTAAGGGGAAAGTGTGCAACATATTTTCTATTTCTGGAAAATAGATAAAATGAGGCATCACTAATTTCAAATGAAGACCTTTGAAATCTATCCTTTGAAAAACTTTTCCCCTTAGGACCACCAGACCCACTCTGTGTATAGAGTATGCAGAAAAGATGCAACTTATTATCAAACAATTTTGTTATTTTCAGGCTTGATTCATATGCCTAAACATAGTTTTTCAGCCCTATTTACAATGCTCAGGAATGTTCAAGAATATTTTCAAGTTACCTTCCTTCTACCAAGCAGCTGACAAACAATGCAAAAGACCTCTGGAAGCCCATCTCTGCATCTGGCCAGAGGACTGAAGGGGAATATGTGGTAGGCATGAGACATCTGTTTACAGGGGATCAGCAGTTTTCATTTCACGTGCTTAAGAAATAGTAGTTTATACGATTAATAAACTTTACATAAACATATATTTGTTTATATTACATATATTTCTCTTACAATACCATTTTGCTTATATACATCTAAAATAAAACTAGACAAAACAGGGGCAATGTCTTTTTGAAGGAATATTATCTGAAAAGAACTTTAGGTATAAGAGGCAAACTTCCTTAAATATGGCAATATCACATTAATTGCATTGTTATAGAACTGTGGTTTTGTGCCATATATTCTGAAAGGGATTGAAAATTGTATTTTTACACATTTTTCTTATTTATCTGCAAGATGCAATTTCACTGCATTTTAGTGTAAGAAAACCTAGCTTTACTCTTAAAACAAACTGAACACTATGAGAGTGTAGTGCTTCTTTAATTGAAGTATGTATCTATGCCATAGTTCTAAGATTATTCAATCAACTATTGTATGTATGGCCAGACTTCGCGAACGAAGATTTGGGCAGGGCTCTCCCCACGTGGGTGTGCCCTTCCAGCCTGCGC
>JAOXXN010000446.1:96408891-96424308 GCA_026770055.1 Myrmophylax atrothorax
AGAGGTCCCTCACTGCAAACTTCTGATGTATTATTAGCAAAATTAATTTTCTTCCCCAGGAAAACAAACTCCTCTTGTAACACTGGTGTCACTGGTGAAGAGAAGGATTTCTTTAGAATTTATGTTAGCAATATGACTAGTGACTTTTTCCTTCAAAAACCAGAGTGGGGATGTGATTAAAAGTTTTCATGTATTTATTCTAAAGACAGAGTACTTATTTTAGATTAATAACAAAATACACAAATATATTTCTTTAATGTGATACCATTGTTTAACATCTGAGAGTTTGCCCTTAGCACCCTTTTAAGAGACACTTTAAAATATTTTGTTTCAGGTTTTATTTGACTTATTTTTAAAACTGTTTTAACATTTCTTTTTTGATACCTCTGCATATTTTTCTTTCTCAGGTGCATAGCACAGACAGAGGAGGAAAGACGAGTGATGCTAAGGAACATGAGGTCTTTTACTGTTGCCATTGGTTTGGTTTATAGCCCTGCAGTAACCTGTTATCTTCTATAAACATTGTGTAATAGCAACATTACACAAACATATGAATACCTTAGTTGGATACTGATGCTGTTAAAACTATTGGAGATGCTTAATTTCAGATACGTATTGGATTTCGGCAGAGCTTCAGCAGTACGTTTGTATTACTGTTTTGAAGAATGTGCTACTAGTTAAAGTCATCCATTGCAATTTTTACTTTTATCAGAGAAAGTAAGGAGGAAAATTTTTCTTAAATGACATTGCTAACTTCTCCATAAATTTTTGTTGTACTGCTTTTAAACACTTCAGTATTGGTAAATTCATTTCTTAGGAGTGTCAGGAAAGTAAAAAATTAGTCATAGAAATAACATAACCTGCCTCTCTAAAAAGTCAGGTTATTTCCTTTAGTAATGAGTTTTGTCTGCTTTTGATCAAGTGGAAAAGGAATATAAAGATTGATTCAATTACATTCTGTTGCTAGAGTTGTCCCCAAGATGAAGAGCAACTGTGTGCCGTACAGTTCACAAGACTTCATGCCTTAACTTTCACTATTCACTGCACCCTCACAGCTAAATCACTTCTGTAAAAGGATGTTAACATTTTAAATACTGTATATTCATATTTCAATAATCTGAGGAAATATAAGTGGAGTCTGTGATTTCACTTTAGCAATTTTCTTTCAAATATGGTCAAAGACATAGATCCAAAAATGAACATGTGGAAGAAATTAATAAGTTACTGGATCAACACAGGAATAAGTGAACAAAATTTATTGAACATACAGATACATGAGGACAGATTAGATAACTGACTAGTCCTTCTGATCTTAAAATTTCTGAATCTGTGAAGTTGCTTAGTGAGAAGGATTTGCACTTCTGTTTCTGTTTTCCAAATACTTTGTTATCCATGACCTTCATTATTAGGTGGCTGATGTCTTATAATCTGCTTACACTTCCCATGTATGTTTTTTATACATGATAAAGCACTTCTATCAAATTAATCCATATCTGAATAATAAACAGAACACCTCTTGAGATTTTGTTTCTTATCTCAGAATGAATTAATTATTTTTATGACCATTTACTTTAAAGAAACAGGTTTGCATTAGCATTTTAATACTATCTGCCAATAGATTTTTAGAAGCACTGAGACAGAAATGTGGGCAATGGAGAAATGAAATGAAATATCAAGGAATAAAATTTAAAATGCATATATTATTACAGCATAGCATGTTTTGTTCATAGAGATCCAATGACATTTCAAAGTGAAAGAAAATACAAATCTTGTCTTCTAAGGCAGTAAAAAGGGAAATTCAGAACACACACCAAAATCTAAATTAAAGTCTAATATTTTCTTTAGTTCAAGTCCTGGTTCCCAGGATGCTGCTCAGTCCCCAGCTGTCTTCTGTGCAAATGTAAAAATAAATATGCTTACTGTCATTTTCTACCCTTTCATATAGATGACCTATTTTCTCCCTGAGAATGCAAAAATATTGGTTTCTCTTTTGAACATGGCCATGGGAACATTTCTAGGCCCTGATGAAAATGAGTTATTAGAACAACAAGGTACTGACTGCACTTGTGCAAGCTACAATACAAAAAGATTTTCTGTTTATTTTCATGCTTTCAAATGTCAAAAATGCAAGCCAACATATGTGACAACAGCTGAGAAATTTGGTAAAAGACAGGTAAAACCAGGTACCAGATAACTTGCTTAAATTTCACCTAAGGAGAAGGTGTGTAATCAGCAAAAATAATTGTAAAGTATTAACTCTGAAATTGCACATTGTTGGTCTTTTTCCAAGTATAAGGAATAAGCAATATAAAATTGGTAATGGAAATGGTCCTGAAACCTGGAAATGGTCCTGAAAACTTGATTAAGATAAAAGGAAGAATTAATCCATGCCTTCTGTGCCAGATTAAGATGCATTGATTCTTTTTGAGGAAAAGCAAATACATGCAATGGAACAATTCATGTGATATTAGTTGTTAGTCAATCACACTGTATTTTTTCTGTATGCATATATATGTATACAAGTTTTTATACATGAGGAAGATTCTTATTACAGTTTAAATCAAAGATAAGTTAAATCAAAGAAAGCTGGGATGTCCACTTACTGATTTAGGCATAATCCAGACAGAGACTGTTGCTCGTAAATAAAAATCAGCTGAAGATCCTTTGGGGATTTTGTGAGAGTCATTATCTTCAGGTAACCTAGACATTTATTATTTTTAAGAAGAATTTCAATTCACCTATCAGTACTTTTTTCAGAATAAAAATATTTTGGAAAAAAATAGAATTTAAAAAAGTAATATTTTTTCTTTGATTTTTTTTCCTGTACATTCTCTATAGATTTCCATTTTTTATATGTCATCTCACACAAGAAATATCAACAATTTTTCTGTACATGTAAAATCTTCCCCATTAGGTATATCTGAGAACAAACCAAATATTTTTCTGTCAGGATAAAATAAGTCTATCAATGTCCTAGAAAAGACAAGGATTTCTATAAACTGTCAAAACTAATGTTTATCCAAATATCTTAAACTATACTCAGAATGCAAATTAATTTCAGTAGATCAGTAAATTAAACTTGAAAATCTATATTGCATATAAGTAAAAACTATTTTTGAGTGACTGAACAGAAGGAAAATAGATCTCAGGATTGCAAGACAAAGCCAGTTTTCCACAAAAACACACTTCACTGACCTATTCACATGGTTGATTTCTGCTTGGATAGTGTTTGTCAGTATGTCTTGCTCACATCTTGAGAGAACACTTGTATTTATTTCAATAAATTTTGTATTGAGTCCCAAAGTACATAAATTCACTCTGTCAGATAAACTGCTCAATAACCAGTGCTTCTCATTGCCTTTTTCATTGTAATGACTTTAGTGTTGGTAATTACAGTAGCTAATAAAGCTAAACAAACCTAAGATCTAAAAAATGTGATGCAGGTTTTTCAAAAGTTTTTTGTACTAATTTTTTACTCCCTTTTTCTTTTTTGCTATGACTAAAGTGCTAGGGGAAGAATATTAAAGGTCAGTGATGTCCAAATCCTGTATTTTAGCTACATGGGAAATGTAGCTTCTCTTTTAATGATCATTAGTAAGTTAATAATTCTAAAGGAAAAGTCTGTGAACAAGTATTAGGAAGAAGAAAAGATTCAACTTCCTAAAACAGATCTTTTAAGTCTCTATTTTGCAACTAGTAGATCTTTGTAAATTACACTCATTTACAGTAAACTAATACAAACTCGTATAAAATTTACAATTTTCCTGTCTCATAATTTAAATCATGACAGCCCTCATTCTGGTGGATTTTATGCACAGTTAGGTAATCAGGGCTTTCTGGGAACAGCAGGGCAGGTCTGTCAGGTCTGAGGCCATATTTAATCATATAGCAATGACTCTAACAAACCAAATACAGGTAAAAGCACCAGAACGCTGTTACTGAACATGGTTTCTTCTTCCACTCATGCAAGTTCCTGAAGGAGGTAGCTTTTCCTGCCCTTAATCATTCTGTATTCTAAAGCAGACTCATCAGGATTAGGCAAATGAATAAAATAAGAAGCATTTAAACTCTTAACAAGTAAAGGAATTTTTCAAGTATATGTTTTGCTATAAAATGATGCAGTTACTGATAATAGAAACAAAGTTGTCTGGTTTCAGAACATCCCAAAGTTACATAAATTCCCTTATTGTACTTTGGAGGACCAGATTCACAGAGAAGTTATGGAGGAAAACCCTTAAAACCGGTAAATATGTTCTAAAGGGCTATTTATGATGGCAATTCAGTAGACTGTAACATTTTGACAGTGACTGTCAATCTTGACATTTATGTGAAACTCATTTCCAGAAAAGACACCACAGAATTCCATACAAAAAAATATAAATATCTTAGCTTTATTTCCTTTTTCTCATTCATGTGCATATATTCAAAAACAGATGGATTACTTTTTAAATATGGAGCTAAGTCCACCTCCACCAGCTTATCATGCCAAACCAGAAAATACCATGCAGCACTCCTATCCCCATCAAAAAAATCCCTTACCTTAATATGAACAGAATGAGGTGAAAGTATAGGTTTCCAAATTTTGATAGAAAATAGGCTTGCTTTTAGTGCAAACTCACAAATTCAGTCTTAGGCTCCACATGCTTATAAATGCTGTATTTTGCTGTGCACAATATATTGCTATTTTTTAGTAGATCTCGAGCACTGCTGAGGGAGTATGAGCAGAACCATGAGTACAGTATATGCAAAGTAGTTCATTAGCAATTTATAACCAAATGGACCATGCTACTACCAAAATACTGTTTAGCTGGCTTGCTCATTTCTACAATAATTCCATGGAGTACAGTTACACAAGTGATGAATTTGCTATACAGTACTAGAGGTAGATGGCTGTATTTTTCTGAGGTGCTGACCTACTTCTCCATTATTTCCCAAGTGGTTTATTTAGTATTGAACATTACGGGAATGAAGGAAGTAGTCAGAAAATATGCTGAAGGATATTTCTTTCATATCCAAAATTGATAGGCCATCCCTTTGTAAGTCATGTTTGTTGTGTTGTGGTAGAATTGTAACCATAGATGATGTGAATTTGTCTGTCAAATGGCTGAAGTGACTGGGCTGAGGTTTTCCACCTGTAGGTAGAGAAAATGTTGCAAACATTTATTCTGGATCTGGTCAACATTTCCACACTCCTTAATTGGACTTATTGTACGCAGCCTGAGACTGCAACTACAAGAAAACCACAGAAAAATGCCATTAATTCATGGTAAGTCGACTTTTTCATAGTGTCAAGGTGAGTGCATAAGATGAACATAGGTTTTACTTCCTTCCAATCTCACAGGGGTGAATTTTGCAGTTACTTGAAATGCTAGCCCAGATTTCTAAATAGCAGTCTCCTTTTTAATAAACATTTATGGACAATTTGCATAACATATCAGCCTGACAAGATGCTCTCCTCAAGGACCTTTAAAACACTGTATACTGAAGAGGACTTTTAGCAGCACCTTTGAAAATTAGTAATGATTTGTCATAGTATAGCTAGCAAATAGCAAATCATCAAACACCAGGGTCTCAGCTTTGCCTCTTTTTTCTCTGGAGGCTGGGACAGACTGACCCAGCCCAGTATTTCCCACTTAGACCTGTAGGTCTAATTAATGGGTCTCCCGCACCTTCTCTCTACTCTGAAGTAATTCTACAATCATTTTTTTTTTTAATTACAGCTGAAAATTAATCCATCATCATGTAAAAGTAGTAGTGTAAGCCAGGTTACTAGATTTTATGACCCACATGTCAAATAAATTTCCTGGTCGGGCTAACAAGATAACATACACATTTTTTTGTTCATAGAATCATCAAGGTGGGAAGAGACCTTTAAGATCATCCAGTCCAACCATCAACCCAGCACTGCCACTGTAACCCCTAAACCAATAAACCACATCACCCAGCGCCAGATCCAGATACCTCTTAAACACCTCTGGAGATTGTGAGTCCACCACCACCTCCCTGGGCAACCTATTCCAATGCCTGACCACCCTAACAGTGAAACATTTTTTTCTAAGTGGAATCTTAGCCAAATCTTCCCTGTCTCAACTTAAGGCCATTTTCTCTTGCCCCATCACTACAGGCACAGCAGAAGAGTCTGGCTCCCATGTCTCTACGACCTTCTTTCAGGTAGTTGTAGAGAGTGATGAGGTCCTCCATGAGCCTCTTGAGACTAAACCAACCCAGCTGTCTCAGCCATTCCTTATAAGACATGCTCTCTAATCCTTTCGTGAGCCTTGTTGCCCTCCACTGGATGCTTTCCAGGATCTCCATGTCCTTTTAAAAGTCAGAGGCCCAGAACTAAGAATAATACTGGAGGTGCAGCCTCACTAATACTGAGTACAGGGGGATGATCACTTTCCTATTTCTGCTGGCCACACTATTGCTATTACAGATCAAGATGTTGCTGGCCTTCACTGTCACCTGGGCACACTGCTGGCTCATGTTCCGCCAGCTATCAACCAGCACTCCCAGGTTCTTTTCCACTGGGCAACATTCCAGACGCTCTGTCCCCAGACTGTAGCACTGCATGGGGTTATTGTGTCTAAAGTGTAGGACCTGGCACTTGTCTTGTTGAACCACTTATAAATGGTTTTGACTGATTTCTCTAGCCAATCCAAGTCTATCCTCTGTGCTACCAGCTTTTCCAGGAGTATGCCATGCAGGATGATACCAAAGGCTTTGCCAAAGTCCAGGTAGATTGCATCCACAGCCCTTCCCTCATCACAAGGTGGGTCACCTGGTCATAAAAGGATACCAGGTTGGTCAGGCAGGACCTGTCCTTCTCAAACGTGTGTTGGCTGGGTCTGATCCCTTGGTTGTCCTGTATGTGCCATGCGATTATGCTCAAGATGATCTGCTCCATAACTTTGCCAGGCACCAAGGTCTGGCTGACAGGCCTATAATTACCCAGATCCTCCTTCCAGTCTTTCCTGTGGATAGGCATCAAACTGGCCAACTCCAGTCATCAGGTGATCCAGGACTGATGAAAAATGAAGGAAAGTGGCTTGGCAAGCTCTTCCACCAGCACCCTCATACCCTTAGGATGAAACTCATTCAGACCTGTGAGCATCTAAGTGGCTCAGCAGGTCACTAACTGCTGCTTGCTGGGTTTCAGAGGGTCTACTCTGCTCCCCATCCCTGTCTACCAGCTCAGGAGGCCAGCTGTTCTTAGGATAACCAGTCTTACTGTTGAAGACTGAGGAAAAGAAGATGTTAAGTACCTCAGCCTTCTCCTCATCTTTGGTGACTGTATTCCCTCTCTCCATCCAATAAAGAATGGAAGTTTTCCTTGGACCTCCTTCTGTTATTAATGTATTTATAAAAACCCTTTTTATTATCCTTTACAGACATGGACAGATTAAGTTCTAACTGAGCTTTTGCCTCTCTATTTTTTTCTGCATGATGTAACAGGATCCTTAGACACTTCCACAGTTGTCTTTTGTTGGTTTTACCTTACAAATAGGGGGTTTTCCCACATAATTTCCTATATTCAAACACAAAGGTATACTCACTCATCTGATTGAGAAAAACTGAACCTCTTTAATGCCAGTCTTGTAAAACCATTCACATGGTTGGCACAAAATTTCTGCTTTTTTTATTAAAATATCATTATCTCAAACTGAGAGTATTCTTGCTTTCCTTTTATTTTCTTCCTGTCCCAGAGAGGGGAGTCACTGAGAGACTGGATGAGTGCTGTCTGGAGTCAACCCACTACAGCTACAAAATCCCAAAACTGAGCAAGAAGATAAGCAAAATAGGGGACATTGCTGTGTCTGGCATCACATGTTTGTAACAGATTTTTGCAGGGTTTTTGTTAAAGCAATTTTGCAACTGCTGAATACAATCAGACAGAAAACTCTTAGTGTTCATTTATCAATGAATCAGAAAATACTGGTCCTCTTTTCAAATCGGAATCTTGTACATAGATTTAAAAAATACTTTAATTTTGCAATAAAAAAATCTAGTCACATTAATATAGTAAGAACATATTAATTTCACCAAAAGTCATCCTCAGGAAGTGAATGAAGACAGCTGAAGAGTTTTAAAATAATCAGATGCCCAAATGACTTAATTATATCTGAGTTCAGGTTTTATACATCAAAGTAGTCCCTTTAAATCCAATGTTGGCTAGATTTGAGCATATATCATGTTATTCATGATAAGCATAATAACTCTTGACCTCACTTGTTACTCACTCCATTACTAGTATTCCTAAAAAAATACAAGTGCTCTTTGAACTGGCACAGCTATTTCTGAAAATGCACAGTATTTTTCACAGTAGTATTCAGTTAATGGTGAGCAAAATTAAATGATTATGAAAATCAAGGTATGTTTAACTACAGAATTGCATCAAGGAATTGCTTGATTTTTCTGTTCCTAGAAACCATACACTTTCTCTTGTTCAGTCTGGAGAAAAGCATCAAATTACAGTGTGTAATGACATATTTTCATATTTCAGGGAATCTCATTGGTATTCCAGAGCTAATATTTTCTTTGCCAGAGAAGTACCCTCCAGGCATATATCATACCATGCTCAGAGTATGCCACTAAGAAAGAATATTAATACATGTTTAAAAGGAGTAAGTACTTAAGGCAGGGCTACTCTGTTTATAAGGAATAATACACACTTTCTCATGTGAGGGTCACTTACACTTGGGCTGAAAGTCTCCACTATGTTCTTTGTCACAAGCAGTGTATGATCAATAATCTGTTACTGAAATGTTACAGCATTGCTGCAATCAATTCCAACTTGTATCTTAAAGCAATTTCTTGACTATCTATGGCTCTTTTTGTCACATTGTCTCTATAATTATGGAATTATTTCTAAAATATCATCAGATGACTTTTTTCAAGTTCTTATGCACCGTATAAACCCTTTCCCATTTATTATTTGACAGTATAATTGTTTTGTTTCTCTTATCCCTTATTACAAAAGTTTCATAGTCTCATGCATTCATATTTTGGATGCTTGGACAAGCTGAGAAAGTATAGATGGATTAGCTTGCTGTAAATACTGGATGGGGGCTAGGATAGATTGAAATATTAGCTTTTGGTTCTAGCAAAGCTTGTAGACAGACTCTTTTAGAAAAACAACCAAACAGTATCATACTTATTTAAGAACTATTGACTAAATTTTTCAGAGCAGGAAATGTTTAAAGGATTCAAGAAAAATAAACAAAAGTCTGTGTCCCACAGATTTTTAATCTGAAGCATAATGACATGATTCTTCTCCCTCCTGAAATCCCATCAAATTTGCCAATAATTAGTCAGTAGCCAGTAACTAAATTGAATGCAACTGCCTTTTCATATTTTTTGCACCTGAAATTTCAGTTTCAGACTTTAGTGTACTTAAACAGAAAATTGTGTTTTTGACAATGTTCTAGTCTTCTATACACAAAGGGGAATTTCCTCTTGAGAACAAGAAAGTTTATTGGCACAAAGTCTTCTCTTACTTCAAGGAAACTGGTACACTTAAAAGAGCTTCTCTTAAATATTTCTCTTCTAAATGTTCTATACAAGCAGTTGAGACAACATGGAAATTATCATGGTAGTGTACACTTAAGTAAAAGAACAGGTTTCACCAGTTCCAAATTGCTAAGACAAATGAGGGACTCTACTAAGCTAGCTTAGGGGACTGTAATGATTTTCATCATGCAGAAGGTTAGAGTAGTTGATCCTTAATTTCTTCTGGTCTTGAACTCTCTAATGAATAACATTGCACAAAGGTCTGATATTGTCAGACTAATGGGGAGTCAGTTTAGGCAGGAATAATGAGTTGTGTGCCATTTTTACAATCTATGCATACCCTAGTTCCTTGTCCAGCAGTAGTGAACCCTTACTATTTATTACACACATGCAAAGCCTGATGAGAAATAGAGGGTGCATAAATGAAAGCTACACATGGACTACCTTTCTATCAGGTTGTGCTGACATTTTTCCACCACCATTCAGACATTTCTACATTTCAAATTTTCAGTTCAGTTTTTATCCTTTGACTATGTTGTGGTTTAACTGCACCCAGGAACTAAGCCTCACAAAGTTACTTATTCAATCCCCCTGGTAGGGTGAGGGAGAAGCTCAGAAGAGTAAAAGTGAGAAAACTCATGACTTGAGATAAAGACAGTTTAACAAAGAGCAAAAGTCATGCATGCAAGCAAAGCAAAACAAGGTAGTCATTCACTCCTTCCCCTGGGTGGCAGATGTTCAGGCATCCCCAGGAACACAGGCTCCACCAGCCACAACAGTGACTTGGGAAGACAAACACCATAAATCCAAACATTCTCCCCTTCCTTGTTCTTCTCCTAACTCTATATGTTAAGCATGACATCATATGGTGTGAGTATGGAGTCCTGAGTTGGGGGTCACAACAACCTCACGCCTCACTACAGACTTGGGGAAGAGTGACTGGAAAGCAAGCTGGTGGAAAAGGACTTGGAGGTGCTGGTCAACAGCCAACTGAACATGAGCCAGCTGTGTGCCCAGGTGTCCAAGAAGGCCAAGGGCATCCTGACTTGTATCAGCAATAGTGTGGCCAGCAGGGCCAGGGCAGTTATTGTCCTCCTTCTGTACTCAGCACTGATGAGGCCACAGCTTAAATCCTGTGTTCAGTTTTGAGCTCCTCACATTGAGAAAGGTATTGTGGTGCTGGAGCTTTTGCCTTACAAATAAGGGCAATGAAGTTGACTTAATCATCTTAGGGGCCTTTTCCAACTTTGATGAATCTGCGATTCTGTGATGTCCTTTTGGTCCATTGGGGTCAGCTCCCCTGGCTGTGTACTCTCCGAGCCTCTTGTGCAACCCCAGCCTCCTTGCTGGTGGGGTGGTAAAAGAAGCAGAAAAGGCCTGTGTGAGCACAAGTCAGCATCAATGAAAACATCTCTGTATTATCAATGGTGTTTTCAGCACAAATCCAGAAAGCATCCCATAGCAGCTACTGCGAAGCAAATGAACTCTATCCCAGCCAAACCCAGCATACACTCAACATCGTTTCCTGCTATTTCCCAGATTTACTGTGAGGGCTTTTACTGTCATCGATTAAAGAAGTTAGGAAGAGCATGAAGAAAACAAGACCAAAAAATTTTCTCTTTAAATCTTTACAACATGTCAGTTACTTCACAGAACAGTAAATTTGTTGTAACATTTAAACAAAATATCTAGGCATCAAATCCACCTAAACCCTGTTGCCAGACATGACTTAGGTTAGATTTCCAAAGATAACTGGATTTCTAACAGTGTGCAGCAGAAGTTACAAACAGCTAATGTCTGAGATCCAAGCAATGGCAAGTGAAAGAAGTGTGATAGAAAGATGAGAAAGGAATTATAAAAAAAAAAAGAATAGTGGAGAGGCATCTATTTCAGAGATATAGTTGGATATATTGGCTCTAACATAACTCTGAGAATAAAGGTTATATAGCATATCAGAGGCTTTGAATTGCTAAAAATATACGAAGTAAACGAGAAGAAAATAAAAGCAAAACAGGCATACTCTGGGTAAAAACCTACCTATAAAAAAATGGGAAGTAATTATTAATGAAATTTTAATGCCAATTATGTTTTACATCTTGAAAAATACTTAGAAAGCATAATTCTTTTCTTCTGTTAGAGGAAAAAAGTCTTTCTATCTGCTTACACTTGACTCTCTCTCCAGAGTTATAAAATTTTGAAAGCAACTGTCTGAGTAGCTGAATGAAAAAAGAAAATGCAGTTGTCATTTCAGACACAAACAATAGGTAAGTAAACTTCTTTTTCATGAACTACTGTTCTTGTAGTCAAACTCTGCTGTCAGATACAAATAGGGCATTTCATGTGATGACAGCACTAAGCCCAAAAAGAAAGTGAAAGAAAAGTTTACCATGAAATAAAATATATGAAAGATCAGTACAATAAATATAAAATGATGCAATAGAATAATTATGATCATCCTGTTACTCTTGGAAGCACACTTCCACAAAAAGTACATCATATTTTTGCTACAAGAGAAGAATGAATGTACTTGAACTTATGTACTTTTAAGTATTATGTTAAGACAAAAAAAGTCAGTAATAAAATTTGTTGAGAAATGCTGCACATACTGTCTCTTAAGGCAACACTGTTAGATAAGTTAGTATTTCCTCTCACAAAGTCTATACAATTTTAAAATATATTTTGTAATATCTTGTATTAGATTATTATCTGAACAGAGCTGCCCTTTATATGGACATGATGAAAATTTCTTCTAGTTAGAAAAAGAAAATCAGCAAAAATACACTGAGATTACAACAATGATTTTAAATAGTTTAGAATATTTTATTCAGTTCTTGTCACCTTTCTTAGCTAACAATAGTAGAAAAGAGCAGATTTCAAGGCTGATGATATGAAATTATTAAAAAATCTGGAAAAAAGATTAATTTAAAAATATTTTTTTAAATGTTGAATAGTGCAATTTAAAGGACCACACATTCTTCATACATTCTAAAAACATGATCCAAAAGGTATATAATGTACATAATAGCAGAACTTTAGAACTAACTGTTTCAAGATATATCTGAGATAAAGAACTTTTGATGTCTCAAAGAACATATATTAGTAGGTTTGGTAATAGTACAGAGAGAAATGACTACATTATGGAATAATTCAAACAAAAAGTGCAGTAGAGAGGAGCTTGTATTCCTTGCTTGATGATACATTTCATGTGGGTTTTTTTTAAATACTGCTGTGCTCTAATCAAGCACAAGTTGCAAATACTCTGTTTTCAAGATTTGTTGAAATGTTCCTTTTTTTTATTTTGCTTGAGAGGGAAATAACAGATGAATCAAAGATAATCATCAGTATACTCATAGAAGGTAGACTACAGAGTCAGAGAAAGGCAGATTCCGGCAACTTTCAGTATGGTGATGGAGGCAGATGGTACTAAGATGGGTTCTAGTCATTCTGCTCCTCCTTTTTTTTGGTTTTGCTATAAATGCCAGCCCTGGGAGCATTTCAGAAACATTTCACTATGCTTATGTAATTGGGGAAAAGTTAAAATTTTCCCAGTAAAAATACTTCTAAGCTCAAAAAAACCCCCACTAAAATTACAATAGTTATGATTCTAACGAGTTCCAGAGAGTTTTAATGTTTTTACAATCTGTTCAGGAGTAAGACGTGCTGCTCAGATAACCAGATTATACATTTATATCTTGGACTCAAACCTTTGTAGTCATACAGAAGCCAAGAAAACATGTTACAACAGAAAATTATTCGACTTACTTTTTTCTGGTTCTATCACTTCTTTCTTCCAAGTAAATATTTTTCATTATCATAATAAAGATCCTGGGATATAAATAGCATTATTTTGCCTTTCTATAGTTAACTTGTGTGTGATGCTGTATCACTTGCATTTTAAGTTAGACACTACTGGCAGTTGTGCAAGATACAAAGGTTGGCGTCTTTTGGATTTAGAAGTGCCATTGGCAGATAAAAAGCGTGGACAATGTTGTTGTGCACAGATTTTAACTATATTGAGTTCATATTCAAGACAAGATACAAAACACCTCAAATCAATCTCATGCTCCTGAGCTTTTGCTTTAAAATATCTGTCTTGTGGGGGCAAGCAACTATCACTTCTGGGTTAATCCTCTTCAAGAAAAAAAGAAAGGTAAGCTTTATCCACTTATTAAGAGAATTAATTTTGTTTCAAAATTTTTGACATGCCTCCAAAAATCAATCTCAATAAATGTCAAGGAACATGGTGATAGAGGTTATTTGTCTGTGATCAATTTTTATGTGACAAAATAATGAAATTGTGAAAAATGAATTTCTTTAGTAACACAAATCATTCTGAGAAAAAGATAGATGTTCTAGATAGTCTGGATCTGTGTGAAATTTCATTATTTGTTTAGTGAAAAACAGAGTGACGATAATTGTGACTTTTCTGTCATAGCCTTGGAATACCTATGCTTAGTTTTTCATTGCCCTCTTTTACACTTACTCTTTTTGCAGGGGCTTATCCAATTTTTAAGTTGATTTTTAGTATTCAAATCATCTCAATGTGTGTCTGTTTTACTTCAACATGTAATATGAAAATGTTGAAGAGATAATATTGTTTTTCCCTTGTTGTATTTTTTCTTTCTGTATACTTCACCATGTTCTACACCTCACCAGTTTTAGATCAGAACAGATATAAACTTATAAATCATAGAACAAGAAGGATATTCAAAATACCATCCACTGGCATTCAATAAGTATTATGAGAAAGAAGAAAAGTAACTAAAATGAGTTGACAAATTAATTTGATAAATTTTGTGATCTTACTTTTGTTATTGAAATCACAGTCTTATTAATGTGAAATACCTTCTAGGCATCCCTTTTCATCTATTATTTCCCTGAAATGGAAGCTTCAATATTTTTGTCCTTAAATTAAAACATGTTTTTATTTTCATTGATGAGGTTTATATTATTAATATTATTTGTTATTTCTTTAATGTATTTGCCAGAATTTTGGATTCAAAAGATGCTTTCCATTTTTTACATACATGGTGTTTTATTTTAGTTTCAAATATTGGTAATTTTATTTTATTTTTTTTTATTTCCATATTGACAAAACTATATAATCTAGAGGAAAAGGAATGGTAGGCCTTATCCTACCAACATGCCTAATATAAGTCAAATTAATTTTGTCCTAGGATGCAATTTGATTTGGGGTAATTTGTTTGGTTTTAAATTAAATAATTTAGATTCAATTAGTTTAATTCAGGCTGAATCCCACCATTCTGAAGTGGGTAGAGGTAAGCATTTTTAGGCAAGTTCTGTGAAACTAACAAAGTTGAAATCAGCTACTAAAAGCATTTTTTTATGGATTACCCATTTCAAATCTTCCTCTTTAAAGAGAAGTCTTGAGAAAAATTACTACTACTTGTGGACCATAATTTCAGGTCAAATCCTCTGGGTTTCTTTCATTTAGAAAATTAACAAAAACATTTACTCTAATTAAAATGAAAAACAAATAGCTGTTCCCAAAAACGTGTCTTTAACACATTTAAATAATTTTTAAAAATGTTAAATGTAGTCCCTTAGCAGTGCTCTATCTCATGCTGCTGTGGCAATTTCAATTATATAACCATGTAGCATTCAATACAAGACTGTGAATTTCTGAGGGTTTTTTTTCAGACTGCCATACACTCTTGTCTCATGATATTCCTGGTGGTTCTTGAAGTATTATCTTACTTCAGAAATATGTAGAATTTGCCATTTTTCTCTCAGTGGAGGATGGAAGAGGTACATCTTTCCATATTAAACCCTGTATACACAATGCATGTTGTATATATTGAATATATAATATGTGTATGTATGTATGGCCAGACTTCGCGAACGAAGATTTGGGAAGGGCTCTCCCCACATGGGTGTGCCCTTCCA
>JAOXXN010000446.1:96424408-96434930 GCA_026770055.1 Myrmophylax atrothorax
CCATCCAAGTACTAACCGGGGCTGACCCTGCTTAGCTTCCGAGATCTGACGGGATTGGGTGTCAGGGAGGCATTTAACTGCCTTATATAATATATACAATCAATATATATTGTATATATCAATGAACTGTATGTTCATTGACTCCATGCCCGCATGAACTGTCTTGGGAGAATCTTTGTTTCATGAATGTGCCCTCCCTTAATACTTAAATGGGAGACTGGTTTAATCCTTTTTCATTTTTATGGGTACACTGCCTAAGATACGTAAATAGATTTTAATAGTATCTTTAAAAGGGAACATTTTTTTCTCTCTCTCATTATTCTACTGTGTTTTAATTTAGTTTGGTTTGAGGAATTAATGCCAGTGGAAATACTATTTCCTTTTTCAATGTAAAAATCTAGCTTTAAAAGCATTGTCTTTGAAAGAATATATTTATGATGCTTTAATCAGTGTTTCTTATTTTCCTAAGTTTATTAATTTGCTTAAACAATGCTGGAAATCACTACATTTCTTAGAGAATGTAAATAATTGAATATTCAAATGCCTTTTGATCTTTATAGAAAGTTATAATATGATCCATTTGGTTAATCTAACAGGAATTTCTATTTAAGTTATCATGAGTTTGTACTAGAAAGAAGAAATGAGGGCATCCCCTGCTTTTCAAGTGATTGCTCAGGTTAGCTGTTTGGCATTGATCAAGTAATTTCCATTATTAAAATGTTATTAAAAATGTTCCATAATGAAGTCTTGAAGGAGCACTATTTTAAAAGAGAAATGGCCTTTTAAGCCTCTGGGAAGGGAAACCTTTGTGACAAAACACAACACTTCCTTTCTCTCAGTCACCTTTATAACTCTAAAAGGATGTATTAAATAACTAAAGCTAAGGTTTACAGAACCCCAGTGATAGAACAGCTGATGTTGGAAGACATCTTTAGAGAGCAGCAAAACAGAGGAGGATAGCTCACAAGAAAGTATACAGAAAATGCCAATGTATTCAATGCCTTCACCTCAGTCTTTTCTGCTAAGATTTTTCTTTATTAATCCCAGATCTCTGAGACCAGGGGGATAGTCTGGAGAAAGACAGACTTACCCTCAGTGGAGGAGGATCTGGCTGGGGAAGGTTTAAACATCTGAACACACACAAGTCCATGAGGCCAGATGGAATGTACCTTCAAGTGCTGAAGGACCTGGTTGGTGTCATTGTGAGGCCACTCTCGATTTTCTTCAAAATGTCATGGTGACTGGGGGAAGCTCCTGGAGATGGAAAGAAAGCAAATGCAAGCCCTACTTCCAAGAAGAAGGGTAAGAAAGAAGATCTGAGTAACTACAGGCCTCATTTCAATCCCTAGGAAGATGATCCAGCAACTAATCCTTGAAACTATTTCCAGATATGTCAAAGAAAAGAAGTTCATTGGGAGTAGTCAGCATGAATTGTTAAGGGGAAGTAATTCTGGACCACCCTGATAGCCTTCCACAATGAAATTACTGACATCATGAATAAGAGGGCATGAAAGGTTGTCTGGATTTTAGTAAAAGCTTTTGACGTTGACTCCCATAACATGTTCATAGACGAACTAATGAAATACAGGCTAGATATATGGACAATGAGGTAGATTGAAAACTGGCTGAACAGCCAGGCCCAGAGGATTGTAATCAGTGACACTGGAGACCAGTCACTAGCAGAGCAGTACCACAGAAGTATATTTGTTCAACACTGTTTAACATCCCAATTAATGATCTGAACTGTGGCACAAAAGTATACCTGTACAAGACTGCAGGCAATACAAAACTTGGATAAGTGACTGACACACTAAATTGTTGTTCTGCCATTCAGAGCAACCTTGACAGTCAGGAGAAATGGTCGACAGGAACCTCTCAAGCTGAACCAAGGGAAACGCAAACTCCTGCACCTACCGAGGAATAGACTGAAGCACAAGTATGCTCTAGGTGCTGACTGACAGGAAAGTAGTCTTACTTCAAAGACCCTGCGGACCCTGGTGCACACCAAACTGAACATGAGCCAGCAATGTGCCTTTGAGGAAAAGGCCAACAGCTTCCTGAGCTGAATTAGGAAGAGAAGAAAAGACTTGGTGGCAATCTTCTAAGTGTGTACCTAGTAAAGTGAAGAATAGAAGTGAAGATGCAGTCAGAATCACCATGGTGGTAATCAGTGAAAATACAGGAGGCAATGAGTTCAAAGTGATACAAGGGAGTTTCTACTTTACCTGGCTAATGTGAGTGTGGTCACACACTGGAACAAGTTGCCCTCTGGTCTAGGTTATCTATTCTTAAATTCAAAACTTCAGCAGTCTGCTGTAGCTGATCTTCTTTAAAAAAGGTGTTGAATCAGACAATCTCCACAGGTCATATCCAACCTCAATTATTCAGTGACAGTTTTGTCTTATCTTCTTCATTCTACTGCAATACTTTAATTTTCCTTTCTCTTCCCCTTTATTCAACCACATTCTTTTAAAACCCTTTCTGATTTTCTAAGGTTTGTCTCCAAGGTTTTGTACATTTTTTACAAGGCTCAGATTTGCCCCTTATTTGTGTGCAAACCATTGCTGTTGTATATGCCTTCCAACAAAATATAAAGAAAGCTTTCTGGCAGAACACAGCTCCATAATGTGCTGCCTGCACTCAATGATGTAGTGCATCATCAAGCTGTGAATAGCCGATGAAGCTTACAGCAGCCTCGGTGCCCCAGTTAATTGTTTGTTCAGGCACCAAAACAGAGCTGACACCTGTGAAAACTTGGCTTTTGTTTCTTTGTCAACACATATGCATCATCCATAAATGCCTTGTTGATCCCTAATAGAAGAGATTCATCTGTGGAATATCTGTTACATGCTTGCCTCTATTAGATGTTTTAAATATAAAGAGAGATTGCAGCACATCAAGGTATTATTCCTTATGAATTACAGTAGGTCTTCTCTATGACAAAGAGCTGTAAAATTGGTATTGATGATTGATCAGTTATTTTAGCTGCCTAAGACTTAAACTGCACAGCTTGATCAGCAAGCAAAAGTATTATGACTGCATAATCTGCAAAATCATCTTCCATAGTGTTAGCTCCCAGTGCATTCCAATAGTTTAATAAACTTTTTTACTTGTGTATTTTCATTTATTAACTCATTTATTTACATGTCAATAATGACTTCATTACTCTGAGCCCCACAAGTATTTATTTATTTTATGCACATTAAGGTTAAGGTAAACAATTTAAAACCGAAAATTTTGAGGTTCAGAAAAGATAAGAGAATAAATATTTTTCTCATCAAACATAATGAGAACTCAAAAAACCTTTCATCTATAACGGGCTATGGAAAGAAAGAAAGAAAGTGAGCCTGTAATTGCTTGTTGAATAAAGAGGATGAGGAGGAGATTCTGAGTAGGGTTGAAAGCCAAGAATTTTTGAGTTATTGTTTTGCCACCAGCAAAACTTACTGATATTTTCATATTGCCATGCACAGTGCTTAAAATTTGGGATGAGGCCCATGAGATTGTATATGTTGCCTGCTTGGTATGGAGCCCAGCAGTGAACCATGTTTAAAAATTTAAGGCCTAGGATAGATTTCAGCCAAAACAAATGTGAAGAGGACTTGAGAGAAGAGAAGGTGAAGCCTTAAAGACCCAATCCATTGCCACCTTGCCTTTCTGGAGTAGTTTTGCCCAAAATGTACAACTCAGAGTTCAGTTTAAGTAGAAAGAACCTACAGCTCACTGAAACACCTCCATGCTATGTTTGCACTACTGTGCAAGTTCTTACTTGAAGGCAACCCTTTTTTTTTCCAACATGGTTCTTAAAGTAAATTAGACTACATCAATTAGTCCCTGCACTTCTGTACAGATAACAGTAGAGGCCTTTCTGAATATGGATATATGTGCTTTACAAAGTCTTAATTTCTGAACAATTTCTATTCCTTTTCTTTATTATATTAATTCTACTCATTTTAAATACAGTAAAAAATGAAGATCTGATAGAAAGAATAATTTATTAGAGATCATAGGATGGATTCATTTCAAAGACAGGATTTGATGTGAAGGCTAGGTCAATGTGTAATTCATATATAGCAAGGTTATTTAGACTCATAATTTTTCTTCCTTTTTTTTTTTTTTTTACTTACCACTCTCATATTAATTGCGTCTCATATTACATGTATTAAAGTGAAGGAAGTGCCTCAGTTGCTCTTGTCTTTAGCAAGTTCATACTTCCACTGAAGTAAATATATTGCTTTCAATATTCCATAACAATCCCTCAAGGCCAGATTAGTATATGTTTTCAGGGTTATAGCATTCTTTTCCCCCTTTTGTTGCTTTATTTTTTTATTAATTTTATTTTTGCTCTCCTGCTCCCTGACTTCCAGAAAGATTTACAATTATGAATCGAAACATAAACCAGTGAATTGGTGAAGCCTGAGACCAAAAATAGCCTGATACATAGTTCTGTAAGTTCTAAACCCCTCCATTTGTCTCAGCTGGGGATGTGGAACTAGGCATTCATCCATGGTGGAACATAACAAAATTTTCTATTACAAAATTTGTGATTTTCTTTAGCCCAACACTCAATTTGTTACAGTAGTTCCACAGGAAACAATATGATCCCATTCCCCTTTTGTATAGCTGCAGAAAGCAACCTGGATTTCCTATTTTGCAGATGGCAAAACTATATATTTGAAATTCAGATGATGGAAGGGACTGTACATTGTTCTCAGCTGAAACTTTTAATAACTAGTAATAACAGTAGGCTCCTCAGTCATCCAACGAAAGGAGAAAGTGTTCAATCACGTGTAGTCTAAGAATCTTGCTACAGAGAAGAAATACAAATACTTTTAATAAATTGCTTTTAAATTAGAAGCAAATATTCAGATCATGAAGGTTTTCTCCTATCTGGCACTACTACAGATGGCAAAAAAATATTGAACATAACTAGAAATGCACTGGTTATCTATATAAGATGATTGCAAGAATAAACTCAGCTTTTAGTACATTCTTAATTTTTCTGATAATTTCATATGGCACTTTCCCTTCTTGAATTTATCCTAAGGTAAAATTAAAACAAAATAAATCCTCCTACTTTGGATATCATATTTCAATATGTTTTGCAGCCCACATGCCTATTATGTCCTGGCTTTCACACATAAGAAAAAACACCAGAACAAGCACAGAAAGGAGAAAATGAGACGTATAAGAAATGTAAGGTATTAGATTATTTGTTTGTTTGCTTTTTTGCTACAGAAGAAATTAAGCTAAATTTCTTGGCTTCCTTAAATTGTCAAAAGTGAGTGTTTCAGAACTTAGGTTCATATATGTGACTCTCTTTTTGGAGGTAGATATAGAGATATACCAGGTTTAGCTAGCACAGTACAGAGATAGATATAGGGTAACTACAGGAGCGTAAATCTTTCTATCAGATATATGAAGCACTTTGTAGGTGCTTCTTCCTGTACAGATGGTGAAAGCAATTAATTTCCTGACTTCAACACTTTGATTTTGGTGCCTAAAATAAATGGAATGAGATAGACCTTCACATTTATTTATATGTGAAGGGAAGCCAACCCCATAGCCTTCATATCTTCAATATCTACTCTTTTAAGTGTTATATTAGGATCTAGTGCTCATAATCAAATAAAAGTAATTTATTTCCTGAGTCAATTTAAAAAGCCATGGTATAGCTATGCTAATTTCTAATCAGTTGCCTAGTAGGTTTGTCTTAAGACAACTAAACGAAATTATAGTTATATTTGTCCAGAATTAATCCCTACACAGGATATGTTGAACTGCTTACTAGTCCACTGACATAATGTACAGAGGGGGGAAATCAGAAGAAAACCCTCTGAATTATTGCAATAGCTATTTCTCTTCACTGGACCAAGATTTCATGATCCTCTTTCTTGTGCGGATGGTGCATGTATTACCATAATGATAAAACACTAAGCTTTAGCCTGCTACACTCACAGTCATTTTAACATTGCTTGCTTTTTATGTGAGTACATAGTATGCCAGTAGAACCTGATAAAGCAATGAAAGTCATCTTTCTTTGTTGTTTTTTTTTTTTTAAAGCTTTCTTCAATGAAACTCTTCCCTAGTTTAGATATTGATATGGGCATTAAATTACCAGATCTCCTGGAGAACCAAACAGCTGTTCAGTGCCTTACAGTTAGAAATAGTGTGTTTGAGCACAGGGGAGAGATTATGTTTCCCTGTTACATGAGGCCAATTCTTAAAAAACACTTTACTGCCCTGTACCACGGTGGGCTTTTTTCAGAGATACTCTTTTCATGGAAAGAATATAAAAGCTGTTCAGCCCTTCCCAACACCCTCAGTCTTGTACTAAATTTCTGAAATATTTATCAGGGAACAGTTTCACACAGCAAAGGTTTAAATCAATGTATTAATTGTGTTCTTTATTTTTGTAATACTGTAGAACTGAATCAGTTGGGTTTTTTCCTCCAGTCTGATTGATGGACAAGTCATTGAGAGCAGAGTGCTTTGCTAAGTGAATGAACAGTGCAGTGCATGTAGAAAGGGTGATACTGTGTCTCTAAAAACTAATCCTTAAGGAATTTATAAAATGGCAATGTGCCAACAACTTACAATATGAATAGATTGACAGAAAAATATGAAAAGATTCTGAAGAGCTGTAATGTGAACTAGAATACATTTAGTGTTTGAATAGGGCAATTATTTGGCAAATTAAGCACAAGATCATTTAGTTTTTGCAGTTTGACATGATCCTCAAGAATGGGTGACAGTTAAATAGGAACATATATTGCCTCATGTTGGTGTTTATTCCATGTATTATTTAGCACTTAATTTAACTTATTATTGATATTCTACTTTTCTCCCCAGTAGCTTCCAATCATTTCTTGCTACTTCATATTTTATTAATGTCCATGCTATGGTAGCACTGTGCTCATGTGCTGCATGTGATGTCCCACCAACAGCAACTTCAATGTAGAGTGGCAACGTCAAATCAGATATCAAAAATATAGTAATAGCAGGCAAATAGTAAATAATCTGGAAATATACTTTCCCTTTAAAAAAGAACAACAGAAAAAATGAAACAAATACTAGTTCAGAAAATACTAAGTACAAGGGTTGGAGACAGTAATTGTATTTAAAACAGTATAACTAGCACACCTGATTTAGCTAAACATGCTTGTAGAAATTTGAGGTTTAGAATATATCACCTGAAATAAGTCTTCTGAGCATGTTGCAATTGGTACAACTTCAGCTATTATATTATTTGATCTCTTTTTATCCCATATTATTCCATTGTTCTTCAGGTTATCTAACACTGCCTCTTTTGTTCTCTTCTGTCTTGGTTTGCCACCTTGTCAATTTGTTTCACGTAGAACAGGCTGTCTTTGTGACTCTATTTCTACAGTTTTTTAAAGTAGTTCAATCTAAGAAAAACATTTCTTCCTTTTTTTTGTTTCTGTGATTGTAGTTATCTGTGTTTGTAAGTTCTTTCAACTTCAAAGGATTTTGCTGTGCCACATTGCATTCCTATACTTAAATGAAGCTACATGGATTCATTTTAACTTAGGTCTTGGACCATGGTGCTTACAAAAGCCACATTGTCTATTTTCGTCCTCTCAGTCAGGCTACTATTACTCAATATTGGCTTGGTTAATAGAGGCTCACTGCCCACTCTCCTCTGAAGATGAGTTTTATTTGATGTCAAATAAATTTAATTAAAATATTTTGAGATACATTACAATATAATTTAGACCTGATTATTTTATACTGTTGATTTTACTTCCCTTTTCTAATTTAAGATACTTTTATTAACAATACTGAAAAGAATTCATAAGGCGCATAATTTTTACCATATGTAACAAAGCCCTACTATATAGATAACATCTGAAAAAAAAAATTTCCAAATGATAACGAATGCGAAATTTTTTTTGTGAAGGTCCAGCATGAAAATTTGGAATTAGAGAGTATTATCAGAGAAATTTTAGGATTGGGTCTGCAGTTAGCAAAAGCAGACCTAAGAAAAGTTCCAGTTGCCTAATAACAAGATATTCAACTGCAAATAAGAAGACTATGTTCCAAGGAGTGGAAAATTACCAAATTTCTATCCTCATCTAAAATTTCATGCTGCTGCCAGGGGGTAGGAATAACTGTAATTGTCTTGATAGCTTCTTTTCCCCTGACTTTCTCTTGGAATAGTGCAATCTAAAAAAGAATTAATTTGGGAGCAGACAATGGTGATAGGAACCATTTATTAGGATGGCGAATGAGGGAAAAAAAAGGCTGAAATAGTTCTTTGAAGTCCTGCAGGGTGATATTTCCCAGAGTAAGGTAGATGAAATTTTATAGTTTCTTGGACAATTTGGAAAGAATGCTTTTAGACAGATTACTATGAATTTTTACAAAGACTAAATTAAAATTGTAAGATCAAATCAGAACCAGGTTATGAATTTCTATAAAGCTCAGGCTATACTGTATAGGACATACATGTGTCTATGTTTGATTCTAGCACATTTGGATTTCATTAAAACATGGAATTCCACTATTTGCAACAGATATGCAATCAGTACAAACACACTAGACAAACAAAACACATGTACAACTTCTAACTTTATAGTAGAGCAAATCTGATCATTGTGTATTATACACCTTTTATTTTTGTACTTATAAATCAAGCAAGAGAGTCCCAGCCTTTCAGTGAACCACTCTTCCATCTTCTCTTGCCCAGGAAACAATGCATGCAATACATACAATACAATACATACAGTATAGGACATGTATTAACAGTTGATTTCCTTAACCTTTTGGATTTCCAAGTGTCTTACAGTTTTCAGAATCTTTTGGATTCTATTCAAACTTTTCTCCTGCACTACCTTCTCTTTCAGTATTTCAATGTTTCATAATTTAAAAATTCTTAATTAATTTCCTTTTTAACCTGGAAAGCCTAGAAGATCAGTTTCTTAACTGTATCAGATGGCCTGAGGAACTTACTTATGCATTGTTTTTGCAAACACACATTGCCATTATAGACAGATACACAGCCTAATGACTGCAAATATGTCAGTTCATCTGACCTTTCATCAAAACTTGCTTTCTGTTTGATTTTGGTTACTTGTGATGTATTGGTCAAAGGTAAACTTAAGCCAAAATTTTACAACCTATTATGCTCAAAAAGAGATATATTCTGACAAGCATCATAAAAAGCCTACAGTAGGAAACACAGCTTAGGATAATGAAACACATGAGTTTAGATAGTAGCTACCGTCAATAATGCATTTTCTATATTCCATAAAGCACTTTTTGAACACTTTGGTGATCTAGCTTTGCTATCTAAATGGCTTAGATGTCTAAGTCAAAGACAGTAAGTCTTTGCTGGCTGAAGAAACAATGGAGAGTCATGTCATCCTGAAGTATGTGGCTAAAACAGGTAAAAAGAATTGCCCTCAAGGTACTTGTATATTTTTGGAGATATTTTTCTCTAGTTGTCAACAATGAAGAGAATATACTGACTAGCTTATTTTTAGTTTTATTAATAGCCCAGCTATCTAAATCTGCATGATGAATGCCATATATTATGAGGCTACTACATCAGTCATTTTGAGTTTTGGAAAATCATAAATGTATATTTTTGTACTATTTTACTTTATGAAATGTACTTTCTTCTGAGGAAGATGTCTGAATTGAAATATTTTTTTAAATAAAAATTTGGAGAAAGAATATCTTGTGAAAATTGGTTCTGTACATTATGTACAGCACTGTTTTTCTGCAGGAAAGTTTTGTTAATTAATCATCTTACACTGGTACGCACAGAAAAGCATCTTCAGCTCCCCTTTTTTTCAGCCAATAGAGGTGATGGTGTGAAGCTTCTTCTATTCAGTGGCTAAAGGCAGTGTCATTTAGTACTCTCTTGGAACATGTTAGAGAAAATAATTTTCCTGTGGTACCGCAGAATGGCTGTGTTTTTATAGCAAAGCCAATCTACAGTATTATTCTGCAGTATTTTTATATTTTGTGTCTATTCTCTTTATGGGTAAGCTGGCCAATGCAGCAGCATCTGAGAAAAAGGGTCAGTCTCAAAGGTCAGTTGTTGCACACCTTATTCTTACAATGCGGGAATAAAGGAGGCCAAATATATGTGTTATTTTCATCTACCTTCACTGGAGAGTTTCTAAACTAGCAGAATTTTCATTCTGCTTTTTCTATTGCACTTCTGGCTGCCAACAGTGTTGATGTCCTTTGTGATATTAAGCAAGTATCCAAAGATCAGCCTCACTTCTTTTTGCAAAACAGTGATATATAGTTTATAAGTACATGAATCAATTGTTTTAATTGCCACCTATGTCACTCCAAATCATGCTAATGGAGTAATTCCAGAAGAACGACAAGCGGATAACATCTAAATCTATGTGTTGCAAATTGAGATAGATGTTTAAATTTTTGAGGCAGTCAGATATTACCATGATGACTAAAGTGATTTGTAAATAAGATTATTTTGATGTACGCTGTTTGTTTGGGTTGTTTTGTCTAGTTAATCATTGTG
>JAOXXN010000446.1:96436021-96449272 GCA_026770055.1 Myrmophylax atrothorax
TGGGTTGTTTTGTCTAGTTAATCATTGTGACCTTTCCAATGGGGGAATAAATAGCTATTTTATAAGAGGTGGTTTTTTAAATAGTATTTTAGAAATATGACATTTATATTTTTCTTGGTGAGAAGGATTAAGGAACTAAAGTTTTAAAACCTGTAATGAACAAAATTTAAAATTCAGGAAAGGAGAGGAAACATTAAAAAATTCTCCATGAAGATGACTGTTCATAGTTGGAATTTGATCTTTTATATATATATATATATATAAATATATATATATAAACCTAGAAAATATAGAGATACTCTGACTTCAGTAACACTTATCAAGCCAGATTCTGAATTCTAATTTTAGTTTCATTGGGAAATGCAATGCTTAGATGATGCTTACTGATTTACTATCTTCATTGTTTTGTTGATATCTACAGAGACTAGACATCTTTTCTGGCAAAATGAAGAAGTTATTTAAACACAATGTATGAAAAGCTATACTTTATCACAATCTAGAAATACAAGGAAATGTTCTCTTTTTGAGTCCCATTCCTCCTTATGACTACAGTGATAAATTAAGATATGAAAAGTATTTTTCATCTTTTTTTTTAATTTAGTTGAGGACTGACAAGAATAAAAATCTTTAATAAGCACAGCATTAAAGACAGCACTTTGAATTTCGATTCTTTGGATCAGATTTACAGTAGTGTCAAACTCATCAGTTCCTATCTAAACACTTTTCTAAGTAGCTGTATTTCTGCTTCATTTTATTTATTCCTTTTGCTTTATTTTTCCTGTAATAAATTTAGTCCTTTTGCTACCATTCCTTTATTACTTCTGACTGTCACATAATGTGAGTTTACAGCAAGAAGGTCTGATTAATTTATAAGTCAGTGTAGATGGACACTCATATGTGAACATTGGGGAGTGCCTGGTACAATAAACACCAAGAGTTTTTATCATAAATGTTATATGGATTTGTTATTGTAACTCATATATCCATCTTACATTTTTAAACCAATGTGAAAATGTTGAGAAGGCATCTACAGCCTTCAGGTAAGTAACTTCTTGAAGGCAATTAAAGTAATAAGCAAAATAAAAAACATCCCTTTTTAGGGTTCCCAGAAACTGAAATAAAATCATCACTTTTATTAACTTTGACTTCAGAATGTATAGCATAGAAAAAACATTGTGCAAGAAAAAAGAGCTCTTACAGTCTTGTTTGTTTAGCTGCACCATGGGACAAATGTGTCAGACAGGACAGAAACACTGTTCCAGCTGCGTAGACTGTTACACCCACACAGAGACATTAAAAAATCATTACATGTCCATACATTTAGCCAAAATTAATAAAACAACAGATACACTAACAAAGCCAACACTGAAGTGATAGGGGCTCAGGTAAGGTTAATATTGAAAGGACAGTGATATGCATACATTTCTGTTTGCTGAGGCAGCAGTTTACAGATATATTCACTTATGTACTCCTTAAACAACTGAACAAACAAGACCTTTTGTTACTGGGAACTCTGTCTGACAACCATTTTTTCATCTCTGATGCACAAAAAATGCATGTGATCAAATTGTCAAATACTTTCCTTAAAGTAGTTTAGGATAAGATAATTTAGATGTGACCTTATCAAACTGAAAGAGAGTAGGTTTAAATTAGATATTAGGGAGAAATTCTTCATTATGAGTGTGGTGAGGCACTGGAAGGGCTTGTCTGGAGAAGTTGTGGGTGCCCCATGCCTAGAAGTGTTTAAAACCAGGCTGGATGGGCTCTGAGCAACTTAGCCTAGTGAAAGGTGCCCCTGCCTACAGTGAGATGATCTTTAAGGTCCCTTCAAACCCTGGACATATTATTCTATTACATTACAGAGTAATAACACATGAATAATGTTGTCTGTATGGTAATGGTGAGAAAAACAGAGTATAAAGAATGTTTTCTTTTAGGCCTGTGTCTTTCTCAGAAAGTAGACACAGAAGATACATCTGATAGCTGACCAGTACCCTCAGTACACAGAAAGCTACAGGAAAGTAAATGCTATACCAACAAGCATTTTGTACAATTTGAATATGCTCTGCCTTTCCTCCTATTAAGAGTTTTCCTTATCACTATGCTCATGCCAGAAAATTTAGGAAAAAATCATGGGCTCTTGTCTGGCCTCAAGGTCAAGCAGAACAAGTATGTGTAACTTGCAACTATGTAAATAAGCTCTCTGCTTTCATTTTTCTATGTAAAGGAAAAGGAATGCTCCATTTCCGGGTGCTGAGAGCAGCGTCTGGTTCATGCCCAGGCACTGCCTGGGACAGGCATAGGTTCAATAAATTGTGGAATCACTTTTTGTTGGAGAGGATTGCTGGGATTATCTCACCCATCTTGCTGCTCAGAGCATGGCAAATTTAGTTAGTGTCCATCCCCTCAACCTAATTATTGGATTTATCGGTCATAGTCCCATGGGAAACATTCTGCCAGGACATGATATACACCTGTAAAACTTCAGATGTTGACACCAATGTTATCCATATCATAGACCAGATGATTTCAATTTTCAGGTAAACAAGCCAGCATTTTTCAAGAATGCTGCATCTCCACTATGTCTCTCTATTCACTCACTCTATTGGACACTCTACCTTTTGATAGAAAAATTGTATAGCAGGGCTCTTATCCCTCAGCTGTAGTAGTCAGAACTCAGAGCAGCAGGGGCACACATTATCTCTAGAACTTTTTAAACAACTATTTCTGGTCTAGAATAATTATTTGATAACAGTTTCAATTAAAATATGTAAAATGAGAACTGAGTAATACTATCAAGATATTTTGTGTACTCTAAGGCACTCCTATTATTTTGTAGCCAGGAGAGAGCTTAAAATTGCTGTCCTCTGAATTATTACAGAATGACATGTGGAGCTGAAATAGCTTAATAATATATCTATAACAGCAAGTCTCCCAATTACATCTCAGATGTGCATGAAGGATAATAAAACAGCAATTTCACTCCATTTGCAAAGATAAATTAAATGTCTGGTTTATTAAAGATATATCAAAATAAAGGTATTGTTCTGTGGTGTGAACACAGACCATAGTCTAACATTTCCTGAATTTTAATCAGGGTCAGATAATTGATCTGTGAAAATGTCATAATAATCTATTCAGAAAACAACAAACTAACACCTGATGATTACTTGGAGTCCTTTGAGAATTGCTTGGTATATGTCAAATACCAAATCCTAGTGTAAGTGGCATGATAACTCCATGGTATTTGGAGGTGTTTAGGAACTTTAAAGATAGAAATAAAGTCATTTTACTTGTAGCTAAACTGTGAAACTGCAAAAGAGTTAGTCTGTTCTCATTCTGTCTTGTCATGGGACAGTTTGCTTAACACATCTTTGTGTGACCATGTAATGTCCTCAACACTAGTCATTGAAGATGCAGTCCTCTGACAGATACACTTCATTTGGTCTTCACACTCTTCCTTCTACAGACCACTTACTAGTTCAGCTCTGATCTGTAATTTTGTTTGTGATAACATTCACAAAAGTTAATAGAAACTGTATTTACATCACACACATGTCCTCTGTTTTCATGCTTACAGCCTTTAGACTTCAGACATCAGAACAATTATTCACTCTCCAATCAAATTAAGGTTTTATTGTTATGTCTTTTGTTGATTAAATTTGATGCACCTGTACATAAATGTTTAATTAGAAACCTTGGAATTTACCAACATATTGTATTTTTTCCACAAAGGCTTTATATAGTAAAGAAAAATAAATCTATCCATTCTGACTTTTAGACTTTACTTGAGAGCAGTAAGCTCAGCTGGTCTGAGTTGTCCAATATGAGATATTAGGAGGATTAATGAGAGATAAAGTTATTGTATCAAATGGATCATTAAGGTATTAGTATTTCAGTTAAATTTTGCTTGTTTCTTTTCTGAAAATTAAAGTCTAGGTAATGTTTAAAAGCATCAACAAATATTTAAACATTTGTTATTTAATGTCAAGTCTGAGAATATTCAATTTCAAAATAATTTGTTGTAAAGTGAAATTAATTATTCTTTGGATAGTTATAATTTATGTACCAAGATTATCTTTCTCAAAAGTTTTCACTATCAAAGCATAAATATGGGAAACTCATAAACATTGATAAATGTTAGCTTTCTCCTATTGTTTCCACAGTTAAAGATTTCTTACAAAATATGTGTTTAGCATATTCAGCATGTTTTTCTATGCTTACAATTACTCTTATGTGGTAGAACCTATCAGTGGATCTTAAGTACAGCCATATGACAAAATGCATCATGAAAAAGCAGATAGTTAATGGCATTAGAACCCTTAGAAGCACTATTAGAATGTAAGTATATTTGCATAGCTAAATAACCTGACTGCATTAGCAAATTTTATTCATGTAACCAATAAATTTGATTAAAAACTTGTGCTGGTTTTGGCTGATGTAGAGTTAATTTTCGTCACAGTGGGTGGTGTGGGGCTGTGTTTTGGATTTGTGTTGAACACAGGGCTGTTAATATAGAATTTATGCTTGCTCACACAAGGTCAAGGCCTTTTTTCCTTTCTGTACTGCCATGCTGGAAAGGAGGTTGGGAGTGCATGGGAGGCTGGGAGGAGACACAGCCAGCACAGGTGACCTAAACTGAATAAAGGGGTATTCCACACCATGTGACATCTGGCTCAGTACTTAAATTGGGGGGAGAAAGAAGCAACATTTGGAGTGATATTGTTTGTCTTCCCGAGTTAACTGTTAATGCGATGAGCCCCTGCTCTCCTGGAGGTGGCTGAACACCTCCCCAGTGGAGGAGTGAATTCATTCCTTGCTTTGTTTTGTTTGTGCAAAGCTTTTGCTTGCCTATTAAACTGTCTTTATCTCATCCCATGAGTTTTCCAGCTTTTACACTTCCAATTCCCTCCCCAGTCCTACTGGGAGGAGAGTGAGCAAACAGCTGTGTGGAGCTTGGATCCTGGCTGGGTGTAAAGCACAACAACTGCAAAAGTCCCCAAAATATAAAGTCCACTGGTTTCCTAATCATGTGTTCCTTCTACTGATCTACAAAATTAGGCTCCCTGATCCTGAATTTTATCTAGTCATCTGGTTATCTAGATGACTATATTATTCATTGTCCTTGTCTAATGTCTAGCTTAACGTTTAAAATCTTTGCCTGGCATGAACTAGCTATGACAAAACTATGTTCCCTGAAGTTAAGCTGAGCATAGAACACTTTTTTCTAATTCCTTGGCAAATACTCAAAGAGGAAATGGAAAAGCATTAACATTGTAATGCAAAGGAATTCCTTATGGATTTAAATGGAATTTAAATGTCTTTTAACTTCTTCTGAACTGCTCAAACTTGTAAGCTCCAGCTCAAACAGAGATGTAAACTTCTAAATTTAGAATTTTAAAATATTAAGTTTGAAAACCAGCTTCTGTGAGTGTTCAAAGGAAAAAGGATTTACTTGGTTGTCCAAATTGAAGCCAGGCATCTCACAGCTTGCCATCTCTGGGCAACACGTAGTCTGAGTGACTGTCTTTAGCTTAAGCAATTGTTTTTCATCAGATGCCACTTTATAAGCTATACCCTAAAAAATTTATATCCATTTTTCCATTACCCTGGATCATGTTACTGAAGGACTCTATTGTACTCAGGGTGGGAGGAAAAAGATACATATTTTTGGATCTTTTGTTGATATCTTTCCCAATCGAGCATTTTAATATTAATTGGAAAAAAATACAGATCACAAAATGGTTGTCCCTAACCTCAAGAACTTAATTCATAAAGATAGGATAACAAAAACCCATTTGTTTCTTCATCTTTTTGCTCAATATTAACACCAGCAGAGCTCTGTTCCAAAAGAAGTGACAATGCTGCTTACTGGAAATAGCTTTTTAAAGCCATGTTTTGAAATATCCCATGTCTTATCTGAAATATGGTCTCAAGAGATGATCAGCACCTATTGTCTCAAGACCAAATTGTTATATCTATCACTAAGCAAGAGAGCTAGCCTTAAATTCATTTTTCTTATTAAATTGAACATATATATATCCCAGAAAAAACTCTCAAGTTTTTTGAGAAAATGAATTAATAAGAATATTGGAAATCACTATTGCTTATAGCATTCCCAGATAATAACTAAAGTGGATTAACCAATGAAATGGAAAACCACTATGTAGATAAAGTAGCAACATACACAGGAGAGCTGACATTGTACACGAATCTATGAGCCTTAAACAAAGTGATCAAGCAAAAATTTAACAGATGCCCAAATTTGTGATGTAACAAATGAATCAACTGATGTCAGCATTTCAAGCACTCTGAATAGCTCTTGAGGGTACTGTCCAAAAAAATGTCAGTGTTAAAGTACATTTATTACCTCACTGGGGAGATATAGATTCAGTCAGTTACCCTTTGATTTTTGTGCTCAACAGCTTTTATAGAAGCATAGACATTATATAAATTACATGTTTAAAATGGTTTCACCTTGATGAGATTACATAAGTATTTTCAAGATGTGTGTTTTAGCTGTTTGACCTACCACAGAATTTCAAAACAGTACCTTACTTTAATATGAAAGAAGAATAAGAAATTTATTATAAGGAAAGCATTGGAAGCTTGAATTTATTTTGAATTTTTCTAGGGATTATATATTTTTTACTAGAAGAAAATATATTATTTTGATTTTTTTCATGCCATAAACTGTTGGCACAATTTAGTCTCAGTTGTTCCACTGAGGTAACATCATATTTATTTGGTAACTCTGTCAAATAATTTTTCAGGCATTTTGTGGGGAAATCAAATAATAGAATTCTAATCAGTATATATCAGAAATTATATCAACCAGCATGGACGAAAGATTGGCAAAAATATTCACAAGGAAAAATAAGCTGGGCAACAAAATAAATTTAATAACATGAAAAACTGTAATGAAAGAATAAGGAGTATTAACATTTTTGCATTAAATACTGTTGTGGAACATGGTAAAAATGTTACTGTTGGGTTTGGTGCTAAGATAATGCTCAAGACACGGGATTGGATTTAAATGGTCACAGATACCTCTACAGACCTTTTATAAAAGTATTTCCTTGTGCCAAAATATATACAGTATTTTTGTACTAACAACATATCATACATTTGTGGAACAGTGACAGATGTGTCCATTTTTATGTGTATCAGATATATCATCAAAGAATCACCTGAAAAAATGGAGATTATTTTTTAATGATGGTTCTGGTGGTGGTAGAAAATTACATTGGATTGATAAAAAGCTTATTCAATTTAAAATATGTTATAGGCAAGCTTATAGTTATCTAACAGAGATTACTGATTTCCAAGGTCTGCCTTTAAAAATATTTGGTAACATTTAATACCCCTAGTCAATGAAATTATGTGGGCTGAATTTTGATTTTGTAAAGTGATTAAGAAATGACTCAGTCAAAGGTGTAAGACATGCCTTTGGTGTGTTTCTCAGGACAGGTTAATTCTACAGCAAAATTTTTGGGAACTTTGCATATGCACACTAATCAGAAAACAGTGAAAACAAAATGCAAAGTAGAAGCACAACAAAGAAATCAAAAGGAAAATGAAAAGATTCTTCATTTACACAGATAAAAACACAGCATAGATGGGATAAATTTAAAGTAATTTAAATTACATTAAACAGTCTTCAAGGTTTAAATAAAAAAAATAGAATTATTATATCTATATAAACATTCATTGGCAATAATAATATCGTAAGTGACGATGTTCTTACAATGGTAGGTAAAGTTGATGTATCGGGTTTTTCTCATCTCAGACCTGGAGTCAAGCACCATAACATACTGGATCTATTAAGGTGCTGTAGTACGAAATCAGGAATGGAAACTGCTTTGGCAAAACATGGAGCAGCAAAAGTTTTTACAGAGAAACAGAAGTTGGTGACAGCAGTGGTCTTTGAGGGATCAAAACTTAAGAAATGGCTTGATATTATAGGAGTTATATTTCATTGCTTATAAAAGAAAGTGTAATGTATAAAAAAAGTTTCTAGGGGAATTTAGGAGTCTTAAAATTATGGGTAATATCAGAATTGCCTAAAAAATAAATTGAAGCAAATGGAAGTAAAGAAGATTTAAGTATGATCCCCAAATTATGGAACAGATGGAAAATAAATAATAAGATTTAGACTTTTTGCTTACTCTTCTTTTGACTCTTCACTGGTCTTAATAGCACTTGGAAAAATCCCACAGGCCCACTAGAGTGGAAAATATTCTGAGGAAAACTAAAAGCAACAGATCTCTATGCTCAACCACAATTAAAGATTATGATTTCTGAATAAATATGAAGGACTTAGATAAGAGTGACTGGAGACTAAGTAAAAATTTCTGAAAGAGGACATGAATAATAAATAAGTGATTAATATAAGGAAACAGGAATAAGATATTCAGGATTATATCAGCACATAGCATAAGTATTCAATATAAAAGTTTTTAATAGTCTCTGCAGATAAATAAGAACAGAAGAAAGACTTTGTGTCTCTCTTGTGTCCTCTTTCCAGCAGTGGCTGTCAGAGAGTACTTAGAGAAGAGTAAACTGCAAAAACACTTCAGCTTAATGTCCTATTTTCAGTTCAGTGACTTGCTGATCCAGTTAAGGTTTCTATATATTTAGTGACATAAATCCAATTCTTTTCTACAGATAAGACATGTTTCTTTCTGTAGACATAAAATTTTTATTTCTGCTCTGCGTTTTGATGAAGAAGTCCATCCTTCAGAAGAACAACCTTATTTTCTTTGATTTGATCTCGGCTTTATTGATATAGCCCCTTGTCTCTGACCTGCAAGCAATGTTGAGTTCTCAAGCCCAATCCACACGTTTGTAACACTCATACCACCCTGTTGTATCCTTCCTCTCTTTTCCAGACTTAGAAATTCGATTCTTCTTTGCACTAGAACTGGACCATATTTCTGATCATTCTTCCTCCCGTTTTCAGTTCTACATCATCCTTTCAGAGACCATAATTGCTGACAGTATTCAAGGTATAAATTAACAGTTTTATAATAAATCTTTTTTATTCTCTCTTATTTTCTAATATTTTTGTACATTTATTTCTCATTGCTACTGAGCACTAGGTTGGCGTTTAATGCAGCAAAACCAACTAGACTTACTATATCCAAGTTTACACTGGTTCAGTGCTACAGCAACATCTACTTCTGCTGGTTTGGAAGTTTTGAACAGAAACATAGACTTTACTTTTTAAAATGTTAATCTACTTATCACAGGTAATATAGAGTATATGATTGCTGAGTTACAGAAGGTAAATGTGAATGGTATTACTCCTTTTTCCACTGGATGTGGGGCCCTTTTGTAGGTTACTGACTATGTGCATGCAGCATGCTTGGTCAGGAGAGGCACTGATGTAGCAATCCACCTTCCTGCTCTTCTTTTCTTCCTCTTCTCATAAGAGTTCTGATCTTATCCTTTGCTTGTATTTTCTGCTACAGACTGTATCAAACAAGTTTCCCTTATCAACATGATTATGGACAATGCTGGAACTTGTGAGACCAGGTTGAATCTTCCCAAGCATACCATACTCATTCATGTGTCCACTAATTCCAGATCTTGCAGGAGTCTTATACCATAAAGAATTAGCAAAGACATTCTAGGATTCACTCATGACAAATGAAACCCAACACTGTGTTAAGCACCTTTCTTACAAAACAAAGCTAATAATGGTAAGACAGTTTAGTGGTTAAACTCACTCAGATTGGTGTTCTATTTATCTTTGATAATCAGCCCAGGAGGGGATTTCCAAGTGTGTTGAGTTGACTCTGGCTGGACAGGGAGACATCACTGACTTTACCACTACTAATCAAATTAGGGTAGGGTAATCAGAAATAAAAACAAATATTAAAAAAACCTTACCCTTATCCCTCCCTTCTTCTCAAGCTGAACTTCACCCGTGAATTATCTCCCTCCTCACCTCCACCAGAAGTACTGGGGATTGGGAATGTGATTGCAGTCATTTCATCACATATTACCTCTGCAGCTCCTTCTTCCACACCAGGAGGACTCCTCAAAGTCTTCCCCTGCTTCATCAGGAGATCCTTCCCAGAGGAGATAGTCCTTCAAAAACTTGTCCAACATGAGTCCTTTCCACAGGCTGCAGCTCTTCACAAACTGCTCCAGCATGCATCTCCTATGGGGTGCGGTCTCTCAAGAACAGCCTGCCAGCAAATCTACTCCAGTGTGGGCTCATCTCTCCACAAATCCTACCAGAAGCCTGCTGTAGCATGGATTTCCCGTGGGGCCACAGTCTTCTTTGGTCATCCACCTGCTCTAGCAGGTGGTTCTCTGTGGGCTGGAGGTGAGTATCTTTGCGTAAGGGCTGTTCTTAGTGTATTGCTTTTGTCAACCAAAATCTAAGGAATTCCACTCTACATTAAGTGTTCTCTTTCTCAAAGGCAGACTCATTAACTACTGTATCCAGTCCTATAATTCCCAGAGTTGTGTTAAATTCATAGACTTCAATACAAAAGGCCTTTATTATGTATCTTTTTTTTATGTCTGAGAATTTGACATGCATACAAATTATCAAAGAAAGAAAGAACTAAAATACATAGGTAACAATAGTGAACATTGATATCAATTTGATTGGGTTTTGGTTGCTTTTGACTAAGGACAAATTCAAGTAGTAGTAAAATAAGATGAAAAATATCATGGGGGTTTTTTTGTCACATCTTTATTCTGGGGAAAATTTTAAGGCCATAATTACATGTGAATATGTGTTACAATCGTAACAAGAGCATGCAGACTGCAGCCATCAATACAATGTAGTAAAATCATCTCCCTAGATAAGTTATTCCGTGGGCTTTTATGAAGAGAGAGTCTATGAGCAAACGTGCAACCTTTTCTAAGTCAAAACATGTATACTGACACAGAAGGGTATAACTAACCATTCAGCTATTAATTTATGGTCATATATTAAGACTCTGTGTGTGCAAGAAATGAAAACCTTTAGTCTGGAGATATCCATTACATCTGTCACAAGTAAAAATTTTAAAGAAATTAAATTAAACTTTGGAATGAGCTTTGTGAATAAGGCTATTTCCATAACTTAGATCTTAAATAATTCACAGAATAGCGTTTCTGAGAAAGCTCTTGAAATATACAATCTACATTTTTTGTGTGAATTGCTCAACTTAATTGGAAGGACTTATAAGGGGCACAGGGCTTTTGCAGGGCAAGAGAGTGCTTTGTGTATGGGCATTATAAATGTTTTGAGAATAGAGCTCTCAAGAACTAATTGTATAATGTGCACTAATAAAAACACACACCAAGACACAAGCATGAGAGAGACAATAATATATTTGAAGAGTTTTCACACAAAGTTCCTGTTGCTAGGGAAACCACTTCCTTCATGTGTACTTCTTCCAAATATGTCTATCTCCAGGTCTTCCCTCAGTGCAGATCACAATACAGTGTTTAGTAAAATAGTAAAAAAAAAATCATGTATGCATATGGATGCATTTATGTTACAAGAAATGAGTGCACTTTTTAATAATCTGCAGAAACTGTGGAAGATTCACATTGGCAACATCATTCTGAATTTAACAAAGAAACCTCTACACCACAGCCATTGTATTTTCATTTGTTTGCAAGTATTTTTACCTTTTTCTTTGTTGTGTGCCTAATTTCTGCTGTGTCAATGTTACACCTATGTGTAACATTTTAAAATAATAAATGTTTAAGATGTCCTACTTTTATTAATAGGTCATTCAATCCTTGCTACATATTATTTACCAATGAAGAAGGCATAAATCTGGAGTAAATGTGGCTCTTGATGCAGCTGCCTGCCCTGAACGAAGACTTTGACATGGAGATCAAATAGATCTATCACAGTTGTGCCTATAGGCACACTGACATCACCAAGCTTTACAATAAACACTGCCTGTCATCACTCTGCCTCATTTAATCTCATGGTTCAGTGGCAGAGAGAGGTTCACAGAACAAGGCAACATTTTTGGTTGAGAAATGGTAGCTCCTCTGGATCTGTCATGTCCTACATAAGGCTGAAGTCTTTCCACGTGAGTTGTTCTACTGCTCAATTCTGCCTCACCCTTGTTTGACTTAAGAAAAACGAGTTTATGCAAGCACTGGAGAGGTGGTTCAAAGAAACACAGAGAGAATGATTTAAAATGGAGAACAAAACCTATCAGCGGATTCTTCCTTAGGGACTAGAGCCCACCACATTCACAAAGCAAGTTTAGCTGTCTTTCAATTTAAGTGAGAATAGCAAGCTTAAGTATGTCAATGAGACAACTAAGCTCACTCCATGTCTAAAATACTGGCTTCTATCTTCAAAGAAGGGAGAATAAGAACTTTCAGAGCTCAACTCTTGTTCAAGCTTAAAAATAGAGATTGGAATTTGAGAAGCACTTTAAGGTTTGTTAGTATGGCAAGGTATGATGTAGGACATGAACACAGGTTCTAATCTGGGTTTTATGTGCAATATTAACAAATGTGTTGGCTACATTTTTTATGATTCTGTAGGACATGTCAAACTTCAGGAGTTTGCTGTTCCAGTTCTATAGCCTATCTACTAGTGAAATAGTATACATGGTCTTTTATAGCAGTATGATTATTCATATTCTTTGAACAAAACCATAATAAACTACTTCTGTCCTTAAATTCAAGCATGAGTTGCTTTATCAAACTAGAGCTAAAGAGAAACTGGACATTTTTAAATGGTTTCTCAAAGGTGAAAACATTAGGAAGCAAGAATAGATACTGTGACAAAATAAATAAATACCAAATAAATTTTTAATTTTTCCTCTTTCTGTTGTTTTGGGTTGAGCTGGCAAAACGCCAACTGCCCAAGAACAGGGAAAAAATTGTTCCTCCCCCCCCCACAACCAGCCAAGAGGAAAAAAATGGGAGAGGGAAAAAAACCCCTTCCAAACTAGGTTTATGCTGAAACTAACTATATGTATTTATACAGAAAAAAGAAAATTAAGAGAAAACTACAATATAACACACACTTACATAAGTTTATATAACAAGAAGTAACCTCCCACTCCCCAGTTAATACAAAGTCTATTACTCCAGATCTATAAGTACTCTAAAAGACACTGTCTTGGGTTGAGCTGGCAAAATGCCAACTGCCCAAGAACAGAGAAAAAGTGTTCCTCTTCCTCCCCAACCAGCCAAGAGAAAAGGAAGGAGAGAGAGGAAAAAAAACTTCCAAACCAGGTTTATGTTGAAACTAACTATATATTTATA
>JAOXXN010000446.1:96463288-96487585 GCA_026770055.1 Myrmophylax atrothorax
GGGGGGGGGGGAGGTGAGAAACAGAAAAGGCCTTGACCCTGAGTGAACCATGCTCAACAATAAGAAAAACATCAGTGTGTCATCAATATTATTCTCATCCTAAATCCAAAACAGAGGTCTATTCCAGCTATTGGGAAGAAAATTATCTGAGATGAAACTAGATCACTGCTTTGATATATAGTGTATATAGCATTTTATACAGCTTGACACAGTATGCTGAGGGGAAAAAAAAAGATGTATATTAAATCACTGTGGTTTGTATTAAATGAATTAAAAAGGGATTAGGCTGTAATGCACAAATAAAGTGAAATTCTTCTGTTCACAATGATAGCTTAAAATCTCATGGCAAAATACATATAAATGAGGACAGACGCTTCAGATTGCTTTTTAACATAGGTTTTAACAATGGAGGCTTTAAGAAAAAGTACAGGTTACCATATAGAAATAAAGAATTTACATTATACATACAGGATTAATTAATCCCATGAAGAAAGTTTGGGTTTTATTGTTACTGTATAACATATTACTTAGAACACATTGCATTAAGCAACATTTTTATGGACCCAACTACCTGGCAACTATACAATAGCAGTTGACAGAAGGAAATGCAGTGATGGAATTATTTCTGTGAGGTTCCAGAGTGACCAAAATTAAGCCTAAGGCAATACAAAATTTTAATCAAACATCTAGAAGTAAACACTAAATTACTACTTACAGAACTCTCTGGATACCACATCTACAGTTTCTACAGAGTTAAACAATGGTGAAGATAAGATAGAAGCAGATCTTTGAGAGGGGAAAATCCATAGGTATTTAGAAAGAAACAAAGACAGTAAGGATCACTGAATTTTTGGAAAAGTAGCTCTGGAGAGAATCTGCATCTGTAAAATGTTTGTAGCTATAATTGTCATATAAATGCTAAACATTCCTCTACTTTCTTTATGAAGAGAAATATGAGAATTGTCTCAACAATTAACATCTTCCTTCTTTTAATTCTAGTGGAGAAAGGACATAATGACTTCAACTGGAAGGTGCACAAATTGAAATGAATAGGTCACTGGAGTTTTTTTAACAAATAAATGGTAGGCAATTATAACTGGGTAGTAATGGCAGTTGTAACAGAATACTAATAAAAACAGATACTCTATTAATAAAGACTCTTATCTGAAAACATGCATTTTCCAAGTAAAATATACTTCACTGAAATCGGATTATGCTACTGGGCACTACACAGAAGTAAGCGGATGCAATCTGGTAGACTGCTATGTAGCAGATGAGTTCAGATGTTCCATTGATTTCTTCTGCCCTTAACTGACATACATACAAATAAATTTAGGAGATCTAGATTGTTCTTTTTTTTGTTGTCTGTTTCTTGGTTTGGGTGTTGTTTTTTTTTTTTTGGGGGGGGGAGTTGTTTTGATTTATTCTTGTTGGTTTTGTTTTTGTTTTTTTGTTTGTTGGGTTGGTTGGAGTGTTAATTTTGTTTTGGTTAGTTTGTTTGTTTGGTTTAGTTTGGTTTTGTGTGTATATCCTTCTGATATCTTTGTGTTTTACCCACTATACAAAAAATGAGAGCAGAAGCCAAAGGGAGTCATCCAGAATCACCTGTTATCCAGAGTGCCTTGCCAATGATGAAAATACTTTCAAAAATTCTGGTTCCAAGTATTGCAAGATTATGCAAATAGTGGTCTAGTAGTCTTTTATTTGAAAGATTATACAACATTATTGGTGAAAGTTTGTGAAAATGTGGGAAATGGTGTCTTGATGCCTGACTAGCAGAAACAGTCTTCTAAAGGTTCATGAAGGAATTAAGTGGTGATGCTAGAAAAGCTGAGCTTACCCAGACAAATTTTGAAAGAAGAAAGTTTTTTTACAGTGCATAATGCATGACTAGCATTCATTTTTCTTTCTTGAATTTGTAAAATAATGTGAAATTAAGATCCTTAGGGCTTTTATCATTTTTTTCAGTTATTGATTAGTTAATCCTTTTAACTGATTTCATCTAATTGAAGAAAGTAATTATGTATTAGCTTATGAGAAAAGTAGTACCAGATACATTCACCTCCCAAGTGCCCACATAATCATTTTTTCCTTGTCTTCATTCTGTTCTTTTACTGTTCTCATGTTACTATGATCAGTGAGTAGAACAAAAGTGTGGAAATGAGCTTATGTAGTCACTTAGGACCCTACTATCTTCAATGGCTTTTGCATCACAAGTAGCCCTTCAAAATTTACATGATACCTAAGAAAATTATCTAATGAAAGCTAGGAAGACAGCTGAATGCATAATTTAGGTTCAGTGATGATAGAATATGCTTCGCATCTCAGAAAATAAAGGAAAACAATGTTTATGTCCATCACAGAATTATAGAGTTTGATATTAAAAAGGACCATGTAGTCCAACCCCTAACTTTTCAGTATCTTGAAGGACGGAGACTCCACAGCCTCTCTGGGCAACCTGTGCCAGTGCTTGGTCACAGTAAAAAAGTGTTTTCTGTTGTTCAGATGGCACCTGGAGTGTTCCTGTTTGTGCCCATTGCCTCTAGTTCTGTCACTGTGCACCACTAAAAAAGACTTGCCTCATTGTCTCCCTCCATGTACTTACATACACTGACAAAACTCATCCTGGCATTCTCTTCCTTTCGCCGAACATTCTCAGGTCTTGCAGGCTTTCCTCCAGTCCTTGCAACATATTTGTGGCCCTTTACTGGACTCTTTCCAGCATGTTCTTGTCTCTCTTGTACTGGGAAGCCCAGAACTGGACACAATAGTCTGGGTGGGTCCTCTCCAATGCTCAGTAGAGGGGAAGCACCACCTTTCTCAAGCTGCTGTCTAAAGCAGTCCAGAATACCATTTGTCTATTTCTGCTGCAATAAAACTCTGCTGAGTTATGTTTAAGTTGGTGTCCAACAAAACCCTTACATCCTTTACAGAAAAGCTGCTTTTCAGCCAGTTGGACCTCAGATGTTGGCATTGTTCCTCACCAGGTGCAAGAGGTCGCATTTCCCTTTGTTAAATTAAATGAGGTTCTCTCTGTCAATTCATCACTCCAGCCTGCCAAGGTCCGTCTGGATGAAAGGATATTACTATGGCATATTAGCCATACCTCCCAGTTTTGCATTCCTAGAAAACTTCCTGAACATACACTCTATCTCATGATTCAGATCATTATTGGCCTTCCACAAAACTTCTTTCCCCTCATCTCTGCTCTCTGGTCACAGCTATTCAGCCAGTTTTCAGTTCATTGTCTGGCACAGCTTGTCTATGACAATCTTATGGGAAATAGTGTCAAAAGCCTTAATCTTGAAAAATATGCAAAGGACCTCCATTATTGATTATATTTAAAGAATTAACTAATCCCTCAGAAAAAAAACCCAAACAACAAAAAACCCAAACCAAACCAAACCAACAAACATCTATTGTAGTTTGGGATACTTCTGTACCATAATTCTAATTTATAAAATGCAACCTTCTTTCTCATTCAACACTGGGATTCCAGATAGAAATAAATAATTTTGTATTTACTATATGTGTGACTCATATGATGATTTCACTTTCTTATTGCTTGCTTCATTCATACGAAAAAACTACAGCTCAGGACGCTGAAAGCACACATCTGCTCTTACTAAATCTAGTTATGCAAAACTGATGTGTTGGACTCCATAAAATCTAAACATTACTTAAAAAAAACCAACAAAACCAAAACCAAAATAACCTCTGAGTCCTGTTCTACAAGCTCTCAGGATGATTGTTCTTTCTATTTTTCTAGGTATTATTTACAGCTATCTACAGACAATGCATGCAATGTCAGCTACATGATTAGTGAAAGTTTAAGCCTTGGATGAAGACTCATACCTACTCTTATGTACTAATATCTGGCTGGGAAAAGCACTTCAAAAGACAGATAACATCTGTAACAGAAATGGATCCATTTGCCCATAGTTTATTTTAAGAAGTTTTGAAATCTACAGGTCTTTCAAATTATTTCAGCTATTTCTAGATAATCATGTAAGAGTTACAGGCAGAATGACTGTTCTCATTTAAAAAGCCCAGGCTCATTTCTTTTAGATAGCAGCCCTGCAGTTTCATCCATGCCTTAGTCGCTTCAAGACTAAAGTTATATTGGGACTGTAAAAAAGGACTACAACCTTTTAGTACTAAATGCACTGCATCATTTGCTAAGGAGTGTTTTTTTTCTTTATGAAAGCATATTACATGTGTGCACTGTCATTTGTATTAGGTGTTGCAGGAGCTGTCATACCGATACTACGGTTTGGGTTTAGATCCCTAACTGCTGGAGACAAACACACGGAAGAGACTTACTTGTCTTTCACTGTCTGCTGCATCTCTGCAATTCTGAGATGAGAAAAAGCTGACCTGAACCTCAGTAAATATAAGAAAAAGCAGCTTGTATCTTTTTTGTTGCCATTTCTCTGTCTCTTGTACTGTTTCTTGTCTTCATTTTTAACATCTGGAATCTGGTTTTTTCAGTGTATACCATAGAATAAATCATATTTTTCTATGCTTACAGAAATGCAGCAGTTAGTTAAAACTTGGCAACAATGATATATACATTTTTGAATAATAATTATTTTTGGTTTTGGTTTTGGTTTTTGTTTTTTTTTTTAAGACCCTTGATGCGACTGAGGCTGGCTAAAATGTACTATTAATTTGCTTTGAATGTGACTTTACCCAGAATGCTAGATGCATTTTTCTATTATTTTAGGTCTGAAAAATTCAGTTAGACAAATAAATGGGTGAAGAAATCAGCATGGACGCATTTTCCATGGACTGTGAAAAATAGCAAACTAACAATTTAACATTCATACAACAATATGCTCTTTTATTTCTAGCTTCATAATGACTAATTGCTTAATAATTTTTTCTGCTCCAATAATTTCTCTGATTTTAAAGGAAATGCAACATTAACATACCATATCTGTAATAACTTTACAGTTTTATTTAAGGTCTTTTCTTCTAAATTTACTGTATCTGATATATTGGCTAGAATGGGTAGAAATTGATTGTCATTGCCATTACTTTTCTTGCTGAAGTATTTGAAAGACAAAAATGCATTTTTTACTACAGATTATTTAAATCAACAGCTGTGAAATAAGTACTTTTTAATCAATCTATTATCTTGAATATCTTTCCTTTTGAAAAGCAGAAAGGCAGTAATGTTCCCTTGGTTATCTTTAGTCCACTAACTTGGATCAAATGAACACTGTTTGGGGGAATAAGCTGCAGCTCAAGTAAGGAACAGATATGTTCCCCGTATTATGGAATGTTTCCATTACACTAGTATCTCAGATCTTCAGACAGAATCACAGTGGAGTTTACTTAAATTTTGTACAACTTCTTAATAAAGAAAATAGCTTAAAATATTTTCATATTTTAGAAATTAAGCAAATGCATGAGATGGCCAATTTAATAATACAACATTTTTGGTTTTCATTTAGACATTGCTGTCTGTAATCATATAAAATTCTGCCATCAGTTTCAAATGGGGACTTTACTGTGTTAAATCCACCATCATTTTAATCCTTCAGGCTTAATCATCTTGTTTTTCACTTCTAGAGAGTACTCAGTCTCAAAGGGAATTTTCTTGTAGAAATTAATTAGATTCTAAGTATGTTCTGATATTTTAGAGTATTAGAAGAACATGAGCGAAAATGTGAGTACCTTGAAAGGTTTGTCTGCAGGTCATGAGAGGTACACTAAGCAAAGGAAGTTTCATTCTATTCCTATGCCTCACATCACATAGACACACATCACAATTATATTAGGAGACTGTCCCATTTCATGGTATTTGTAATAGGAAGAGATGCTAAAGGAACCACAAACTTTAACAAATACAAGTAGTCAAGAAGCTTTGACATTTTTCAAATAATGACCTGGGGATAAATATTTTTCTTCAGGAAAAACATCATCATTATGTGTCACCAAACAAGTGCAAGGAGAGGCTGTAGTTCTTGAATACAGGAGACAAAGTCTGGCTAAGAATTTGTTTGAAATACCTCAATGTAATTTTTGGTATTTTTCAAGGAAAACTACAAGTTAAAGGCAGCCTATAAACTATAAATTCACTAGCGAAATTCTAATTCTTATGGAGTCAATGGGATTTGGGTTTATAATTTGTTTGTGAGTTGTTTTTTTTTGCTCAGTGTTTCCCACTGCAGACAAAAACCATCTGAAAATGGCAACTTCAGGTACTTCCAGCTAGTCCCATGTCAGCCTGTTTTAGAGAATTTTAGGAAAAGATTAAACATTCAAGATCATAATAAGAAGCTAAGCTTTATCCTTACCAGTGGAGAGTCACCCTTCACAATACATACCACCCAATAATTGTGACAATCAAGTATTAGCTTTGTTTGTCTGCTACTTGAAGTTTGACTACAGAAATTCAGTCATGCCACATAGGAAAAACCTACACATCCACTCCTCCCTCCATTGTTTGTGCACTCTGTATTCTTCAGTCATAACAAAAAGATCAATATGCATTTCACATTTTAGTTTCTCCCTGCTATTCATGCACATTTTCTCCAGGGCCCTATATTGTATCTTTGCCTATTGTTTTATGGAATTTATAACATTGTTTTTATTTGCTTTCTATTACAGCACAGATAATAAAAATGCATAGCATGATATTGGGAAAATATAAAGAGCACAAACACTGAGTAGGAATACCAAGTGTTGCTTTTTCACCTCACAAGAAGGAATGGATGATGGGAAATATGATCTCTAAATCCTCATGAGGCAGTGAATAATCAGGGATTGCCATTAGGGTTCAATGCTGGATATTGATTGTTCTCTCAGGATCTGCTTCTTTATGAAATCAATGAAAGAAATTAAGTACTTTCAGTTTTTTCTGCATGCTCTGCTATCAGGTCCCAGTAGGTCTCCTACCATGTCTGGGGACAGAGAGTGCCCTCCACCGAAGTTATAAAATCCTGTATAGAAAGAATTGCCATTATCATAACTAAACCCAGAGAGAGAGAGAGAGAAGGAATCACAACTATCTCTGGAGTTTAGGCAGCTAACTCTGCTCTCTTGGGATCCAGAGGGTGAGTACATCAACCTGAAAAAGAAAAGGAAAGCTGACTCTAAAGAAGGAAGAAACAATCAGGTCTACCATTCCTTTTATAAGTGCCTGGCAGCTGTATCATTCCAAGGCTGAAATATTTTTCCTAATTTCATTATTTCACTGAGCACATTCAAACTTCATATCTTCATGGTTCGAACCCATGCAAGAAACTCAGAGCTGAATAATCCTTCACCTTGAACTTTTTCATGAAAATTCTTTTTGGCTATGAATTCTTTAATGAGCAGGCTAGTGTGTAAGATGTAAACAGCACCTATATTCATTGTTTTTCTTTAAAAAGTGAGCACATTGCACTTCATGAAGGATGTCGTGACATCAGTGTGTTGATGGTTGCCGGAATGGTTCCTCAGTTCTTTGAGAAACATCAAATCTTCTAATTCTCAAACTCACTTTGTATTTAATGCTACACTTGACTCTTGTAAAACTCATGAGCAGTTGCAGAAGCAGAAAAAATGCCTCCTCTCTTCTGGCATGTGTACACAGCCCATTTCTTTTCTTTGCCATTTTATAACTTGACAGCTAGGAAATAGAAAATAGATTTAAATCCTGTCGGATTTAAGAGGAATTCAAACATGGATCATCCATTTCTTGGCCAAGTGCCCCAAATGCGAGTGTGAGGAAATTGCAGGTGAAGCAACCATTATTGTTTTCCTTCAGGCAGAGCAACCTTCTTTTCCAGAGTATCCCATGCTTTTAAGCTGTTATGGTGGAATAACATTCAATTAAACTCAAATTCTTGTGTTTGGACATAAGAGGCTGAGAGCTGCTAGGATCTAGCAGTTTGGGGCCCTCTTTTTTAGACTTCCAGTAATTTGTTTCCCAGGCTGCTGATGTTTAAATCCACATAACTACCAGCTTTCATCCAGAGGCTATGGAGAGTTTAGGCAGGGGATGCCTGTGTGTTTAAATTAATTTTTGAGAAATCTGTTAACTAGTAGACCAAAGTACAGGGAATGACTGCATTTGTGTACCACTAAAACTTGCTGGCACATTTTATTATGTTTGGACTAAAAACTTCCAATTAAATCCTGTTTCAGGAGGTTGTTTCAATGTTGTGCATCATGGTATGATCCCACTATAACTGATGTCAATTCAATTTCTCCTATTAATGTCAGTAAGCCATAAATTATACCATTAATGTGATTTTAAAATCATTAACAAATTTTTTTCTAAATAATGAGAATTATTATTTCAGTTATGAATATGATTTGATAAAAATTTGGTTAAAAATTATAAAAACCTGTTGCATTTTTATTTTCATCACTAGCAATTATCTTGATCTGTTGGCCTCACTGTTCTAAAATCAGTAAAACCTAACATACACAGTCTCTTGGGACAAGCAAGAGCAAGCTGCAAATGACTCATGTGAGTCCTCTCTACAATATTTTCTACCAGGAAGGGTGTTAGAAGTTTTTTCTTGCTTCTTTTAAAACTGCATCACAGAAAAGTCAGCTGCACTCACAAATTACTCTCTCTTATTTTGAGGAATGAAGGAAAGGTATACGTATTTAAGATCATTGTCCTGCTGAACACTCTTAAGGCCACTTAAGCTGATGATTTGGAAGGGGCAGGAACTCAGTGCTACTCTAGAAACCTCTGTGTATTGCCCCAAAAAGTTTCCCAGAACAAAAATTAATAGGTTTGCCTTCTGATTTAAAAAAAAAACGTTGCAGGATATCCTCACTGGAATTTTCAGATCTTTGATTTATGTTCATTGTAGTTGCTATTTTATGACAGTTTTTGACAAAATTCAAACTATGAGAATCACCCATGCAGAAATTTTACTTTAAGAAAACACATACTTTGAGATAGGCCCCTTTAGATAGCAGCCTTAAAGAAATGGCATTAGAATTGGTTTGCATTTATATAGAAAGCTACAGAGGTAAAGCTGAATGTACTCTTAGGAAAAAGAAAAAGAAAAGGAGAGAGAGAGAAAGAGAGAGAGTGCACTGGAGAGGCCTGAAATAAAAATAATCTTTCATAGATGTCAGTTCTGTATCTGTCAATTAGATGTTTTGCTGAAGATTCTGGATCATGAAGGATTTAAAATAAAAATATTTTCCTGTTACTGCTTGAAAATCACAGTGAGGTAGAAAGTAGTGAGGGAAATGCAAATATTAAAGCTAACTTGGAGATAACTGAGAAATGAACTAGGCTTTTTAACTGGTTCTGTTCTACTCCTTTCAATTGTTATTCTCTTTATGTCTTTATAATTAAAAAGAAAATGCTATGGTACCCTTTCTCAGAGTACTTCATTGTTCAGGTCCCACAATCTTCTGAACACCTTACCATGAAACCAGAACTGGCATATCATTTGGCATAGCTTTGCCTTTCAGAACTAGCTAAAAAATTATCAGACAGATCTTTAGTATTTATTCTGTATCTGTCTGAAATCTTTTTTCTGTAGCAATGATGGGAAATTACTGTTGCATTATCAAGAAAATACATGGTTTACATTGTTGTGAATACACAAACAATATTTCTGTGACTGTATTCTATTATATTCTGTGTTCTATTATAGGCCTTTCTAAAATACCAGTAACTTGTATATTGTTATGCAATAAACAGTGTTTCTGACATATGTAAGCTATTCAAGGCTAGACTCAGGATCGCCGAATCTTAGGAGACCAACCCCCTACTTGAAGCAGGATCAGCTGTGGGGTCAAACCAGGCTGCTCAGAACTTTACTCAAATCTTGAAACACTCTAGCTGTGGAGACTGTACAGTCTCTCTGAGCTGTTTGCTCACTTGCTTTACGGAACTATTTAGCTGTTCTTACAGTGAAAAACACTTTCCTTCATCAGGCACTGCTAACTGAATGGTGACTTTGTTATCTATCACAGCCTTGAAGTCTTGTTCAGCAACTGGCATCAGTTCCTCTTCTTTCCCAGACAAAGGACTTTTAAATCTGTCATTACTGAATTTCCAGAAGTTCCTGCTAGCCCATACCTCCAAGATGGCTACGTCTCTTTGGATGATACCTCTGCCACTGAACAGAGCCTGTTCCCTCAGATTTGGCATACTCAACACACTTGACCAAAGGGAACTCTTTTATTTCTTTGTAGCTATTTGAAGAAGAACTTAAACAGGACAGGTCCCAGGACAAAGCCCTCTGTAACATCACTTTTTACCAGACAGAATATGACTGATTAATCAGGACCCTCTGAGGGTGATTCTGGTAATTCATTTAGTAGTCCACTCTTCCAGATTCTAACATCCTAACTCAGGTACAAGAACATTTTTGATACTAGCAGAAGGCTTACTCTTCTTAAAGTTAGTCACCTTCTCTGCTTTTCCCAACACAGTCTCTCATGTCTCTCCCTCAAATGCAGTGTTAGAACAGAGGACATCTGTTGTGTCAGGCATGATTTCCCCTTGGTAAATCCTTTTAGGCTGTTCCAAATCACCTTCTTCTCCTTCATTGCCAAGAAGCGTGTGCTAAGAGGCCTTGCATCATGCTTAACCCAGAGTCTGAAGCAAGACTAACTTCTACGCCTTTCCCATACCCTTTTTCAAAGGTTTTGCAACATTTACTCTTTTCCAGTTGTTGAGAGCCCCTCCTGATATCCATTAATATTTTAGAGAAAATGAGGTAGTGAATACAAGAAGGATACAGGAAAACTGCAAACACTTAAGCACCGAAAGTTCTTGCAAAAAATATTTTCATTTTTATAGGATTTACATCTGATTCAGATTGGAATTACTGATGATGAGTAGACTGTGGCTTTATACATTTATACATTTACCTGAAAATCAACTTTAAATACTTGTGGTATGTGATATGGATATGAGCTGCATTTTTGACATTATGAGATACAGTGGAAAGGATCTTCCTCTTTACAGCATGTGGCAGTCTGGTCTGTTTATTCTGACTATTTGTGACCTTCCTTCAGAAAAATAAATGGGTCAAGTGTTCTCTCTGGATGAAGGAAGAGGTTATTCCTGCCTTGGAAAGCTTGCTCAGAGAAGGAGGCTTTCAGAAACACTAGAACAGAGAATTGGCCAGCCTGAGGAACTGCTGAGAGCAGCAAGCAGCAGATATATTAGCCGGGAGGCAAATGGGTCAGAAAGAAAGCTCTCTGGACACAACAGAAGATTGTGAGTGGGTTCAAGGATGTCTGATAGTGTGCTATGGTGTACAGGCAGGTGAAATATGTCTCAGAGAATTTGTTAATTTCTGTTTGGTGCGCAGCCATAGAGCTTTCACTGTTACTGTGAAGTAATGAATGTATGAAAACCACCAACATTTTTTTAATTGTTAGATCAATAAGAACTTAGCCTCAAAGAAATAGCTATAAACAATTAGAGTCAAATGGTTTGCTGTGATTTATATGCTTAATTGGATCCTATGAATATTCATTAATAAGGTAGACAAGTTGATATTTTTTACTGAAAAATCAGTCACATTTCAGTCAGTTCAAAAGCCAAACCTGAAGCTGTAGTCTGTATGCCAATCCAGTTGTTCTTGCAGTTTTTGAAAAGATAAAAATTGTAGCTACAATTCTTTGGAAAGAAAGGCCTGAGTTTTATTTTATTAAACCAATTACAAAAATGCAGTACATGAGCCATTTATTTCCAACTAAAGTGAAGCACAAAATTATTCACGAAATATTCTTGACCTCTGTGGTTTTGTTAAACAAATTATTTGGGTTGCCAAGAGAGTTTGTGTTACATTTGTTATTTAGACAATCCATCATATGAAGTGGTTATTATAAAAGCCAGTGACTTCCCTTGGAATATTTACCAGTAAATCCCTATGTTTACAGAGCTTCTTTGCTGGCTGCTTAACAGAAGGCACAAATCTATGTGTAACTTTTTTTTTTGGAATCGTTACTGAGAAGTCCCAGAGAAACAGCAAGTACAGGATAATGCCCCTTTCATCTGAATCACGATTTGGTGCTGGTTTTAGATGTATTTTTTATTGTTATAGAAAAACAGCTTAGTGACATCAGGGTTATCACAGTAGGGGATACACAGTGTGGAGAAAGTATTTTCTAGTTAAATTGGAGGTCTGGCCATTTAATGTCACATAGGGACAGTGTTTGTCCCCCCCCAATCGTCATCTCTTTCTTCCACTACTGCCACCTCCATGCACTTTGGATCATTCTCTATGCTGTTATTACTGCTCATAGAAACACAGGGATAAAGGTCATAAACCTGAAAAAGCTTAAGAGAGCTCAGTTATATCTCATATTTGGACCACTGGAACTAGAATAACACCTCGGATTTCTTCATATCAACAACATAATAATCACAACAATAAAATACGTGACTGCAAAGGGTTCTAAAAACTGCTCCTCAGAAGCGGTGGGCTGAATCTACCAAGAGGCATTATGAATACACACCACTGAGACCAAGAAAGGCCAGGAAGGAATGCACAGGGTTGGCATGCCAAGTGTCATAAATGGCTGCATACTAAAACATGTTTTTTAAAAGTAAAGAGTGGAGTCTGACATATTTCTCTATAATCAGAACAAAAATCTAATTTTTACAAGTTTGGTTATGGCAAGTGCCAAATTCGATTTACATTAATGGGACTTCACTGAAAAAGCATATAACATGCTAAACATGGAACAGTGAAAGTAATGTTTCCTTGAATATTAAAGTCTACTCTGGAGACAAGAGCATAGATACAGGTAGCACACTGAAATGTTCTTCAGTGGTGCTTAAAAATATAACAGTGTAGTTTCCATCTAGCAAAGAACTCTGACATAAGTTTGTATTAAACCAAGAAAACCAGTGAGGTTTTTTTTAAGGAATTGTCAGAGTTGTATCCCAGCTAACCAGACACCCAGCTGGCAAAAGAAGATTTATACACCAAACAAGTTGTTGCATATACGTTTGGCCACCATTAGTGGAGATAACCATCAGAGAGAAAAATGTTCCAGACTTCCTGTCCCTTTAAAACTGTAAAATGTTGAGGTGGAAGGAATTTTAAGGCAGCAAAAGAAATTCATTTTAGCATAACAATGTGCAAAGTAAAAACAACAGATTCCAGGAAAGAAGACTTCAATAAACTCAGAAAATTGTTGGACTGCATATCCTGAGAGGTCTGAGCAGAAAAGATATTTTAAAAAATCTGGCAGTACTTTAAAAAACAAGACTTAAAAGACTCACGTCCAAACTATTTCCCTGCAGAGGAAAGACAGAAAATATCATAAGGGACCTACTTGTCTAATTGAAGAACACTTCATGGATATAAAAAAGAAATTAATAAAAAGGAAGTGGAAACTAGGCCAGACTAATAAGATGAACATGAAAGTATAGCATGAACATATAGGGACCAAATGAGAACCATAGAGGGAAAAAAAATGAGCAGCAATTAGCAAAGGACAAGAATAATGTCAAGTACAAGACAAGAAAAAAACAAAGGAAAGGGACAGTCTGCTGTTTAGCAGAGTGATATAGCTAGCCACAACTAATAACAAAAAGGCTAATATCTTTACTGCTTTTCTGCACCAATTTTCAAAACATAGCTCTACTGCAACTAGGAGTTATATCAACCACTACTGGCAGACATAAGAAAATAAGGAGGCAAGTGACAAGTTATATGGATTTGTCATGAATGAATTGTGTCAAGAAAAACATAATTTCTCTCTAGTAGAGACTATCAGGCCTTGTGAATAGAGAAGAAAAAGTAGGTTACATATATCCTGACCTGAGCAAGGCTTTGACAGACATTCTCATAAGCAGCCTTGGGAGACATAATCTAGATGAAAATAATATGGATTAGAGAAAATATTAATGTTTCTCTGTCAGAATGAAGGCTGTGTCAAGTAGGGCTTTCCAGGGTTCTGTCCTAGGTCTAATATACAATATTTTCAGACGATTCTTAAATTCGCTGTTGAGTGGGGACAAATAAAGAATACTAAAACCATGCAAGGATACACTGCTACACAAAGGCAAATCACAGTTCTGATACAAAAAGAATAAATACTATCCTATGCTACAAGTTGAACACTGAATTGAAAAGTCATAAAATTCAGTTCTGCAAGGAGAAAAAAAATCATACTTTCATGAATAAAATGGGATATAGCACATAAAACACATGAAGCAGCCTGATCCTCTGCTGTGTGCCAGGAACACATCATCTGAAATTGTACACTGGTTTGGTCATTGTATTTCTAGAAAGAAAGGATATAATATAATAGTTTTCAGACACAAAAAAGTATTCATTAAATAAGGGCTATGTGTCCATATCAAACAGCACAAAAAATCAAGCAGCACGGAAGATTACACAGAATCAGAAATCATGGAAAGATTTTCAAGTGACGAAAATCGAAGCTGAAATTGATTGAAATGGGCTACAGCAGGAAGCACAGACTAATTTGCATCACTAGTGCTCTTATAAACCTGGGTTCCAGGGGTGTCTATATATGTCTATGTGTATATATATACATACACACATGGATGATAGATAGATAGATAGATAGATAGATAGATAGATAGATAGATAGATAGATAGATAGATAGATAGATAGACAGAAAATTTCTGACTAGAAACTAGCATAAGGGTCTCTGAGTATTTTTCAGACATCATTCTGTAGCTGTATTGGAAGAATCTTAGGGATAATTCATTGCTGGTTAGAAGTAAAATGAAAACATGCTAACCAGCCTGAATTCATTTAAAAAAAGTTTATTGCCAAGAATCTCATACTTTTTCTTTTCTTTTGCTTGAATGGCAACCATGTTCATTCAGAAATAAAACAGATTAGTTCATAAGATGTAAAATTTCTCAAAATCCTAAATACTTGAACTTTACAGCAGCGGAGGTTCCTAAATGCATTTGCAGCAAAATCAGTAACTAAGTATGTGTATCTATATTTCTGTTTTTGATAAAAGGCATCCTGCTTTCCTGAGCTCTTCATTCATACATATGATTATCCAAATTATGATGCAGTGAACTGTTTGTATAGACAAAATATATTAAAACAAAATTGTTTGACAAATGGAATGTTAAGTGAATAAAAAGGGCAAAGTTATTAACACAGTAAAAATCATGCCAAACTAGATTGTAAAAAAAAAAAAATTAGTTTCTTGACTTTTATGCCAACCAAAGGACGTAAAAATAAGCAAAAAGATGGAGAGAAGTGTGACTACCTTTACAAAAGCTAAACCACAAATGAAATAGCCATTGAGAACAGAATTCAGAAAACTAACATCTAATACTTTGGTCATAATCCTGTAATCTTATAATTATAGTCAAATATTACAGAAATGTATTGTTAACCTATATTCTTAACCTATATAGTCACGAAATTCTTAGATTTTGTTTGGTGACATTTTAACCTCTTTGATTCTCTTTACAAAACATTTTTATCAGGCAATAGTCATTCTAAAAATGTCATAGAGAAAGAATCTTTATGAATATTCATGGAGTGCAGTTTGCATTAGTGCAAATGTACAAAACAGAATTGTTCTTTTTTGCATTTTAAATGTCCTATGAGCTTGAAAAACATCCAGTAATAGAATAAAAACAGTCTTGTGTATTAACATTAGTAACAAATTTGGAATGCAGAATATGCCAAATGCCATTTGAAAATTGTTCCCATGTACTCTGTATGCTAAAAGAGATTTGTGTTTCTGTAATTATTTGAGTTATCAGTGAGCAATTTAGAGTGCTGTAATTGTTCTTGAAAAAAACTGAACTCAAACATGCAGGCATTTTGAAAATATGGTGGTCTAAGGATTTAGCATTACTCTTCTGCTTGTTGTTATGCTTTGGAGGTTACTACCCACTGCAGCTGAAAACAGTGAATAAGAACAAGAGAGCACATCCTGACATCACAGATGAAGACAATTTGAATTAATATGGTTGATCTAAATTCTGTCAAAATCTGTCTCTGAAAGTAAATTAAGAGAAAATAAAGACATAATAAATGCAAAAGCATTTAATAGATACATGTTTAAATTTCTTTGGATCCTTCATAACACATAAATTGCTTTTAAGAGCAATTAATATGTTCTTTTTGAAAATGGTATTTGAAAGAAAAAACTTAAATCTAGCCAAAGTCTGGTTCTTCCTGTAAGGAGAGAGACCAAACAAGCAAATAATACAGAACAGAGGATTCTGAGCAGTGAAGAACATTTACGTACCTACAGATACACTAAATGCTAGAAAAATAAAAGTATCTTTTCTATCCCTGATGTGCCTTTAAGAGCAATATATCCTTCCTAAAGCACTCTCAATGCTGACATAGCCTAAGTTCACAAGCTAAACTGTCATCACTGGGAACAGTGACTTCCAAAAACAACTTATGAATGATGCAGGAAACAAATGAAAGAAAACCTATATATCAACTTTATCAACAAGTAAGAAAGTCAATATTAGACATCCCTAGACTAAACCATAATAAAATATTACTGTAACATCAACATGCAAGATAAAAATTATGACTACAATTACAATCCAGAAAAATTGGCAGCTTAATTATACATATTAAATTGATAAATCAAAAAAGATATTTTTTCTCTCTTGTTTTTTAAGCAGCAAGCCTAGGATTTCTTTTTTATTTTCTTTTGTTTTTCATGAAGGATGAAATAGTTGGAGGAGTCAGAATTGCTTGATCCCAGAAAATACATTAGAACAACACATCAATGTACCTTTTTTCTAAGTAGTAATACCATTGCAACATGAAAAAAAGCCATGACACAATAAGAATCTACTGAATTGGCAATTGATTTAACAAGTCAAAATGGTAGTATTTAGTTAGTTTGCTAGAAGTTCAAATTCTTCTTGCTTTTACAGGTCAATATAGAGAAGTAAAGTTCTCTTTAGGAATGTTAAATTAATATTTAATTAGTATTATGTACAAAATAGTGAAAATGTATGGGATTTTGTGTATGTAAAAATGAAGTTTATTTCTCAGAAGATTTATATTATTCATATTATATTAAAATTGGTTATTACTCACAAATTCCTTTATATATTAATTGAATTTATGAATATTATAAAGGATATAGATAAAATGGGTGGCACACTCAGCTACCTATCTAATTCTAGCATTATACACTTTACATGTGAGGCACATACTGAGAAATATAGTATGTGTTTGTATGTTCATATGCATATGGATATGCCAATATTCGTCCACACAAATAGGTACCTTGATTTTTGCTGATCTAAGTATATAACCAGGAGTAAAGAGAACATCCGAAAGCATTTCAGAGAATCATCAAGGTTGAAAGAGATCTTTAAGATCATCCAGTACAACCATTAACCCAGCACTGCCACTGTAAGCCCTAAACCACATCACCCAGTACAGATGCAGACACCTCAAACTCCTTCAGGGATGGTGACTCCACCACTACCTTGGGTAGCCTATTCCAATGCTTGACCACCATAACAGTAAAAAAAATATTTTCTAATATCTAATCTGCATCTCCCTTGCCTCATCTTAAGGCCATTTCCTTTAGTCCACTCACTGCAGCCATGGTGCATTGACCCCCACCCCACTGTAACCTCCTTTCAGATCTCTGCAGAGAGTGATGAGGTCCTCCCAAGCCTACTCTTCTCAAGATTAAACAAACTCAACTCCCTCAGATGTTCCTCATCAGACGTGTTTTCTAGTCCTATCATGAGCCTTGTTGCCCTTCACTGGACATTCTCCAGCATATCAATGTCTTTTTAAAGTGAGGGGCCCAGAACTGAATGCAGCACTCAAGATGCAGCCTCAACAGTGCCAAGTACAAGGGAGTGTTCACTTGCTTAGTATTGCTGGCTACACTATTCTTGATACAGGCCAAGAAGCCATTGGCCTTCTTGGTCACCTGAGCACATTTCTGGCTCATACTGGGCCAGCTGTCAACCAGCACTCCCAAGTTCCTTTCTGCTGAGCAGCTCTCAAGAAACTCCTCCCCAGCCCGTAGCAGTACCTGGGACTGCTGTGACCCAAGTGCAGGATCCAGCATTTGGCCTAATTGAACCTCATGCAGTTGTCCTCAGCTCATTGATAGAGTCTGTCCAGGTCTCTCTGCAGAATCTTCCTACCCTCCAGCAGATCAACACTCCCAGTCAACTTGGTGTCATCAGAAATTTACTGAGGATTCACTAATCCTCATGTCCAGATCATCAATAAGGATTTTAAACAGGGCCGGGCCTAAAACTGAGCGCTGGGAAACACTGCTAGCAACCAGCTGCCAACTGGATTTAGCTCCATTTGTCACAACCCTCTGGGCCCAGCCATTAAGCCAGTTTTTTAACTCTTTGAAGAACCCACCCACCCAAGCCACAAGCAGCCAGTTTTTCTAGGGCAATGCTGTGGGACACTGTGTCAAATGCATTACTGAAGTCCAGATAATATCAGATGCACAGCCCTCCCCTCATCCACCAAGCAGGTCACATTTTTGTAGAAGGAGATCAGGTTGGTGAAGCAGGACCTGTCTTTCATAAATCCATGTTGACTGGGCTTCATCACCTGGTTGTCCTGCACATGCCATGCAATGGCAGTCAAGATGATCTGCTTCATAATCTTGCCTGCAACAAGGGTGAGGCAAACAAGCCTGTAGTTCCCTGGATTGTCCTTCCAACCTTTCTTATAGATAGGCATTACATTTGCCAATTTCCAGTCAGCTGGAACTTCTCTGGTAAACCAGGACTTCTGGTAGATGACATAGATGTCATAGCCTAGAAACTGAAAGTGATTGCAGCAATAAAATCAAAGTGTATCCTGTTCCTTTGTAGTTAAAGTCCAGAACACAAAAATATTATTTTTACATTTTGCAAACCAGAAAGCTACCTGTTAGGCCTTTCCAAAAATGAATGTTTTAAATAAAAAGTTTTTAACTGTCTGGCACTTGAAGATGGGAAATTTATCTATAAACACAGTACTTAATAAGTATCTTCATGATATCCTATAATGCATATTATTCTATGAAAAGGTATCAAGTTTAAACTTCATCAATCAGGAATACTTTTAGAGGAATATTTTAAAATTTTAAAAATTAATTCTTAATTCCACCTTAGGTGTCCATGTGTGAGCACTAAGACAATGCCTTTCAGGTTTCTGCAATTTCCTACAGATGGATAAAAAGTAGTTTAACTAAAAACAATTTCCTATGCAATGCAATTTCCTACTACATTTTGCCTTTGGTCTTCTTTTTAACACTATACATTGTAGAAAGGTGGCACTGATCTACTGTTATGGCAGATGCAAACTTAAGTCCAGTAAGATTTTCATTGTGGGTATTAGAATCTTGCCCCAATCAGGCAAACACACAGGGAAATATTCACGAGCTTGAGACTTCATTTGGATGCTCATTTCACTACAGCTTTCAGCAGACCTGGTATAATGCTATGGCAGATCAGACACTATTTTTAAACTGGTATTTGCTCAGACTTTCCATACCATATTTATAGATGCAGTAAGACAATTCAAATGTAATTTCTTTCATTTAAATAACATGGATAGAGAGAAAAAAGAAAGAAATACTACCTCTATTATTCCATATTATTTAGCTTAGCTAGAGCAGCAATATTACTTCCACAAGAGTGTATGTAATTCTTATGCTCTGTAATTTGCAAACTCCATAACCTTGGCTGCTATCATTACTACTAAAGGACAAGAAAAAAAGAACAATATAAAATATATAAAATTAAAAAAAGATGCAAGAAAAGCAATGTTTCATTAATATCCCTCATCACAAATATTAGGAAATAATAAGCAATAAATATAATAGACTGCAAAAGTTTATTATTTTGTGATTCCTTGCAGTAGACTATTATGCAACATGCATCAAGAAATGCAGCATGACATGACAGCCAGAATATGAAGCACTGATTTCTTGTTTCAGGATGAAGACAACAGTTAAAACCTACATAATCAAGCAAAGATAATATTTAGAAGACTTACCTATGCATTATGGTGGTCATCTCAGAGCAGTGACTCTGCATTTCACTTGGGTATCCTGATGCTTCAATGTATTTAAAAAACCAGTTTGAGAGTAACAAATACAAATACTGTAGAGTTCTAATGCCTCTACAATCCATGACAAAACAACAATTTTAAAGATTAGTAAGTCAAGTATAGATTTCAAATGAATTAACAACAACAACAAAACCCCACAAATGCTTTATAATTAAATTGCATATTGCAGAATGGACACCAAGGTTCAAGTCTGGGCCCTTATCATTAATACATCATACTTTAGTGTTGGCAAAGGTTACCCACAACAGCGGGTACTGAGCTGGCTGCAAACCAATGTAAATAGTTTAATAATTCTTTGCTTGACATCCTTACCTACTATTCACCTACGTAAAAGTGTTTTTCTTTTTGAGTCAGTGCTAGACAGCATCTTGAAAATATTCACTCCACAGTAAAATCCATTTTATAGGATTTCTCAGAGTGTGTTTTTGTTTTCTCAGTATTTTAGAGCTCACAGCAAAGGTGAGAGAGTGAGTGCTGTGCACAGGCCCCAGCTTGTTGAGATAGAGATCTGTCAATCTCAGAAGGCACTGGAGGGAAGCACCATTGTAAGCAAAAGCAGCACTCCCCTCAATATTCTTTGTGAAATCCCAACATAGCTGTTAAGCAGACATAATAAAGGCTCATCCATGGCACTAAAAGGAAAGCAGCAAGACTAGTTCTTTCTTACCAGAGCTAAAAGAAGTTGCTCTGCTGGAAAGACTGGCATGCCAATAAGAAAAATTGTAAAAACAGGAGGATCATGATAAAAAAGAATTTGCAATGTAAGTGACACCATGACAAAAACAAATGGAAAACTCCCATTTCACATTTCTTTGACACCAATTTTTCTTATCTCCATGAATGACTTAAAATGTCCTCACAAAACTCTCCTGTTCTCTTGCCCATTCCACTCATGTCCTCCATGCCTTTCCACTTCACATAAACAGTAGATTCTTGAGCAACTTTTGACTATCCTCCAACAACAGCTTGGAATCTCTGTACTGGTTCACCCTTAGTAGTGAGCTGGACCTGGTTTCTTTGTTGAGACTGAGGCATCTTTTTATGAAAAACCCTGTTGCGTTACTGAGTATGCACACATTTAAGAAGCAAAGGATGTGGTTGCTGCATGGAAAGTGAGTCTGAACTTGCAGGATGTTAGCTAGTCTGTAGTAGTTGCCCATGTGTAGCTTTTTACCCAGTTCCATCTTACCTGCAAAGAAACTTTTTCATTTTCATCTTTAGAGGAAACTTTTGGGGCATGACTCAGCCTATTTCAGGCATGCACTTTGGCATGAGATAAACTGCCTCCTCAAGGTGTCTATTGCTCTTTATTGACAGTAATGGGAGCCCCAAGGGTAATAACTGTAGTTTAGTTAAATGAATCCTACCTGAAATGAACCCACCTCTTTTTCATCGTGAATATAACTCAGTTTAATGTGCACACCCAAGGACAATAAGAGTCAATACTCATTTAATTTTCATACTGTATTTACTATGCCGCTCATTCAATAGGGGTTTTTTCGTTTGCTACAGATAGACAAGTGAAACTACAGGTTTTTAATTAAATTATGTCATCTCCAAGGACACTTCATCCTTTGATCCAAGGCAGTTCAAAACACTTCATGGTTCAGTTATCAGGAGGGAAAGACCAAGCATACAGAAATCTCTGTCTGCTGCAGTAAGGTTAAATGTCTACCTGTTTATTCTAGGCAAAACCTTACCCATGAAAGATCTCTCAAAGCCAGATCTCATTGAACAGAAACATAGAATTTCATCACTGCCATGGGTTGATCCTTTTCCACCTACTTGCTACTCACTGTTGCTCCTCCTGTTGCTGGAAAGATACGCAGAGGATGAGATATTGCTGTTCAGCTCAGCAGAATTTACAATGCACATTGTATCATCCATTTTGCTGCTCCTTGACAAGTGACAGAGATGTGCAACCTAGTAAAGGGAATTTAAACTCTATTTTCCATATGTTTCTCATTTGCATTTCACTGACAGAATTCCAAATCAACTTGATGGCTGTCATTACTGTTTGTAGCATTCTTAATTTAAAGTATAACACAGAATTTAATTCATACTACATTTACATTGTTGGGAGTGAATGTTCTTTTCAGATGATTACTGCATTGAAAAAACAAACATCTATGCATAACATTTAAGAATTAAGCATATCAAAATACAGCAGAATTGGTGAAATTTCATTCTTAACATGTGGAAGTATAGGTGCAAGCCAGGCGTCTTTTTAGGGTATTTGACTGTCACTTGGGATGTTCACAATGTTCCCCATCAACTCCAGCATGTCCTGCAGATGAAAATCTGGGAAGGACATCTTCCTTTGCCTCTTTTGTTGCCTCTAGCATGGCCAGATGAGCACCTGAATCACTCTGAAGCCATGTCAGTACTCCATTGAGTATGAATGTGATAGTTTCTCGTTGCTACATAAAGGACACAGTCTGTCACCCAAAGGGCGTTCTCGGGACTTGTTTGGGCTTGTCCTGGCATATATTAATTTTACCTTGGTTAAACTGTGATAACAATTACCTAAGTAGTCAAGTTTGGTCTAGGATAGATGTAGCTTATAATGTAGCTAGTTGTTATTCTGCGTAGAATAACTTAGCTGTGTGGTTTGCGGGAGTGTAAACAGAAAGAAGAGATTCCAGACTGTAAACAGGCATCTCAGTGGCCTGAAAGTGGTCACTGTAGGAGTAAAATCTTGTTAAAGCAATTTAGATAGAACAGAAAACTGAATACTTGAGAACCAAGGGAGATAAAGCTAACACTTACAGATTTTTTTAAGAAAAAGTATAAAAAATAAGCTCAAGGAGATACCAAAAATCGGACAGGAAGTGAACAATAGCATCAGGTTTTTCCTGGTGAGGAGTTTAGGACACTGACATCTCAGTACAGCCCCACTGCCTTCGATTAAACAGTATGAATAAATCTGAGGCAGTGTTGGACACAAAGCCTCATCCTATTTAGATGTGCTAGTATAGATGCAGCCATACATACCTGAAAAGAAGTTGAAATGCACATAATTTAAAGCCTTTTGCCCTATAAGTCCTTTCTACAACTTCAACCCAGATAGCTGGTGATTGAAAACTGTGGCCATCTGCTGTTTTGCAGCTCAGATAGAGCAGGTTGGCAGTTTGTCCAGTTCCTAGCAGACAGATGTCCATATTACAAAAAAGCACCATAATTGACACTAATTGACACCCTTGTATAAGACTAAGCAGTGAGGCCAAGGATTAAATTGGCCAGAGCTTCCCAAAGGTAGTTCTTCATGGTCACTGCTGAAGGATATTGTCCAGGCAATTTGAGAGAATGTCCATTATTTTTGCTTGAGATACATCTTTTCTGAATATGAATAAAGCTGTCACATGACCTCTGAATTCACTTGCAAAAATCAACTATAACCAAAATGTTTCAAAAATACTATGGTCCTTCATCCTACTCTACTAGGCATATGACTTCGTAATAGAGCCGTGCAGCTGACAATAAAGGAAGGTAATATTCCTTTTTCATTAATTATTTCTTAACTTATATATCATGAAAAGAACATTTCAGCAAGGAGTTTAATCTTTCATTAATAAACACATTCATTTGTTGGTCAAAAAAATAGCACAGGTGTAGCTGAGATTTTAGGTTTAAGTTAGATGCTGCTCCATTCACAGTTATATTTTTTTTCGTGTTAATTTAGAACACAAGGTCTCATTTCCAATGGTGATTTCCTCTCACATGCATCTCTAAGACTCTTTAAGTGACCAAATCCAACAGCTAAAATATGAATCAGAACCGCTGCTAAATTGCTCTGTAAGATTATACATATTTGTAACCCTGGCCCGAGCTTTCTACTAAACATTTTCTGAGTGACCCATTCTGATGCTAGATTCATGTTAAGTTTTGCGGTAACTCTGTTGGCTTCTACAGTGCCAATGTTTACTTTTTCCCTGTCCTCTGTGCTGAACTTCAGAGTTCAAATCATTATGCTACTGTAAATGAGATGGGAACATTTCAGTTTCAATAAATGTTCTCTCCTTACCTGAGAATTCAAATAGCCGCCCATTGAGGTTTTCAAGACACATGTAGCAAAACTCAATTGTGTTTCAGCTTGAGTTCAAATTAGGCAACTATAAATCTTTGAGAACCTCTCTGTGTTTCAACCTACATATTCAGAATGTAAGCACCATAGAAAACTTGGCCATATGTCTTTGACTCACCTCTCCCCACCAAAAAAAAAAAAAAAAAAAAAAAAAAAGAAACAAAAAAAGAGGTAACTATAAGCTT